>WQNJ02000093.1:2427500-2462500 GCA_016584745.2 Phylloscopus trochilus trochilus | reverse complement strand
TGAAATGCACTGGCTCTTTCTCTTCCTAGAGAGGAAAGAAAAATATTTAGGCTACAGAAGTAAAAAAAAATGAGTGGTCATTGAAGTTTGTGGAGAAGGTGTTTATTCCCCATCAAAAAAGTGTGAGTTAGAAGTGGACATTGCAAGGCTACTCCACAAAGAAAATTGCTGCTTCTTTTGGCACCAAGAGGTTTTCCTGGTGGGACTTGGCCATCAGGACTTGGAGGTGCATTATTTCAAATTCCTGTTTGCCACTGAATATGCTTTGGCCACAGCTCAGCAGCTGCATGGTGCATTTCAAGCTTCAAAAAAATTTTGAGCAATTATTTTATTCATTAAAATGCTCTGTGTCCATTTTATAAATCAGCGTCTAAAGCTCTTCAATGTGCTAAGGAAATAAATATATTTCAGTTTCTGGAAAGAGGGTGAATGAAGAATAAACTGACCTAGAAGAAGCAGCAGTAGTGGAGTCAGGTCTGAGTTCATGAGCTTCAGCCTGATGTATCTCAACATAAAATAACACCAATCCTGATAATCTCAAATTTTTGTTATTAGAGTTGTGACTTTAAATGGCATTTTTGTTGTCTTTATACACATTGACTTCTTCTGGAATCGACAGGCACAATTAAGAAATTGCCACTCTCTGCAACAACAATTCCAAACAGTGGAAAACAGAGCTGAGGAGTGAGGGAACAAAATGAGGACTCTGTTGTTATGGTGATGGGTGACATTTCTGTCTGGCTGTCCGTGCTCCTGAGCAGCTGCACAGATGTGAAGCAGGTCAGTCACAGATGTGATGCTGCCCAGCCCAAGAGACATTTCACATTCCCCTGGCAGTGTGACATCTGCTCTCATCCCTCAGATCAATGTTTGAGCCCAGCCAGGACTGCCAGCCCCCAGCTCTCTCTGAATCCATGTTCTAATCCTGCGTTCCTGAATTTTAATTTAATCTGGTTCTGAGCAAACACTTTTGCAATGAGGCAGCCAAAGCCCTGAAATAGATAAGAATTCCCTCTGATGACCTTACCCTGATGATGTAAGTGCAACTGCAGTACATCCTACAATAGCTTGAGTCCATCATCTCCACCTTTCATTCCCACTCCAGACTTACACCTGGTCTCAATTTAATCCTTTTTCCTGATTTTGCCCATTAACCAGCACACCCTGCCAGCATGCAGGCCCCTGGCCAGGGAATCACTGGGTTCAGGTTTAATTCTGATGTCAGTATGAGGAATGTGATTTTAGGGAAAACTGACAGGAAAGGGCCTGTTAAGCAATGGCACAGGTGGGGTTTGAAGTGGTGGATGCTCAGGTTGAAGGCTGCACTGGAAGTATGAAGGTAAGGCAAAGGAAGGAATCTCATTCTGAATTATTCCTTTCTCCCTGCATTTGCTGGGACATGTTTGAGCAGGTTGCACAAAGCCATCAAGAATAAAGAGGATTTAAGTTTTTGGTGAGGGCACTGAGATACAGGACAGCCCAGCAGCTTTGAACAGGCCTCAGGTGAAACAGCAATTAAAACATTCTGAGAAGATTCTTTTCAGGTTTCTGCCTGAAGGCTGGGCTGGTGGACAGCCCACGAGCCAAAAGCCCTCAGAGCCAAGTGAGGGGCTGTATCTTTCTGCTCCTCACATGTAACCACAGAGGCTTTCCAGGTGACCCCTGGCAGCAGCAGCTCCTCTGCTCCAGCAGATCAGGCATTTCAAGCATCAGCTTTTGCTTCAGCCAGGGGCCTTTGCCTGGCTCCTTCTTTCCTCAGCAATGCACATCCTCTACATGGATCCAGCAGAGAGTCCAAGTGGAAGAGAGTTCAAGGAGGCAACCTGCTCATGTCAAGCTCTTAAAATGCAAAGAACAGAGCAGGCCTGGCACTATGGCTGCCATGGATTCATGGTTAGGCTCCTGTGCCTCCTTGCAGCCTGTCGTGCTGTCACCTGCATCCCCATCCTCCAGCAGAACCCTCTTTAGATCTTCCTGCCAACCCTGACCCTCCACTCCACCAGGCTGGGTGAGCCCCAGGAGGGCTGGACAGGGGTGTCCCCCTGTCCCTGAGCAGCTCAGAGGTGGCCTGTGGAGAGCCCTGACACAAACCCAGCCAGAGTCTGAGCACTTGAGAGAACATTTGTGGGTTCTGAGGTGCTAACCCAGCTGTGTCAGGCTTGGGTCACGTTTTTGCTCCCCTAGCTGGGTTCAAACCTCAGGGCACTGGGAGCAGTCCTGGGTGTGCCTGTGGCTGGGGCTGTGCCATCCCCAGTACAGATGTGTCACAGCTGGAATTCTCTGGGAGAAGTCAGACAGAAAATGGGGCTGGTGGAGGAGTGAGTCCTTCCTGTCCTAATCCTAGGGCTGTGCTCAGCCAGAGGAATTTGACTGTTGGATCTACAGGAGAGAGGAAGCTCAGGAAAAGCCTTGGTTGAATTCTGGAAGCCCTTTCCTACAGACCCAGAACATGGATTAAAAACATCTTCTCCTTTTCCAGATATCAGCTCCTGATACAAAGGGGTGTGTGTGAAAGAAAGAGTGAAATCTGACAGTCTAAGTATGATGTGATTCAAGTATTTTGGTACAGCAAAATGGAAGGGAATTACTTTTCCTATTATCTTCTAAAAGTTATTGAAAATGATATGAAATATATGCTCCAGGAAAAAAAAAATAGCCAAGGTTTGGGGTTTTTTTAAATGCAATTTCTTTGGCAGTTTATTCATTCGTTATTCATTCCCCCCCTTTCGTGTTAGGAAGGCCTTCTATTATGAAACATTCAGTGAAAAAAATGAACAAAAAAAAAAGTATACTACTTCTTTAAAATATATTGCAAGAATCCTCATTTCCAGATTTTTATTGCAGCACTAGCTGGTATTCTTGCATGCAGTTTTGTAATTTATTCTGAACATTCCACTTAAACCTTTTTTCAATAGCATGATTTTATTAGAGTCAGCTCACTGGACTTTCCCAAAAAGGTATTTAAGATCAAATAAAACCAGTGCTTGGAAAAATATCATTACAATATGAAAGCAGTTACAAAAACATTAGTACTGCAAAGTTTTATTTCAAATGGCTGAGCCTGCTGTACCCCAGGTTATTGCACTTCTACTTCCTCAGACACACTCACTGGAAAAATGGGAAAAACTGTCATCTTAGCAGTTTTTACCTGTTTCTCAAAAAAAAAAAAAAAAAAAGCACCCAATTTCTAGGGAGGCAGCAATTTTTTTTCAGCACCACCATTAATAAGAACAGCGAGGTGTCCTTTGTTCCTGCATTCCTTGGAGCCCTGGCAGGTGAGGGACTCCAGGGAGCTCAGTGGATCTGGGGGATGCAGTGACAGGGAAGGGTGGCTTGGGAAGGAGGGCAAACCACCCCAAAAAGGCTCATTTCAGCAATAAGTGGAGGCTGATTTTACCCATATTTCACCCCCTGTGCCCCAGTGCTCCCAGTAACCACCAGCACCACTCCCCACTGGTGCTACAGCTGGAAAATGCTCCCAAACCCCCAGCTCCCCACAGCCCATGGGGTAAATATTTTTCTTTTGCAGTTGGTACTTTCAGCCCAGAATCCCAGATTGGTTTGGGTAGGAAGGGACATCAAGGATCATCTCATCCCAAGGCCCTGCCACGGGCAGGGACAGCTCCCACCAGAGCAAAAGGAGATCAGAAAGGAGACACTTGGCAGCTGGCACTGGTAGAACTGGAGTTCAACCTGATCCTTCTTTGGTATTTTTGAATTTCACTGGATGCATTTCAAAACTGGCCTTTTTGGAGGGTGTTTGTGCTTGTAACAGCCCTTTTGGAAATGGATGGATTTAAAAAAAAATCCTCAAATTCAGCTAAATTAAAATCTGATCTAGAGTAGAAATGAGAGTGAATCAATAAAATGCAGGAAGTCTTCTTTGCTGTATCACAGATTCTGTGACACAACACTGTATTTTCTGCTCTTTGTATTTAATACATTTATTTTATGGGGCAAATCTGAGGGGAAAGGAGTCATTTGAATATTACCCCTTATTCCCCCTCTCCCAAGCCTCTTCTAGGCTAATTTTCCCCAAGAAACACATGGAGCAAAGCAGCACCAACACCAACTTAAGTTTGAAGATTTGGTGCTGTGTGTGGACTTTTAAATCCCCCTTTTAAAACCACAAGTTACTGTTCATATTACTTTTCTAAGTAGAAATATGCTTAAAAAGTAAAGTCTTTATTGCTTCTTAAAAGGCGTAGTGCTCTGTGATAAATTCTCGTATTTTGACTGTTAATATGTTTGAATGAAAATTATTTATACATTTTGGTGAGGTTGAATGGTTTTCATTTGATTGCTGCCTCTGGAAATGAAAGCAGAGTAGCAGGAAATTTACATGTCATGCTGTGATGTATATCCAGATTATGAGATGATTGTGCAGCAGATGAACACCAAGTAAAATCATTTGCATCAAACTGTGACAACTGCAATTCCTGACAAGGCCTCTTAGTTTTTTGGGCTATTATCATTGTACAAGAATATAATCTATTGACAGCAGGGCTGTTTAATACATTCAAAGGCAGACAGTGGAAGAAATCTTAACTGTTTTCATTCACCACTGCACAAGGGTGCAGATCAAAAGTGAATTATATTTAAAAATATGCATGTATGATGATAAAATGCATGACATTCATCAACCTGTTTAGTCATGGTTAAGCTGTGATGGTGAACATCCAATATTACTGCCATATGTGGTCTGAAATAGAGACGTGAGACTGAAAATTATATTATTGCCCAGCAGCAGTGAATAAACAGGGGAAGGGATTCTTTCTTCATCTTTCTTAACCTTTCCTCTCCCATTAAATTCTGCCCTTTTGTGCTTTTGGGGATGTGTTTTGTCTTCACTGCAGCCAAGCAAATTGGAACTTTTTAAATCTCTAGGAGTTTTATTCCTTTTTCTGTTGCAAAAAACATCCCTGGGTTTTTTTGTTGTTGTTTTTTTTTTTTTTTTCTATAATAATAATAAAATGACTTTTCTTTATAGAACTCCACTGGCTTTGGACTGGGATCCAAAGAAACACTCTTTTATGGGAATTAAATAGTCTATGCCTTCATTCTCTCTTTTAATACCTTAATTAATTTACCTTCATAATTTTAAAGCTCATATCTGCGTTAGTGACATTTCTCACCTCCCAGAGCTCCCAGCAGGGCTGAGTGATGTGACCAAGGCATTTCTGGTGTGAAATGGAAGAAGATTTTCTCCAGCCCCATCAGCCCACATTCCCACTGGAAGCCCATTCCTGCCTTTTTGCATTTTCTGTGGGTTCTGGAGTTCCCCATGGGATGTTGGAAGCTGTAAAAATGATAAGAAATAAAGAAAAGACAGGGTCAACAGTGAGGTAAAAAGTCAAGAGTGATGTAAATGCAGTTTTCTACAGAAAATCAGGATATGTTCCCAATAATCTCCCTGCCACCATAGAATTCCATTAAAATGAACATTGTTTTCCTTCACCAAACTCTCCAAATACACCTGGAGTTCCATCTTCTGCACAGTGCTTGGGATAAGAAGGAAAAGGAGTCGTTTCCCTGTGGGCAGGAAGGTTTATCATTCCTGCTTCAAGAAAAGGGGGGAAAATGTCTGAGGTGGACGAGGAAATTTTACAGGTGTTCATTTTGGTGGCAGAAAAAAATCCCAACATAAATGATAATGGACAACTGGATTTTGTGTCATCCAAAACCAGAGAACCCTTCTCATGCACCATCAGATTTCTGCCCTCACCTAGAGAATGTTTTGGAAATACAAACTGGATTTTCTTCTGTTTTTTCACTGGAGGTGCTCACATTGTTTCATCAGTGCTCAGGCAAGATCAATTTTCTGGTTTTAATACTAAAACCCTAGTTTCATAACAAGAAGGATGAGAACACAAAAACATTGTGGTGAGAATAGCATTAAAAAGTGTGACAAGCTGTGGGTGCATTGAAGACATTTGGGTGCCCCAAGCCTTGTGGCTCCATCATCCAGCCCACTTAGATTCCACTCAGGTGACAATTATTCATTTTTATTCCTAATATTGAATAGTTTGAGACCAAAATTCCTCTCTTTGGGTCTGGATGATCACACACAGAAGGTGGAAAACCTCTGGGCTCCAAGAAGTTTACTTTTTCCCCTAAAAGCTGAGTTATTACCCCTGGAGAAGGGGATGTCCCCCAAGCCCTGCCTTGGGATGACCCTGGCGTGGCTGGGGCAGGAAGGCTGGAGCTCCAGAACATTCCCAGGTCCTGGATGGAGGTCTCTTCCTGCTTTATTTTGCCATTGGAGACATTTCTTTTACCATGGCTGCCTCGGGAACTGAGCTCTGCCCATCTGGGGGGGCTCTCAAATGTCAGCCCAGCACTGATGGGAAATCCAGCCTGGTTTTATTGGAGCCTCCTGATGCACCAGAGCAAAGCTCCAGATTAAAAAGTTATCAGCTTTATGATGTCGTCCTTTTTGGAGCTGAGGAGCAGCTGTTGCTGCATAACAGCTCTGTGCCTGATGAACATTTTGGGAGAAGG
The DNA here is from genome assembly GCA_016584745.2 of Phylloscopus trochilus trochilus. Taxonomy (NCBI): domain Eukaryota; kingdom Metazoa; phylum Chordata; class Aves; order Passeriformes; family Phylloscopidae; genus Phylloscopus; species Phylloscopus trochilus. The sequence continues at coordinate 2,455,999 of WQNJ02000093.1, read as the reverse complement.
GGTAATTTTTAAATAAAAAAAAAAAAAAAGAAAAAAAAAAAGAATGTAACTCTTCTGGCGGGAAATCTGGCCACTAACTTCATCTGACATGTGTAATAGAGTGTGAGGGTTTTTTGGGGACTGCACCATGCAAAGTAAAACCAAGCTGGTAATAAGCAAGTTGGCATTTATTCTTTATGTAGGAATATTTGTTCCTCAAAGTCAGACTATGTGGAATATTAGCATTTGAATCAATTATTCAGGACCTTCTAGAGAACGCAAGGGGAAAAAAATCTTTTCAGCATTATAACATGACAATCTACAGGGTAGCAGGAAAGGAAGGCTGTCATTTTTTCTTCAATTACAAAAGGCAAATATTTATTATTTATAAGTATTCGCCTTGTATAGGCTTAAATGTTATTTATGAACCTGTTGCATAGTGATTTTCAATGTAACTCATTATTTTTAGCCTTAGGGTGTTGTAAAGGAGCATGGATATATTTAATGACACTCTGCTAGTCAGCGCAATTACACTGTAATCATTATGTAAAATGTGCTATTAATTAAACCAATTTCTAGTTAGAACATTCTCTTCTGCAGGGCTTAATCTTAATCTCTGGCAATCTTTCTCTCTGTTTTTCACCCATTAATTATTTGATTACTTTTTAAGTTACGTATGATAAAATATGTTTTTATTTTTAAGCTTAATCTGCTCAATTATTTGTATTTATCAAGCCGTTTGCCTGAATTATTGAAAAGGCTTTATTTGCCAAACAAAAGGAATGAGAAAAGAAACAGAAGCTCAGGCAGTTATCTGGGAGTCAGCAGTGGTTTGATGGTTGAGAATTGTTTCTGATCTTCTCTGTGGATGTTCCAGGGCTGGATTTCATTTCAGTTCAGAAACATCTCCTCTTCAGTCTTCTTCTTTTGTCCCAATTTCCACACAGAAATCTATGTTTATTTTTAAATGCTTCATTTATACACAAAGGAAAATCTCCATATTTCCTCCCACTGGACTGGCTCTTTATTTTGTTAAAAGTAATCAAACTAAAGCATTGCTCAGTCTAAATGGAGTTGACAAGAATTCCAACCAAATAATTATTATTATTAAGGCATTGTGGTGTTTCTCAGCTACAAATTAATGCTGTTAACCATCCCAGCTAAAATAATTGCATCTAAATGTCTACTTCACTTTAGAAAAGGAAAGAATCACCTCGTTTTTAAGTCATCCTTGTTCTGCTCTGCAATGACCCCTTGTGGAAAAAATACTTGCAAAGAGGAGGAATCAGCTCCAAAATCTCTGAATATTCCATGGAAATTCAATGTATTGTTCTTGCCAAGCCTGAAAGTCAGGAGTTATGGAGTAATAAGCCTGGAAAGCGTTGGGTAATTTTTTTCTGAATTCCCAGAGTTTTGGGAGATCTTCAGTTCTGGGTGTCTCTTGCAGCTCCTCCTCGATCCGTGGTGTCCAACCCCATCTGGCCCTGGTGCCATGTGGGAAAGCTCCTCTGCTGCTCAGCCTTTGCTACAGAACTCCCGAGGCTGGAGTAACTCAGGAATTGCTGTTTAACCCCCGAGCTCCCCAGGGCTGGCACCTGGGGGAGGTGGCCCCACACGGTGCCCACGCTGCCTCGTCCCTTCCCCGGCTCCAAGGCTGTCACCGGCAGCAGCAAACGAGGGGCAGATGGCCAAAGGCTCCCCAAATCATCAACCTGATCCTCCCACCACGGAGCCAGCTGCTTGTCACCGAGCTGAGAGGAGCCCAGCAGCAGCTCAGGGCCCTGTCCCCAAAGGATTGACACCCTCTGTGCTCTGGCTTTAATTGCAGGAGGAAAAACCTCTGGGGAAAGGGCTCCCCAGCCGCTTCATAAGGTTTTGCAGGTTGTGGCAGAGCCACTTGGATATGAATTTCCTTCTCTTCTAAAGTGTAAGTAGAGGATATTGTTGATTCCCTGAAATCCTCTTGTGTTTTCCAAGAAAAATTGAAGAATAAAGCACCATTTCTGCAGCCTGAGCTCATCAGATGGTTGAATCCAGCCCAGTTTTGACTTGGACTTGCTTTGTGCCTTCCCACTGCCAGCACCTGCACAGTGCCCTGCAGGACAGGGCTCTGGGTCTGTCCCAAACTCATTTCCAGGGAGCCAAGGACCTGAGCAGGACTGAAGTGACTCCATCCTCAAGCAACATTCACTCATGGGACACACACACACCACAGAGGAGGCAAGGGTGTTGTGGGAGCTCAGATTTCTCTTGCCACTTTAAAGGTAGGTCCTGACTTATTCTGGTTGGTTGTTTAAACATCTCAGGAGGTTCATCAGCCAGGGAAAAAAGGGAGTCTCAGATAAAGAATTCATTCCTCTGGTCAGTGCAGCTGTTGCTGCTGTAATGACACTTTCTCTACCACTGGCATTCTTTGAGATGTGTTTGGAGATGGATTTTAGGCTGCAAGTCAAGAATCAGAGAAAAAACCCAACTGCCATGGGACTGAACCACTTCCCCAGGGCAAGGAAACAACTCTTCCTCATCTGAGGAACTGGAACTGCTGCTGTAGCTCTGCTCCCACTCAGAAACTTCCCAACTTGAGATCACAAACCCTTTCAGCTTTGCTTAGCAGAGCCCAGGACAAGCAATCACCCCTGCCAGCCACCTCCTCACTGCTCCATGTCCTTAAATGCTCTTTTGTCCAGGGAGGTGGCAGCTGCAGGGGAAGACAGCCAGAGAAAACCAGGATTGGAAGGGGCAAAGACAACCTCAGGTACCACAGCTCTCATCCTGGAAACCAAAGATGTGCTGTGCCCTCCAGCATGGCCCTCCCCAGTTTGCTGCCCTCCCTGGCACAGCTCCAGCAGTTTTGGGGGATGTTTCCCTCACCTGTTCAGCCCAAGAGCCCCAGCTCAGCCAGAGCAGGCTCCTGGGGCTGCTCAGATAGGTCCCCATGGCCAATTCGGTGGTTTTGCTGTTTTTATGGAACTCCAGCTCCAACTGGAAAACCCTACAAGCCCCATTCCAGCATCCCCTGGTTTCTCAGTGCTGCCTGAGGTGAGAAAAGCAGCTGGAAGGGAGAGGAGGGGTCAGTCCCACAGGACAGCACCACACCAAACCTGCCCAGTGACAAAGGCTGGGAGTTCCCTCATGGAAAAGCAGGAATTTTGGCTTTGGGGCACAGCCCCTGCCCACCTCCCCAGCACAAACCTGCCCAGCCCCAGCTCATCTCACACAAACACACATGAGTGAGAAAATATTTAAGAGTAAAATCTGCAGATATTAAACATAAGAGGGATGATGAGATGGGGTCTCTGAAATCCCATTTTCATCCCATCAAGCTGTGACTCCCTGTGCTCAGGGTGCAAAAGACACCTGATTGAGCATGAGAATCCTTAGTTAATTCTCCTCTTCCCATTTCCAACTTTATTTTGAGGCTGCTCTTTGCTGAGTGAGCCCAGCCTTGCCTCCGGGGGAGCCCTGAGCTGGCAGATCTGGCTGCAGGTGCCTTGCAAAGAATCCCCAGCACACACTTCCCTGCAACTCTATTTTTAATATACATTGCTGACCCTAATGATGGTCTATTGAGATGAGGGCAAGGAATGTCTGATCAAGTGGAGATTAATTTTTGACTGTGCTGTCTGGAAATGCATGAAAATGCACTCCTTTTTCTATTTAGACTCACAGGATGCTTTGATTGATTGACTAGTTTACAAATGAAGGTGATAAAATTAGGTTGAAGACCACATACATTTCTTAAAATGAGTCTGGCTGGTCGTGGAGACAATGAGGTTTGGACAGATTGTATTGCTGGTTTAGGCAATCTTCTGAACATGTCAAGATTTATAGACCTGTACTGTAATGTTACAATTGCAGCTCACTGATATAGGTTTCTTTGCAAATTCTTTCCCATTTTATTTGAAAAAGGCCATTAGAGAGTTATAGACTATTGAAAAAGCTTTTTCTTTGCTAACCCTTAATAAACTCTTCCAAACAAGGACTACTGCATTTTTGTATTAAATTTAGACCAAAATCTATAAAGCATGTTCTCCCAGGTTTGGATAATTTGATTATTATTATCTAAATGGAGTTATGGTTCCTATTGGCTTGCAGGAGCACGCACAGTAAATAAAAAGTAAATTAAGGTTTGTACAAGATCTTAGGACACTGAGGATTTTTCACTCATCATTTGGATTACTGGATTTTGGGAATGGGAAGTGTATTTCCCTAGGTTGAGAAATTATAAAAAATAAAATCCTCCTAATAAAGTGCTGAAATTAATGTTGCTTTGAGCTAGAAACAAATCACTATTAATACTTCTTTATTCTTATTGTTGCAGAAGCACCCGCAGAAGCCTCGAGATTTTCTTAATAAAACAGACGAGGTTTACCAAACAAATGAAAACAGACGACGATGGGTTTCATGCAAAATTAAAAACCGTGATGACATTAAAAATCATTACAAGAGAAGAGCAATAGATAAGATATCAAAGCTCTTTATGAATTAATAATAAATTCTATTTTATACATTGTGCCGTCAGACTAATGTTATCCAAGAAGTTTGTCAGCGGTGTCCTAGAGAAGAGGCCTGGGTACATTTTAATGTGAGCCCCCAGAGTTTGTTTTCATGCCTTTTCCACCTGAAAAGCTGCCAAAAATGTGATGTTTCCATGTGTTTGGGATGTTTGAGGACAATACACATCCCTCAGGACAGTGATGAACATCCTAAACACAGCTTGGCGTGCTCTGTCCATGGAGGGAGCATGGAACAGGGCTGACTCCCTTTCCTGCTGGGGAGTTGGGTGTCAATTGTGGGAGCAGCAGAAGCACCAAGGGAAGTGCTGGAGGCCACCATGATCCATCAGGCAGATGAAAGAGGCTCCTTTAATGAAAGCCCTGTGGGAGCATCTCCTTCTCCCACAGAAGCTTTAAGGTGAGAGGACCAAACACTCCTGGAGCCTCCCTCCTTCCCTAGGCTGCCAAAAATGTGTCTTTTGTAGGGGTACAGCATAAAACCCCAACTCCAGCTGCCTGGGGGCAGCTTCTTCCTCACCCAGGACCACCTCACTCCCAGCTTTGGCAGAGCTCCCACTTCTCCACCTCCCAGGATCTGCCAGGGGCAGGATTTTCCCTGAATTAATTTACCTGTGCCTTCAGGGGGGGATTCACCTTCCCCCAGCCTAAGCACAGCATCCCTTCCGACAGAGTTCAGCCTTAAAACCCAGCACTAGTGAGGATTTGGGAAGGAGGTGAGGGCACAGATCAGGGCAGAGATGAGGAGGACACATCCCTGCACAGTCCTCAGGGGCTCAGCTGCTCTGCCTGCAGGGTAAGTTTGGATTCTGAATTATCCAGTGAAGGGCTGTGAGGGGAGGAGTGGTGGGAGATGTGCCTGGGAAGTTCCCAACTCCAGAAAATCACTCATCCAGCATTTGGGTGTCAACAGCTGCTGCTTCTCCAGCATCCCAAGCTTGCAGGCAGCTCTCCACAGCTCATGGCATGCTGCTCTGGGGCTGCTGTTTCAAACCATCACTGCGTGGTTTCTCTTCCTTTAAAAGAATTTTGCTGTGAGAAGAAACCAATGAATACCTCAAGTCTGAAACCAGCTGGTTACTAAGGCCCCAGTGAGGTGTGGGTTGCTTTTCTCTAGGGCTCTGACAGTGTTTAAAGGTTATCAGAAGAGGGGAGTTCTCAGGTTGCTGAACTGACCACACTTTGCACCTTGCTGGTGATTTTTAATGCAAATTAAACGCTGTACACTGAGGAAAAAGCAGCATTTTGCAACAGAACAAATGCCCCCTAAATCTAATTCTAAATATCTGATCAAAGATGAGCTACTTTTCTGTTCTTTGCTTAAAAATCAATAGGCTGCCTATTAAAAACACAGCATTAAAGCAGAGGAAAAGCAAAGCTGGCAAATCAGAAAGGGCTTTGATACTCCTGGCTGAACCATGGTTACTTCACTCTATCTATTCTAATGCACTTCAAGGCAGGTTTACTCTCCTCGCCACCCACTCTAATGGGAGCGACTCCTGTAATAGCTCTAAATGTTTTCTAGGAATGTCTGAAATCTTCCAGCAGAGGTATTTAAAGGTTTAGCTATGTTTGAAATGCAGCTATTTTTCAATCTGGCCAGCCAGCCAATCCAGGGGGCTGTGAGTGTCCGAGTGTCTGCCATCTTTCTCCGATTGTCACTGGAAATAGACTGATGGATCACTTCCCTGTGTCACTGCTCCAGACTGGTGACAATCAGGGAAATGATTGTGTCTGCCTCTACACAGATCTGTAATTGATTGCCTAAACCCTAAGACTCTCTTTCCCAGTTGATATGATGGAACATTGGACTGAAATCACTCTCGATGAGGAGGAGTCAGGACCATTTGTTATTTACTTCTTTCCTTGCGCCTTCCCTCTGCCCTGCTGGAATTGTCCCACAAGAACACATTATGGTAATCAGACAGAATGTATGTATAGGAATCAATCAAAGGCTGAGCCGTCACAAGAGTTATGACATTACAAAGTCTGTTTGTAACTTTTGATTTATGGAAGATTTTCTGGTTTATAAATTGAGAGTGAGGCATGTTGGGATGGCTTAACCCTTGGACTCCTCGGTGAGGATGAAAAAGCTGGGGGGAAAGGAATTAGCTCAGCATGGGCAGAGCCACTTTCCCCTTACTCACAAGCACTTGATTACAAAATGAGACTAATGATATTTGCTTTGGATTTCCAGCACCAAAATGCTTTTATATGAAAAAAAAAAAAAAAAAGCTTTGCAGGAAAATAAATAAATAGACATCTACCAGAAACCTTCCTACTACACAAATGTTTAATCCTTGTGCTGTGGCATCAGCAGCTGTCCAGCCCTGCTCCCCAAAACATCTGCTTAACTCCAGCTCTGGGCCTCCATCTGATGCAACTCGATGGGTTTTAAGCACACACTTATCCTCAGACTTTAGGAGCTTTGCTGATGCTGGTGAACTTGAACATCTGCCTCCTGTCACTTTGCTTTTCACCTCTGCACGGTCCCACAGCTGCCAGCTCTGAGAGTCAGGTTTTAAACAACTCTCAGCTACACTGACACGGACAGGAAAGAGGTACCAAGTCAGGTTAAAGATGAGATGGAGCCTATAAAATGTCAACATAATGCTACAAAGGTGTGGAAAATGTAGATATTTAACAATTTATGTGGTTATTTACATTTCAGGAGATGTGTGTGTGAATTCATAAATGGCTATGTGTACATTTTTTGCATCTACTTGCATCTAAACAAACCTGCATCTATATAAATAAATATATTATATATATATTACATAAAGTATATATATACTTTAAATCTACATCTATATAAATAAATATAATATATATATATTACATAAAGTATATATATACTTTAAACTTGCATCTATATAAATAAATAGAATATATATATAATATAAAGTATATATACACTTTAAATTTGCATCTGTATAAATAAATATTATATATAGCATATAAAGTGTATATATATACACACTTTAAACTTGCATCTATTTATTTTCTTGTCCAGTCTAAATAGCTGCAGTATCCTTTTGATGTTTTCAAGTTATTATTTTGGGGTCTAAAAGTGGATTTGGAAACTCTCATCCCCCACCACATCCCTATCTGCCACTAACCCTTCCTCTTTCAGGACTTCCCACATCACCTCTTTTCTGACTGGGTTCACCCCTCTGTTCTCTGATTTCATTTCTGATTTGATGCTGTCTGAGACAAGCAGTTGTTTTGAAGGGAGAAAATAATTTTTCCATGGCATTTTGCTTGAGTGCATCCTCATCAAGCAGGCTGTGTTCAATAGCTGCTCTGCTCTGGAGGGGAATGGATTCCAGGAGGGATCCAACAGCTTCTGATCCTGTCTGTGCCAAGGTGCAGATCCCCAGGAATGTGAGAAATGGATGAGCTGGTCAGACATTGACCAACTTGTGTCTAATTCAGATCCAAAACTGCATTCTTCCTTCATGGAAAGCATTCTGGAAGTTGCTTTTCAGATCCTTTGCTTGGTGAGGTGTATCCAAAACACTGGAAAGGCAAGGCTGGAAATATGAGCTGGATATCCATCATTCCTGATGGGAGACACTGTAGCTTTTACAGCATCAGGTGTTTAGAGGCCCAATGGGCAGAGCAGCAGCATTTCAGCTCCTGGGAAAGGCTTTGGGAAGTCTTTGGGGAAAAACACAGAGGTGAATCACCAGGGTGAAGCCACGTGGCACAAAATTCCAGATATAAATTTGGAGCTGCTTTGTGGGATCCAGTGGAATTAGAATTTTTCTTTTTGTCATTTATTGTGGCAACAGCTTGGAGTTTTGGTCAAGCACCAGAGCCTGCTGGGCCAAGAGCTGGATGAAACCCTGTACAAAGAGGCTCTTCAAAGACAATCCCAAACCCTGTGGCTTGCAGTATCACAAATCCAGCTTCAAAAGTCACCCCTAAGAGCAGAATTCAGCTCCTAGCACAATCCAAAACTTGCATAATTTTCAAATATTTACCTGCTAATCTTCACTGTGCAATATATTTCGCCATTCTGCTGACAGCTGTACTCATTTTACTGGCTAATGGCTAGAAGAAATCAGGTTTTCTTTTTAATAGCATGGCAGATCTCTGCTTAATCTCCTCCTTCAGCTTCAAACTGAAAGCTAATCAGATTGCAGATCCCACTGGGCACACTCTGTGTTTTTTTAATACATTAGGAAACCTCTATCACTATCACTGTAAAACTTAAAAAACCATTTAAAAACAAAAAAGAGGAATAAATGAAAATGTTATGAATCTGGAAATGTTAATTAAGCTATTTTCAAAGAAAAGGCTTTTGAGTTAGAGTAAAATGCCATGTCACTTTTTAGGAGTTAATATTTTTTCCCTCAAAAAAAAAAGGTTCAACACAGGATTCAGAATCATTAAAAAATTTAAGCTGTATAAATGGACGCTATGAGGTTCTGCTGTAAACTGTTACAGGCAAGCTAAGTGGCAAATGAAGGCCTGGCAGAATATTTTCATTGATGTCCCTGTGTCAGGATACCACCTCTGATCTTTTATAGGCCTCTCTCACCCTCATGGACAATGCAACAGAGAATAAATCAACTTCCTTCTTATCATCATTATTTTTATCCTTCTTAAAGGGTTTTCTCTGATAATTCAGACACACACAAACTCCTGCACTCCCTTCCCTGGCAGAGTGGGTCAGGGAGAACCAGTGATTCTGCAAATCCTGGGTGGGAGCCTCCTGATCAGTGAGTGCCACGTCCTCACACTGGGCTGGGGAACACAGAAAAATGCCCAGGTAAAAGATAATGAAATAAACTAATGGCCAGGAAAACAATCACATCAGAGTCACCAAACAAAACTGCAGCATCAGAATAATTTGCTCAGTGCAGGTGTGGCATTGTCAGAGTATTAACCAGAATATTTTCCAGCCTGTGATCAGGGCACTGTTACAACCTACGGAAGAGAGGAGCTGCTCCCTGTGATATTTCATTTTTTTTTTTTTTGTTAGCTTGGGGTAGTAATGAACAAGTCACAGCCAAGTGAATTAATCTCCCTGGCTCTCCAGAAATGAAACTTCATGTACAGCAATTTGGCTTTCATTGCTTTTTCACTGTGCCCTTTCTCTAAGATTCTTCATAAAAAAGTAAAATTAAATTAAAACCAGTGGAAAGCGTGTTTTAACCGCTCTGAAAATGCTCGTAGATTTTCCATTAGGCACACACACTTATTCCAGCAGCATGGAAAATTAGGTGGCTGTGGTAAGCACATGGCACATGGTTCAGAGTTTTCCAAACAGATCCCTTGGGTTAAATTAACCTCCCCTGGCTGTGGGGGTGTCTATGCCAAGCTGGGCTTTTATGGCAACACCAGCAGGAGCAGCCAGAGCTCATCTCAGCACCAAGAAATGCCCAGGAGGAGCAACCAGGAGTAACTCCTGATCTGACCACCCTTGAACACTTCCAAAAGCCCCAAAGGCTTTTGCTTCTCTTGCCCTTCTATTGCTGGGTGTTTCTGTGATTGTTTTTATTTTCAGTTTTGTTTCTTACTCTGCTATTTCCTGGAATATTTAATTGCTCCCCACTCAGCAGCTCATTTAAGCCCCCACTCACCTGTGAGCAGGTGAATTCTCCTGTTAAGCACAGACTGAATTCCAGTTGTTTGAATGTGTGTTCATTTAAGCCCTGATCACCACAAAATAGGAAATGTATATTTTAATAGTCAGATCAATTAACCCTCATTAAACTGCTTGGTGCTTCATCAACATAAACCAAATGTAATAAATCTCTGCAGAGCCCCACTGTATATTGAGTAGATGCCAATTAATTAAAAACGTGGTATTAGCAGTTTACCAATGATGGCATAAATATGTATCTATTACATCACTGTTAATCTCTGTAAATATGTTTTTAATAAGCTCGTGGTATTTAGTCAGCATACAATAACTGTCTCATTAAGCTTAAATTAAATGCATGGTTAAGCATATTAAAAACACTTAATTTAAAGCATTGCCAACATTCTTCATATCAGTTCCCAATGTGGTTATGGTTTCTCAGGATTTTAGAGATTCTGGCAAAATTGGTGGCCCTGTGACTTTCTCCTCAGTATTTAAGAGTCTGAGTTATTTAATGCTCTAATTTTATAAATACAGAGCCACTCAATCCATGTAAAGAAAACTGAGTTTTATTAAGGCAAGAATGCTCCTGTGCCAAAGCTCTGAGCAGATCAAATGTTTTTTAAAACAATAAAAGAGAGGCTTGAATAATAAAAGAAAAAGAAAGGGAAAAGGCCTCTCTTGCACTAACAATCCAGAGAACGTTGCTGTCCATGATTTTTCATTTATGGATAGCTGGAGATGTGAATATATTTGCCTGTGGCTCGTGCATTGTTGTTCCCAGCCAGGAGAGGGACTGACAGCCCCAGGCCCTGGTGCTGCCCCTGGAACGTGGGAGTGGGAATGTTGGGTTTGTGTACCCAGCAAAGCAATGGCCAGGCAGGGACAGGCACAGCTGAAGCTTTTCCTGCTCTGTGAGTTCCCTCCTGGAATCCCTCGGTAGCTGCTTATGTCACAGGAGTTATTTAAAACACACATTAAACGCCAGCTAAATCAAGAGTTTCCATGACTTTTTTCCAAAGCAATGAAATTCAGGACAAACACTCTACTATGCATGGAGATCACCACCTGGAGAACAGAACTCTTCATTTCACACCCTGTCTTTCCGAATGGAACTCGAATGAAGCCGTGTGTTTTATTCATTTTATTATTTCCTGGGCTATTTATATTGGCATTTAGAAAACATACGGCAGAAAATTCAAATTTACAGCGATGCTCTGCACTGCTGTACTGCCATCCATGTAATGAGCTCCAAAAGCTTTATGAACTTGGCTGCACTTAAGCCTTATATTCCACACTGGACACTTTATAACAATGTAGGAATAAATAGCACCAGGAGCAATGCTGAGGGTGACTCTCAGAGGTGCAGAAAAGGAGGGACAGGAAAGTTGCAGGAACACGTGTTAGGAAAGCTCTGACAGTTTGGTGTTTCCGAGCAGTACCAGCAGAAGATGCAGCATTTCTCACCCCAGAAAATCAGAGGCCATAAGAGGTTTTCACAGCTCTGTGTGGTGTTTGTGAGAAGGGGAGGTCTGGGATTTCTGTCCAGGCTTTTCTCCTGAGGACATCTGTTGTTTGGTTTTTTGCTGTTCTCCTCTGTCTTTTTAAGGAGTTTTCTAAAAGTTTCATTTTTAGCCTTCTGTGTTTACTTTTTGCAATGGAGTCAGATACAATTTTACATGAACAACTTTCTGTTATTGTAACTATCTAATGGTGTTTACACTCTTCTCATAAGGAGGAGACTGTTGATGGACTGTTGGGTTGCCCAGTGTGGTTGAAGAGGAAGATTTTCTTCCTTCAATCCATGGTCACTGCTGGAGTTGGATAAATGTTGAAGTTGTAAATAAAACTCCCTCTTTTTTGCCTTAGACATCACAACGTGTGGGTGTCATTTCTTTGTGTCGTGTGCCACAGACATCCTTGATATTGGCAAAGCTGGATGTCCATGGACTCCTCCTGCTGAAGAGATCACCACGAACCTCTGGGTGGAGTTTCTCACCCACAGCCTCTGTTTGCTTTTCAGTTTTAAATTTGTAGCTTTTCACCTCTTTCTGCACTGATACATCATAAAACTGCAAAATCTGCTTCCCTGCCATGTGCTTCCTGTTCTCAGCTGAGGCTGCACTGGCGTGGTCTGTGAAGTTCATGAACCCTTGCAGAGTCTGAGCAGACTTTGGACTGATTCCTACTCTGTTACAGGAGTCTGAGCAAGCCAAATTTTCTGTGAGTTTAATTTTCATTAATTTTCTACACCTCAGTCCAACTGAACCCAGGTAGATATTCTGCTTCTTCTGACTCCATTGGCTCATTACTCTTTAAACCAGCAAAACCCAGTATCTTTAAGGAGGATGGTGAAATCAGTAAGGTGCTGGATGGACAGGCAGACAGCTGGATGAGAACTGCTTGAGATGTGGGGCTTCTTACTGGGATCAGTAAATTCTGATGATTTGTATTATTCAGGTAGCACAGATTAAGGTTTCAGTTCAATACTGAAAAGTTGGTTTTCTGCTCTTTGTGAAAACATATCAGAGAAGAAAGAAGAAAAAATTATCAGGGAAGTACAGTCAGAACAGAAATGGGAAATGCTATAAAGAAATGGAGTTGGAATATGTTGTGTTTGCTCCTCTTCAGCTCTGTTACAGCCACTGCACTAAAATGCCCTGGCTTTGCCCTGAGAGTTTCCCTGCTCAGGGAAGCCACTGGTGCTCAGGGAGCGAAGAAAGATGAATTTCAGTGCTGGGCCTGTGGCCTTGATGCCCACCCATTCCAAAGGACGAGCTGGAAGCAGTGGATTCTCAGATGCAGCAGCAGATTTGGCACATCCCTCTAAAATCCTTGTGTGTCTCTCAGTACCTGGAAGGGCCATCCTGGTTTCCAGCAACAGGATCAGCTCAGGGCAGCTGGGGGAAGGGGATGTCAGCAGCATTCCCACTTCTGTATACATTATTTTTGTAAACCTGAGGTGCAAATTGTTTGTAGAATCTCAATTACACCCCTTATAATATTGTCAGGTGCAATCAGCTCACTATGAAAACAGGGCTTTCAGAGGGGAAGAAAATCATTTGAACTTGTGATCTACAATGGATTTGAATATTCAGATAAGGTCACTGGTCAGAGCAGGGGTGACAGCTGTGGTCAATAAACAGGTTCAGTGAGACAAAATCTTTTTGTCTGTGTGGGAATAGCCTGGAGAAGAGAGGTCCTCAGGAGGGATCAGGGAGATCAAATTGAGCTGTGTCACCACTTTATTTGCAGGAGGCTCAGGGGTGATGGAAGCCTTTGGTGTGGCCACCAGGCCAGGCTGCTGATCCTGCTGACGGTGTCACTGCGGTGCCACCAGGTCAGATGTTCTGCTTTGCTGTCTGATGCAGAGCCATGGCTTGTTTGGCTTCCTGCTGATTGACTCCTGACAGGCTCCAAGCAGCCTTGAACAAAGCCAACCAGAACAGAAAAGACACAAGTGGTTCTACAGGCCCCAATTCCTGGGTGCTCAACATGACACCTCTCTACAGAGAGATAATAATAATAATCTTCATCATCATCATCAAAAGCTGAGATGTGGCTCCTGGCAGTCTTGGTCCTCTGTTTCCTGGCTGAGCACCCAAAACTAGGGCACCTACTGACAATATTTTAACATCCTGGCTTTCAACACCAGTGAAGAATCTGCCTCCTAATTAACTACAACCCAGAGCACTGCTGGAAATCCAGTGGTGAGCACGAGCAGTACAGTTAAGATCACACTTAAGAAGCTAAGGATGATTAACCTTTGCCTAGGTTATAAAATGCCCCATTTACGAACTGTTGCTACTGAATATATCAGCTGGATATCAATTGGATTATTGAGTGAGAAGTTATACTTGATGTTTGGGATGATGATATATGGATGGTTACAAACTGTTTATGAGAAGTGGGAAAGCCAATAAAAGATTAATGCAGATTTAAATGGATTTTGCCTCTTTGCCTTTTCCTGGGTTAATTCGTGCAGTTTTTATCCACCTTAGGAAGGTGCCACCTTTGGGGTTGCACTAAGAGACATCCTGCTGCTGTTATCTATCAAATTACCCTGGGCTCCAGTGCTGACATTTAGTTTTCAATCTGCATTTCCACAATTCCTTTGGTTTTACAAGTTCAGGGTAAGATTCCTGAGATTTCAGCCTGAATCCAACTTCCCAAGTGCTGACATTTAGTTTTCAATCTGCATTTCCCCTATCCTTTTGTTTTCACAAGTTCAGAATAAACTTTCCCAAGAGCTACTGAGAAAAGGTTTTCAGTCTGAATTCAACTTCCTCCACAGGCACTAATGAAAGGCAAAATCCTTTTCTGAGGCCAAGCTGTGGCTTCAGCCTGTAAACTTTGTTCCACTGCAGCTTGAAGAGACTCAGAGATGTCAGACTTCAGGTAACAGTGACTTTTTGTCACTGTCACTAAAAAATTTTGACTTTTGGGCTAAAACTGCAATTTCAATGGACTGGGAGCCCAATCCTGACCCTGTCACTGACTGGAGGAACTCGGGCACAACTGCACTTGTGTTTCTCCTCACAACCTTTTTCTACCTAGGGGAAGATCCTCCTACCTTGTGTTTGTCCCCAGGACAAACTCTATGTCATTGACTCTATTTCATAACAGAACTAATTCCTCCCAGTAAAAAAAACAAAACCCAAAAAATAACCAAACAAAACCGAGGATAATGACAGCGCTGTGATGCTCAGGTGAGATTTCCAGTTCTCCCAAAACCCAGGGAAGGGAAATTTTGGTTCAAACCCATCTCTGCTAATATGTACAGCCTTAAAGCCTAAAGACAAGACAGTCTTCTTTCAAATTTACAACAGCCTGTGTTTAAAAACCTGACAACCCCAAAATGGGCTCTCCATAAACTATAGTGGCACGATTCGTGCAGCTGTAATGTAGGTTGTGTCAGCATTTCCATTATATTCTACACTGCTATTTTTCAGGGGTTTAGATCTTGGCTATAAAAATCCACCTGGGCTGGAGAGTTGGCAAGTTGGAATTTCAGCAGGGGAATTAATTTTTTTCAACTAAATTTGAAAAATAAATTCCATTAGAACCCTAGACAGCCCAGACAAGCTGTGTTTGAGGATGCTCCTGTTTGCCACGGTTCCATTAATATTTTTCAAATTTCATCAGTATTTTTACCACCTGTTTTACAGCTCAGTAAGTAGATTCATTTTAGCTGGAATGCCATCCCACCTCTGGAGTTTCACAGCTAAAATCATTCTGGTCCCATTCTACTTATATATGTAAAAATATTTTTTCAAACTGGTTTTTTTTTTTTGGCGTCTCCCTTATCCTGTGATTTCTGCAAATCTGACAGCCTCTGGAATTACAATATTTCCCATAATTTTCCTTTTTTGTCCCATGGTTTGCGCACACAGACAGTAAAACTTCTCCCCAAGGCCTGTGGTTGTCAGATCCCTCTGTGGATCTGCTAAAATCCATTTTTCCAGCATCTCTAAATTTGCTGCTTGGGAATCCTTGCCATTTTATTGTCCTGGAAGATTTCTGGAAAATATTCCAAACCAAGACCCACACAAGCATCATTTAGTAGTGCCATGTAATACCCATTTTCTTCCATACTGCAAGGGTGAGCAGGAGGCTAAAATCAGAAAACAAGGAACAGGAAACAGAGATGAGGAAAACTCTCCAATTCACTGATGATTTAAGGCAATGTAATGCCCAGAGTGTGTTATATTTATTTTCTACTGATGACCCTGAGATGTTGTGAAATTGCCATGACTATAAGGAGGGGGGAGTAGTCTTAATTTTCCCCCTTTTAGTTTGCAGGAACTGGTTAATATAAACCAGAAATACTAAAAAAGCAAGCTTCACAAATAACAAGCTATTAAATTTCATTATTAATCTGTTTTATTTTAATGATAAAATAATTTCCCCTATTCCTCAGTGCTTGATCAGGCCTGGATAGAGGGAACACAATGCAAATACAGAATAAAGTTGTCCCTTTTGATGAAAAGGCCACATTTCAGAGTCAGTGACCATTCACAGATTAGTAATTTGGAAATATTCCTGGGTTCCCAGTGGAATGTCCAAGCAGCCTCTTGGCAGAGCAGTGGCCTTGATGCCTCACTACACTTTTAAATCCCACTCTTCAATTTGAGAACCACAAAGATGCTCCAGCTCCCACCTTCCATTAGATTAATATTTGGGCTTGATTTTGGCACTATCACCATTAAGGTATTTCATTTAGTTAAAGGGTCTAAATCTCCTTTTCCCTTCAGCAGCCCTCAGTAACTCCCAGCAGCGCTGCAGGTGTGGAAGTGAAGGATTACTCTGTGGAACTCCTGCTGCTGAGGTCTCCACTGAGCCCTGGCACAATTAAATTTGCTGTGCAAGGTCAGGATTTTGTCTCCAAGGCTGGAAGAGACGAGTCAGCAGAAACTCTTCCAGGCTCTGCTAGCTGGCCATGGAGAACAGCAAGGGAAGTGCTCGGAATAATGAGCTCCTCAAAGCCCAGGATAGTTTATGTCTGATTCATCAGGCAGTCAAAATGCAGCTCCACAGCCAAGGAACACATTTTTTTTGGAAGGGATCTACTCATAACCAGAGGAAGGATTGGTCTCCTGTGTGGCCACAGACCTTTGGTGAGCGTGCTCGGGCTGCCCTCGGAACAGGCAGATTCTTCCCAAATCACAGCCTTAGGTGTGCTTGTGCTGCTGGGCACTGGGATCTTCTGTCCCTCAGTGCCACTTGGGATTTAGATGAGTATTCCAAAGCTGAGTTAACCCCTTGCTCAGCCCACTCTCCTCACTTTGCTCCCACCTGGCCTTTTGGGATTGCACACCACTTGTAAGCAAAGGAAATCTGCCCATCTTTCACCTTGAATTTCCAACCAAGACCACAAACTATGTAAATGAACAGCCTTCCTCTGTCTCCTCTGCTGTCTGTATAGATTTTCCAGCACCACAGCTATATTCCATAGAGCTGCATCTCCGTTCACTTGGAACGGATGGAAAAACCTTTCCCATTAATGGGTTTCACTGTGTTGGAGAGTCACAGTGCAATAAAGCTGCATTTCTGTTACTCTAACAAAGTCTAAGCCAGAATTTACATAGAAGGGTGGTGGAAAAGCATTTAGATGATGGGAGAGGAGAAAGTTAGGCTGGACAGGATGGCAGCAGGGTATGAAAGTGATAAATAGAGAGTGGGGAAGGCACAGGGAACACGGGCAGGTTATTACAGACAACAGGGCAGGCAGCAGAGAAGAAATGAACTGGAGTTTTACTGGATCCCAACTTTTCCGAAGTATCTTTTCACACTGCAGGTTCTTTTTGTATTTCAGAAAGAAAATTCAGATGCTGTAGGATATAAATGGGTAGAAAAGAGCTGTGTGGGGAGCTGGAAGCCAACCTACCCAGCTGGAGGGAGAAGGCAGAGGAGGAAAGCAGGGCAGGAATGCAAAGGCAGAGCTCAGTGGTGCCTTCACCTGGGGCTGATCCTACAGCCTTGTGTCTATAACCAGGATAACAGCAGGAATTTTTAACACTCAGGATAACTCAGAGCCTTGCTGAAGAGATCCCCTCTCCCAGAGATCCCACATTAATGGGGTCACAATGGTAATAAGCCCCTCTGCCACTACAACCTGCTCTGCACAGAGGGATTCCTGCCTGGGAGAGCATCAGTGCCATCAGCAAAGCTTTGTGGAAAGGGTTCCAGCAGCTACTGATGCCATGGAAACCAGACAGGAGCAGGCTACAAAGTCCAAAGGTGCCAGAGGGAGATGAGGAGATGAGGGAAGTCACAGCCTTGCAAACAGTCCCTCTTTCCCACAACAGCAGGTGACAAGAGGTGGTGGTGAAAGGCTCCCCTTGCCCTCGGAGCACCTGAGCTGAAGAGAAGCAAAGATCTCAGAGTTGGTCACAGAAAACAGTTCCAGCATCAGTGGGTGATGGAAGTCACACCAGATGGGGTGAAAAGCAGCAGGTGATGCTTGGGGCCAGCCTTGCTGGCCTGTGAGTGAAAGAGCAAAGTGCCCAGCACCACAGGTCTGTTGGTGTTCACTTGAAAAAAAACCCAACCTAAAAAACTCAAAGAGCAAAGACAACTTCAGGGAGTTTTAGAGGTTTTCTTCAAGCTGAATAGCAGGTGAATGAAGAGAAACATTGCTGTCTTGGCAGTTTTGCAAAGGATGTCTTTCCTAAAGCAAAAAAAAAAAAAAAAAAAAAAAAGCAATTATTGCCAAGTGAATACTTCAGAAGTAGTGACTTACTCATCATCTTGCAGCATTTTGCTGTTCAGAGGTTGTTCAATGGAACTCGTGTCTGCATACAAACATAACCAATACTCCTAATTTCTATCAGCCATCAGTAGGTAAGCAGGGTAGGCCAGCAGATCTTTCCTGCACAGGTGTAGTGATCTGGGATCAAGCTGCATCCTGGCTGTCAATCTTTGCCACTCCAGAGCCTTCCTATGGCAAAGGAGGCATCCTTGGAAAGCAGGCATGGAGATCCTGGGCCTGCACTGCACCCGGCCATCAGTGGCTTCCCTTGAGGGGCCATGTGCACCCAGGAGCTCCCAGAATGTAAGAAACACCTTCAAAGGGCACTGCTGGCATTTCAGGGCTGTTCCAAGTGTCCATGAAGTGGCTCTGCAGCTGACACGTCCCTGGTGGAAGCCAGGCCCTGCTCTGCTGCAATCATTGCTCTCACACTGCTCTACAATCACTGAGATCTGCTGACAGCACACCTGTGACATTTTCCCTGCTGCCAGCAGAGCTGGAAGATGTCACTTCATTCTCCTTGCTCCTGTTTTTTCCCTTTTTAAGGGTTTTATACAATTTTGTTGTTGTTGTTAATTAGCCAACACTGGTGGAAAAGCCCTGGTGCTTCTTCCACCCTCTCACAAAAAGGGATTAATCAGGCCCAGGTTAGAGGCTGAATTTCCCTGGAGTCTCAGGTGCTCCTGCATTGGGTGCAGCCTCTCCAATTCCCAACAGCTGTTTCCTGCTGCCTCTGGCTCTTCCCACGTGGGAATTCAGCCTGGTTTCCATGTTTCTCTCCCAGGGAATATTCATTTCACAGAAGACCTGTGCAGCTTGGTGGTAGGCCGGGAACACTGGTCAGAAATTGCAGCTCAAGGATTCCTGTTGTTTTACAGCATTTTCTTTCCCCCTGTAACACAAGTGGATGTTGGAGCCAGCGGCAGCAGAGACCATCATCCACCACATTTGTCACCAAGCTTGATAGATAGTATTCCCAAGCCAATGCCATAAATGCTGTTTGGAAATTGCAAAGCCAGGCTTGCTGCTGCTGCTGGTCTGGCCAAAAAGAATTAATTTATAATCATGAATATAAATTTCATAGATAGTATTATTGTCATTCTGCTTTTGAGTTATAGGACATATGGGGAGTGGCTTGTGGAGCAGAAGCAGTGTCACCATAATTCAGTGTAATTCCGTCGACGATCGTTCGATCCATCACGCGCCCATAAATCAATCAATTCCCTGCGTTAAAGGGACAGACCTCACCTCTCAGAAGTTGGGGGAGAGCGAGGGGGGTCCAGGTGCTCCTGGCTGTGCTGGCTGAGGCTGGGTTTGTGGCAGAAATCAGCCCCACCTCATGGAAGGATTTTCATTGTGGTCTCATCAAGCGAGCGATGTTTTCCCATGTGACTCCACACACGTTTTTTAAAAAATCCCACATCATTCATCCAGATCCATCTTCTGTCTCCCTGCCCTCTGCTGCACATTAAATTACTGGACTTCCTAAATGAATGATAGTTGACAAACTACAGTAAACTTCCTGTCCTGACTGAAATGACATTAATTCAACCGGAGCCCAATATATTCAAAGGTCTCTGAAATGCCATGAATTAGGGAGCAGATCTTTTCCATTAATGTGTCCCAGTCCCTCCCAAAGGCTACTGGCCTCGGGGAAAAATAAAAGCCAGCAGAGCCTCAGTGCCACAGAGCAGGAATGAAATGGCTTTGTGAGCACAGTGCTGGGCAGGGGAGTGCAGGATGCTCAGGAAGAGCCCCCACAACCATGGAGAGGCATTTTGGGAAGCAGAGTTAGAGGGTTAAGCAACCCTATTGTTCCCTAATGAAAAAACATGATTATTCATGGGAGAGCCACAGTGTGTGGTTTGCCAATTACCCAATCAAGGGCCATGCTCACTCAGCCATGAGTGAGGGCAGTACCCATAATATTTTATTGCTATTAAGCCTCAACTTTGCATGTTTTTATATAGACTATAGGGTGTTTAATAGCCATGCAAAGCCATGACTTCCTTGCAGACATTACTGCTGGGCAGAGGAGGATAAATCCTACCCCAGGCTGCCCACACTGACCCTTCCTGAACAATGGAAAATGTGCAGCTGTGCAAAATTGGGACACTTGGAGTTGGCCAAACGGGTCTTGTGTGCAAGATCTCATCTGTTCTGTAAAAATGTTAAAAAAGTTCTGCAGGAGGCTGTCACGGAGCTGAGAGCAGGAACAGAGCATTTGGATTGAAATAAAGATGTAGGTTTTTAAAATCAGGAAGGAAAATGACATTTTCTAAATGTCCAGGAAAGTAAACAGTAGCCTAAAATGGTGAAGATGATGAGATGCTTTTGGAAGAGTGAGATTTAAGTGCATTCCCTGGTTTAGTGTCAACCATTCAGTTTTATAATTGCAGGGAATAATTACTTTGGATGCTGATATCTTCAGAGACAGGGTTAAGCTGCTTTCCCTGTGGATCAGGGAAAATTCTGTGTATTCTGAGCTCCACACCTGGATCAGCCTTGTGTGAGGAGAAAACACGTTGCCAGTAGGAACCTGGATCAACTAACTCTGATACCTGCAACTGTTACAGCTGCTTAATTCACCAGTAGCTTTAAACATGGAATTGGACTGGTACCTATTTATTTATTTACACTCTGGTATAATTGTGCATATCCACATTTGTTAATTATTCTATTTCCATGAAATATCTGTGGTTTGAGATCTGCCTTCTTCTTCAAGAACGAGACAATTACAATCCTTGACTCCCCTGGAATGTCAGATTTTTCTGCTCCTTCTCAAAGTGGATCCACTCAGTGATGTCAACTATTTTTTGACTTTGATAAAAATGTATTGAAAGTCAAGATCATGTCTTAATAGTTCACATTTCTATTTAATAACCTGCTGCAATGTCAAAAGATACAACCATCAGATTGCAGTTCCAAGAAGTATTATGCACTGCCATCCTATCTATTGATGCACATCAGACATGTCCATGTTATTCCATATTCTGTCCTTTCCAAAGGAAGGCTAAAGGAGACAGAGGGTGCAGATCTTGTTAGGTGCAGCCTCTGACACTATCACTATCAATTGTCTTTTGCTAGCACTGATCATCACCTCAATTATCTGCTGTCCAGCCTACCTGATAGGTTTTTGCAAACTTATAACTCTTCTGTCGATGAACATGGAATAATGACAGCTCGGGGCAGATGGACGGAATACAAAAGAGATCAACCCAAAATGTGAGACACAAACACATGCAAACGTCCCCCCGTGCCTCCAAATTAATCAAACAACCACACAAATTGTTATTCTCTTTAAATCCACGTTACAATATGCAGCCAGAAAGGGCTGAGTTAAATGTGCTCTGCGTGGCTCTGTTTTCTATCCCTCTTTTATTTTACTCCCAAGCCAGGGAAATGAGCAAAAAGTCCTGGAATACACAGAATGCAGTACCAAACCCCACATTTTTAAATAATGTTTGGCAACTCATTCATAAATTGCAATTGTGTACTTAAATAACAGGAAAAGAAAGCTGGTTTGGAAAAGTCTGTTAGGTCTAATTTTAATTTAAAGCATTTATTAAATCATTCCAATACCACAAGCTTGAGCCAAGGACTGAAAAAAAATCAAACAAAAACTTGTAGGCAGTGAGCTGCTGCTGTAGCTGTAGATTTTCCCCAATTCAATATTCCCCACAACAGGAGGAAATGGATTTTAGTGCAATATTAATTGAAGTTTTGCCAGTATAAGGTTCATGAGGTTAATTCGAAAAGAATACATTACCAATATATTTATAGCATTTAAATAAATTAGGATTGCACTTCACACATCCATAACAGCTGTTAAATAATATTTTTATTCTATGTAAATTCTATCCATTCATCTCTGTTGTATAACAAATGACCATAATTATGGTGCTTCATTGGTAGGAAGGTCATTGGTAATCTTGCAATTTCTCATTGGTGTAAAAAGAGAAAACAGAAATGTTTGTGATGAATGTATTCAACCTTTTGCATACTTTGGTGCTTGGGACCGTGCATTAAAATGCAGCAAGAAATTAAGTTCTTCCCTTACACAGCATTTTTAATCTGGTGCTGTTGATTTGTTATAACTATGGCATTTACAATGCTTTTCCAGAGGGCTTTTTCCTGTGTATTTTGTATTTGCTTCCTCAGAAAATAAAAAGCTTCAAATATTCACAACATTCCCCCCTCTTCCCAAAAAAGCCCCAACAGAGCCAGATATCATGAACTCAGAAGTTCCAGTCTTTGCTTTTTTAACTTGCAGCCCATAAATCTTAGATTATTGAAAAATAATCAAATTAATGCTTCAAACCAAGTTGTAAAGAATCTTTGAATAAAAGCGAGATCACAGATTATTACTGAGAGTCTCTGAATTGAGATTACTGAGCTAAATGTGTAAATGGAGATTTTTTTTTTTTTCCTAGCTCAGTGTTAATTTTTAAGATATTTGATTCTTACTTCCAAAAAGGGAGGAGCCCACTTTTTCTGAGGATATATTTAGGAAGAGGCATTTCCCTGCTTTAAAACAGCTATTATGAAATTCTTCTGTCTAACTTCTTAAAATATAAAATATATTGTTAATTCAGCCCCCAACTTTTCTAGTTCTCCAAGTATTAAGACCCATTCCGGTTCCTAGTGGAATATACAAGGATGGCATGGATTTTATAGGCAGGAAATGAAGATGGAATACGGGTTGTTAATTCAGAGAGAGGAAAACAGAAGGAAAACAGGGAAGGAAGGGTGGCCTATACCTGGGGCATCACTGCAAACACTGATGCTGGAAAGGTCCTGGGAACAGGGATTCATGCAGTGGGAATTCTTTTTAATGAAGCTTGATTTAATCCCATTATTCTAATAAAGAGTAATCAATTGGCAGAAAATCTGAAGGTCTAGTTCAGCTCTGATTGGAGTTGGGTTGTTCTTAAGACAGGCGATACAATGGAGGAGAAGTGAGTTAATCAGCTTTTGGTCCACTAATCCCCACTTCCTGCAGCGAGCTGGAGTTTTGAAGGAGGGCAATTTGGAAGCTGTCTTAGCATAAATCTCCAGCAAGTCCGTGGCTGTCTGGGGGGAACAAGCCCCTCAGCATTCACCAAGACACGCTTCAAGGAGATTCTACTCTTAATCCAATTTACTCAGCCGAATAAGTCCCACTGCTTCAGCTTGCCAACAAATTAAAATCCAGCTTCATAAAAACACCTTGAATTTGGAAGGTATTGGCTGGCCTGCTAGACTTGAAACTTCATTTATTCTGGCTAACTTCTCAATTATCTTCCCAGCAGTGGAGATGTGTAAAAGTGCAAAAATCAATAGGATTCTATTCCCTTTCTATTGGAAAGGGAAAAATTAATGAGATAGGACACTCTCTTAATCAGAAATAAATGTTTTAATTCAGATAATGACATAGTTTTCCCTCGCTGAAGGATGACAAATGCTGGGCTGCACCCCCAGCAGAAGCAGTTTCAATTTTATTGTAAATATAAAAGGTATTGATCGGTGAGATGCACAAACCCTATTGCTTACAAAAGCCATTCAGGGGGACTGGGAAAACTATTAAGCACTGGGTCAGAAATCAATAAACAACACTGAAATGTAGCAGAGGTCGCCCTAAGGCTTCGTGGCATCTTAGAAAGCCAAGTGGCAGAAATAGTGACAGAAATGTCTCTTGTGGAGCAATGTTAGGGATGAAGGGGTCACGCCTTTAATCTCCTCGGGGCTTTGACAGGTCTGTGGCTCAGAACTGATGCAGTCTTTCCTGTCTGCCTTTGATTTAAATACATGCTGATTCATCCCACAGCCCAGCACAAGGATTGTTTGGGGAAGTGCAAATAGGTTGGCTCAGGGAATATTGTAGGAGGGTTTTGATCCAGCTCCGCTTATGTAAACGGGATTTTTAATTTGAGCTTTGTTTGCCCTCTCCAGAAAAATGTGGATGCAAAAGCACAAGAGGAGGCTCCGAAATCAGGATCCTCCAGCATGCATTTTTGAAAGATAAATTTGAAGAGGTGAGATTTAGAGATATAAATAATAGTTTTAAAATTAGAGGTGTGGGGGGGTTGCACCATAAATGTTATCCAACATGACATTATTGGAACAGTACAATGAACAGCTTCATTTTTCCTTCCTTTCTTCTTAAAAGATGCTTCCACTACAAAAGGTGACTTCCTGTGCCAGAAATCACTCCCCGTGCCTGAACAAATCCCAATCACCCCAAGTCCTTGCTCTCTGCTCTTTGGTTTGAAAGTGACAGCTCTGAGCCCAACCTGGATCTCCTCAAATCCCCCGAGGAGCCCATCCAGCTGCTGCTCCATAAACCAAAGCACCCGGAATGAAGAGACCGAGCAGGCAAAGAGCTCCGTCCCCCGAGGTGGCAGCTGATTTTCCATGGAAGACATTGATTTGGAGGCTTAAAGCAGAGTATTGAAACTTCTAACAACATCATTCCAGAAGCTGAGCCAGAGCCAAAAAAAAATAATAAAAATAAATAAATAAATAAAAAAATCTCCAAATAAAATAAATAAAAACGAGCGACTGTACCTTCTGCTCCAGGAAATGCAGCTTCCCCCCTGACATGGGTATGATTAGCAGATTGGTTAGGGTCAGGTTACCCATCAGTAGGTGAAGTGTTCAGGTGCTGAGGATTTCAGTTCCATCTCACCTCAGATATTATGTCAGCTCCGTGTCATTTTCATCCCGGGGAATGATTTGAGGGCTCGCCGTGTCCCCTGTTATTGCGGTCACTTGACCTCAGATGTAACTTCTGTTTAATCCCAGCATTTTAACAAAGCCTGGGAGTAGCACACACACCACCAGCCACCACTTGACCTTTCCCAGCCTGCAAGATGCCAATTGGCTCCGGCCTTGGATTCCACTGCCCCCTCCATTTGCAACAAATGAATGTTAAGGCCTCGATGAATTGACTCACATTGGAAGTTATATTTTTTCATTGCCACAAGCGTTTTAAAATTGAATCCCCTTTTTATCTTTAGCCCTGCAATAATGGTATTTTTCCTGTTGCATTTGAGTTGGGAGCATAGAAATGGGTTTGTTCTTAAAAACAACCTTCAGCTCTGCCAGGTGCTAATTTTAAGCACATGGTACTAAGGGAGGATATGTAAAGAGCCAAGGGCCTTTGCTCTGTATAAACGATCCCTTTAAGTTTCTTAGTAATTAAATTGTTTTCTGTAATTTATTAAGCAAGCCTGAATAAATCTGGCAAGTTGAGAGATCTTTTGCAAACCATATAAAATTTTAGAAGTGAAAACCTTCAGCCACAGTACAGCAGGTTAGAAATACAGTGTCCCCACCCATGCAAACATGTTGTTATCACTCAGCAGCTCCTTAATGACAGCTCCTGTCACACAAATTTGTTACTAGAGAGGGATGTGGCCAGACTCTGTGGCCAGCACAGCCTTTGCACTGTCATGATTATTCCAATGTGAGCACTGCTCGAGCCAACAGCAATTTTGGGGATGCCCCTCAGAGCCCCTTTTTTTCTAAAAGCATCTTCCCATGCTGGACAAGTCACCCAGGTCAGTATTTAGGTGCTACTAAAAGTCTGATTTCTAATGGATTTTTCCATGGCTGCTTGGATACAGGAGTGAAATAAATGTTTATGAATGAGTAAGAGTGGCAGGAGTTTTGTGCCAATCAGTAAAATCGGGCTGACACCAACAGCCTGATTTTCAAAGCTACAATACTCAGGATTCTTTGAAAATCAGGTGTCTGAACATGCATTTAGGAGCAGCAGCAGGGATCCCATGGGATCCACCCTGGAGCAAGGCAGTGGCACCCAGGGCTCCCTCCTGGATCACAGCTTTCCATGGTGCTTTATCCAGAAGGAGCCCAGCTGCAAACTCCAGAACTCTGCAAGGCAAACCAAAGTGTTACAGGTGAAGGGAGCTTCCAAAGTGCTCCTGATCCAAAAATAAATGTTTCCATAGGTGCAGACTCAGGCTACTTTGCCAACACAATAACGTGCAGGGATTAAGGACTCCATGGATATTCACCTCTCAGCTCTGTTACTCAGATCACTGGGAAGAAATCCCTAAACCAGAATATCCTGAGGTGGGTGAGGCATTTTTGGATGAAGCAGCTGCCATACACAGGGAAAATCTGCACCAACCACCCCAGCCAGCCCCTTTTCCAGCACTCCTCACTAACCAGGAACAAATTCAAGCACAGGAGATGATAGGCCCATAACAAATGTCCTCATCTCTGTTACCTTCCTAAAAAGCGCCGGATTAAATGAAAGTAATTATCTTTGAAATTAAAACACAAAATGCAGCGCGCTGCCTTGGGAGAGGAAGGCAGGAGATGGCCCAATCTGTCATTCCCATCAGAGCCTGGCCTCCCTCCCTACCCTAATGAGGGCTCTGGGTCTCTCCATAATCCATCTTCACATCCCCATTATGCCAGGCCCCACCGAGCTCTCAGATATGAAACTCTCAAAAAATAATGGCAGTTCTAGCAGGATGAAAGCTTCCCAAAAATTCAGATTTCCAAGCTGGAATCCAGACTCTAAGGTTTTGGAAAAAAAACTCCACAAATTGTTGTATGACCAAGACTAAATCCTGAGGGCTGGACCCAAAGTCTGGGACTTTCTCCTAAATAAAATCCTGATCAATGCATTAAACAGCTGTCCTATGTGCAAATTTTTCTTCAGGGTTGTTTAACAGAGAAAATAACTGGAGTTTATTATTATTATTATTTTGCTCTTCTTTTTTTTAATATAGAATACATTTAGACCAAAAGCCACTAATTAGGATAATTTGGGGGAGAAGGGAACATGTGTAGAACAACACGAGGAATTCAATAAACTGAAGGGCCAAACCACTGTTTTCATAAGAGATAGGAAAAACAGATTTGATGAGAGAAATTCCCAATTTTTTTTTTAAAAAGTGCACATTTGGCTGCAGAGGTATCTTCTTCTATGGAGGTGTTCTCAGGCTTCACCCAGCCCACACATGTCACCCTCAAGTCCAATCTTATTCATGGCACTAGCAATAAAATTTTCTTTAAATTTAATGAGATTAAGGATGTCCTTCTCTCCCATTAAATGAGAAATTTTACCGGGGTGTTCTGGAAGAAGGACAAATTTAAGCATGAGCTTGGATTGAAAGAATTTGCTGAATTAGCACTTAAATCTTTGGTCTTCTTTGAGGCTTGAAGAGCTGCACTCTGACTGAGCACCAGCTTCACTGGAGACAACCCAGCCATCAGAAGTTCAAACATCAGAAGCAGAATCCTTCTATAATTTTCATCTTGCTTATCCTCAAATTGAAGAATGCCACTCATTCAGAAAGCCATTTACACTTGTTAACCTTTCCATAAACTCTGCTAATTATTTAACTCTGAAGAGGAAAGAGTTATAAAGAACTCACTGGTATCTTGAGGGTTTCAGAATGTAACTGCAGCCCTGGTTTGGACTGACTCAAATGAATGAGCAGCATTTCATCTGCTCACTGGGTGGGAATGGTTTAGATCTTGATTTTCTCAGCTGGAATTTCCTGGATTCAATCCCAATTTCTGCTGGGCACTGGGGATGTGCTGGGGGAGAAGGGAAGTGGTGGGAAGCCTTTCAGAGAGCCCAGAACTGCAGTGGTGGCACAGAAATGTCACCTCCCTGGGCTGCAGCACAGCTCAGGGGACTCTGCCTGGTTCCTCTGCTGCACCCCAGACTCTGCAGTGCTCTGGGTTCAGGAACAGCAGCAGGAACCTCTGCCAGCTCTGTGATCCTGCTCCCAGTGACACCTGCAATATTCTCAGATTTCATGTCTGGCCCAGGTCAGCCCCATTTACTCTCATTTTTAATCAGCAATATTCCAGTGGCAACTTAAAGCATATGGACTTTAAGTGGGAGCCATCCCCTAAGAAAAAAATGTCCATTTTATAAATTTATTTTGCAGGAGCTGAAGGCAAGGATCAAACACCCTGAAGGTGAAAGCTGTGCTGTTTGCCAAAAGGAGCCTCACGAGCCTGGCAACGCCTGCAAATGGAAGAAATTCTTCCTGAAAAAGAAGCTCCAGTGGGTTTGGGTGTCCTTGACATTTATAATTTACAAGGGGATGATTATTAGCAACAATATCCACACTCACTTTAAGACTGAAATAGTAAATGTCACTTTATGCTATCCCTACCTGGATGTGATGCC
>WQNJ02000093.1:1960000-2422500 GCA_016584745.2 Phylloscopus trochilus trochilus | reverse complement strand
GGCAGGTTGATGGCGACATTTTAGCCATCTTTCAAAGCCTCGTTATCCTTGTGAAAGTCATGGTTTCCTCTTGGCTGCAGGCAGCTGCAGCAGACCCAAATGTCTGCTCACCTTCAACATTTGTCAACCTGTTCATTACAGTGGTGAATTTGACACATCAGAAATGTCCTTTTGACAGGAAAGTTTATACTGGAATGAAAACTGAAGCAAAAGAAAGAAAAACCAAAGAAAGATGAAAGTGTAATTTATATTCCGGGATTTGTAATAGCGCTCTTGTCTTTAAGGCAGGATATATGTCACCTCTTTAGGAAGGGGAGAGGCGGCTTGGGGCAGCCTCGGGGCTCTAATGGGGCTGAGCAGGTGCTGGAGCCGGGCTCATTTCACAACTCAGTGGGGCCTCCAGACACGGAGCCGCTGTGGCCGGAGCTGGAGCGGGACAGGCCCTGCCGGCCCCGCACGGCTGAGCTCAAAGGGATCGGGGCCTTTTTGTGCTCCCTCCGCAGCGCCCGGGGTTAATCGATAACCCAGCCCGGCCTTTCAAGGCCCTCCGTTTGATCCTGTTGCGTTTTGGCCCCGCCGTAAATTCGAATTTATCGCCTGATAAGAGAGGTGTTGGAGTGAAATCCCGTCGTGTAATTTGCTGGTGTGCTCAGGGTGAGGGGAAGGAAGATTTCCCTGATGAGGTCCCTTCAACATTAATCAAAAGGAAATGCAAAAATTCCTCACGTAAAAACTCAAATGCAAACACTGTCTTTGTGGAGAATGAGGAGAAGGGATGAGCTCAACACCGAACTAAAATGTCTTATCATTAATAAATAAATGTATATTTATGCAGTAAGTGTATCTGTCAACATTTCTGCATGCTGTGAGCTGGGTTTTCATTAAATCAGGAAGGATTAATTTAAATTAAGCAGAGTGAGATCTATATTACCAAAGCAATCAGCTGCAAGCAAGTTGGCTAATTCCACTTTTCTATTTATAAATCCTTCTCATTCACAATGAACCTTTTCCATTGGAATGGTTTTTCAAGTGGCTAAAAACAGAGCCAGGAGGGAAACTTGCACCAAGTACCTCACATCACATTTGCCGGGCTGTTGTTTGGTTGAGCTCTACTGGAGTCTACTACGCAGGCACTGGAGCATCTACTATGACTGTATAAAATGTGTTTAATTGGCATGAAAAGGCACTAACAGAGTGCTGGTGGAGTTTCCATCAGCCAGAGGATATCTTATTTACTTTAGCTGAGCTGGAGGACGAGAGGAGAGCGCGTGTGGACTTGTGTGTGTGTGTGTGTGTGCTTTGGGGGAGCGGGAATCACACACGCTATAAACCCCACAGCATTTATAATGCCACTAACCTCCAAATCCCCAGGAGAACGGCTCGCAAAATGTTTTCCTAATTATAATTTTGCAGATTTATGTTTAACACGGTTTGCCAGTTGTGAAATTGGCAATGACGGTAATACAATTTGACGGGTATTTCATGTTAAAAAATATGCATTTTTATAACATACTTTCCCCCACAAGCAAGTAAAAGGAGCTGATGTGAAAGGGAAGGTTTATTTTTTATGCCACGCCGTGCGAGGAGCTGGGTACACATCTAGGTAGCTGTAATTGATCCAGGAGCCCAGGCTGCATTAAGAATTGATGTGGTACTGTATACATTGTGTTACAGTCACGCAGCAGAGTCTATGAGATACCAGCTCCCTGCTGAGCACATACTTATGTCAATATTTCTGTTAATTGTTGCATTACAAATTGTTACATATCCCAGTGGTGGGAGTTTGCATTTGTGCCTGCAGTGGAGCTGACAACACCTACCCGTGCTCCCAGGAGGCTTCAATATATTGTGGGATTTGCCTTTTGAAAACGTTATCACAGTTTATCAGCCCAGTGTCATTCCACTCAGCACTGACAGGACAGAACCCTCCACTCCGCCGTGGGGCTGGGGATTCCCCTGTCTCCTCCATGCACCAAGAACACCAAAACCAAATCAAATGGACTTTGATTCCCTTCTAGTTTGTGGATTGCTATATTACTGATTTCCCCCCAAATATTGGCCTCTTTGAGCTGTTGCTGGGATTCATTAGTGGTGCACTGGTGTTACACAGATTCCTGAACGGGTCATGCTCGGTAGAGGAGATATTTTGTTTGAATTTTCAAAATAAATGGCATTCATTTGGGAAAATTCAATAGTGGTATTGACTTCAACACATGCAAGGTCTGCAAACCCAGGTCATAACAAAATATCTCGATGTAATTTCATGCCCAAGTCACTGACCCCAGGAGCTGACTCCAGCAGCCACCACAGAGTTGATGGCTGCAATAAACCCTCACTGGGCCTTGCAACCATCAGCCACTCCCAAATAGGAAACAGCATGTTTTTGGAAGATGAACTTGGATAAGCAGCATGGAATCGAGTTTGTAATATTTACTGTGTTCTTTAATTCCTTTAATTTCTTGCACTTCAGTGAAGAAGAACCTTTCTTGTGGGAGCTACAGCAGGGCAGTGCCAATCCTCTCTCTGGTATCAGATACATCCGACAAAGAGGCAAATTTGCTGTCACCAGCTGAGGTGACAATGAGTTCCTAAACTGGGGGACAGGCTTTCCCCCCAGCCTTAACTCAGGGGAAAGAAAAATATGACGTGGGACAAGACATTTTCCTTCTCTCTGTCTTTGAGAATCCCTGAGATCCCAGGGGACCCAGAGCCATTGGAGGGGAGGAACTGCTCCTGAGCATTGCTCCCAAAGCCCAGCATCCCCGCCAGCTTCCTGCCAGTGGGCTTTACTGGGGGCACTGGGGGAGGGGACTGGGGGCTCCTTGCCCTGAAAACCCTCATAAAGAGAGATTCCACAACAAGGAGACTCTGTGCAAAAGGCTAATTACAGCCTGGGGCTGCATTAACCTTTAGTGTGGGTTCCCCACTGGGACCTTTGTGAGACTCTGTGTGTGCACACACAGACCTTCTCCCTCTCCTTGAATTCCCCATCCTCCGCCGGCACAGCCATACACAGATGGATGTGGATCTCTCCCACACACAGACGGTTCTGAGGTACAGAAAACCTTCACAATCCAAGGGGCTGTGCACTGGGGAAGGCAAGGAAAGGATCAGACCTCCCCATCTCCCCTCAGTGCAGAACAGAACAGGCTACAGAATTCCCTCCTGGGATGGAAACTGAGAACACAAATCCAGCAAGGACAATAATAATCAGCTTGTCCCTGGAAAGCAGCTGGTCCAAACCCACACTGGCAAGGAGAAGTCATCCAGTTCTCTTTGGAAAAGCACACGGAGCACAATCAATGTGAGCCAGGTGCATCAGTAAATATTATGGCAGATGTAAATTTATGACTCAGAGCTACCAGTAGTCTCGTGGTTGATATGAAAACCTGCAGGGATGGTGTAGATATTCAGACAATCTCTGTGCTTTTCCTGGACAGCTACCATGGGTAAGTGAAACTGAAAGCAGAACTTAGGAAGATTTAACTCACTAGAGATGATGCTGCAAAATGACTCTAATGGAGACCACAGTCATTCCAGGCTCAGAGATCCTGTGAGGAAATATACTGTAACTAATCTGATTTCTGCTCTTGCCCACACAACGATCTGGCTGAGGGTGAAAATATCCATGAAAACATCAGCCTACATCAGATCTTCACATATTTGAAAGCTCACAGAGAACTTAGCACAGCCTCACCTGGCTGATGGCAATACCCTGACACCCCACAAGCTCTCAGGGCACAGCATTGCTACAGCAGCCACTCTTTTACTTCCTCATGTCATGGAATCCTGGAATGGTTTGGGTTGGAAGGGACCTTAAAGATCATCCCCCAACCAAAGGCTTCTCTTGCATCTCCCAATGGCCAGGTGAGGACTTGGCAGAATTCCCACCACACACCAGCCCCAGTCTCCAACCTCCTCCACTCCACTCAAACCTCATCCCCTTTCACTTCAGCTGCTCAGCAGAACTTTTTTTTGGAGTTGCCTTTGCAAACACTTATCCCAATAGGTGGTTTTACGTCATAAAATAAAACCTCAGCAAAATAAAACAAGGCCTCCCATACAAACAATAAATCCCAACCAAAATCAAGTCTGCCACTGAACATCCTCCTCTCCTTGGGGGCAGGAGGAGGGAAAAACACATGACAGATGTTAATCACCTCCTTTAATGAACTGCTTGGAGATATTTAAATACGGTGGTGTTGATTGTGGTGTGAGAACATATGTACAATAGTATAAAACAAAGTAGAAACATGATATATTATTAATACACGTTAATTCCTTTACATCTATTTAGAGGCATGGTGAAGGAAGAACATACTGTGTATTCTCACCGTGGCTCTTCTTGGATATAAAGAGACCCTCTGAAGCAAATTCTTCAGCCTACTATACTTCAAGAAATAGTAATCTGAAGCATCAGACATTTCCTATTAAAGTTTTAAAAACATAGCTTTAAGTCATACATTACATTGAATGCTTTAATATCTCATCTGATTCAGTAGGTTTTAAACCCCACAGAGGTCACATTTGGAAGCACTAGTCCCTTTTTACAGCATCTCCAAACATTAAATAAAAATAAAAATTATTAGGAGGAATAGAGCCATCTGTAGAGGCTAATAATGTGTCAGTTTGATATTATTATTAATAATACTATTATTTCTGTTTCATATTAGGGAGATCATGATTGCTAATGGCTATAAACTAGGAGTGATAGCCTTCATTCTGGCCCATCTGTGTTGCAGCCAGAGCAGTGTGAGGGGCTCCAGTTACACCCCAGTTGTCCCTCCTGACCCTATTTGGTGTCTGGTGTTATCCGTGCCGCTGTCCCTAAAGCCTCGGCATGCCCAGCTCCGGGATCTGCTTACAGCAAACCCAAACCCTGCCCCAGGCTTTGCTGCCCTTGGGAGCAGCTCAAGGTCATGTTGTGATCAGGTGCCCAGGGCTGGTAGGTTTAGGCTCAGGATGAATCCTCTCCTGATGTCACCAGCTGGGCAGGGAAAGCTGTCCCAGCCAATCCCCGGGAAAGGATCGTGGAGCAGAGGGGTTTGGGCAGTGCCTTGCTCCTGATTTACAAACAGAACATTGTTCTTGGTTCTTATCAAAAGTTTCCTTTGGTCAGCTCAGCTGAACGTCACCTCTGGGCTTGGTCTAAGAGGTGCTTCACAGCCTACAAGGCTTCTCTGCACCCTGTGCCCTTTCCCTATGAACCCAAAATTTGTGGCCCTTGGACGCAAATCTGTTTACATTTCTGATGGTGTTCAACACCTACTCTGAGTCACTTAAAACAATAATGGTGGTTAATTCAACTGATAGTAAATATTGTGATAAAGTATAAAGGAGGAAGCAACTCCACAACACAGAACAACAACAACAGCAACAACAGAAGCACAACACAGCTCAAGTTTAAAGAGTCCAGCAGCCTCATTTCATTAACTGATTAACCCAGCAGCACTGACCAGGCACTTCCCTCCTCTCTAACACCAAATGTGTACAGACCGCAGTACCTCTTCCCCTCTATGTCACTGCTGTGGGTCATATTTAGTGCTGATGATTTGTAATTTATCCAACAGGTACAGGCACATTTCCCCCAGGTAACATTTGTAAACAGAAATAAAGCTGCTGCTGTATTGTTTGCCTCAGAAACTCTGCAATTCTAGTGTGCCATAGAGTAGGCAGTGATGTGTAACCAAGGCCAGTGATAAAAAGAAACTGCAATTGTTTTTTTTAAGGTACAGCTCTAAAACGGTACTGTGTGGATTTCCATGGTGTAGCAGCACAGACAGAAATTACTTTTTTCCCCTCTATAAGAACTAGTTATCTGATTCCCTTTTGTTTCCCTTATTCCAATATTCAGTTGCATTTTAGTGTTCAGAGCTATAAGGATGCATTGAAACTTATGGAGCCTGACATTTTAACTATCTCATCTTAGCATGATTCATCTCAATTTACTTTCTTCAAAAATGTAGCCTGGAAGAATATGAACCATTTTGGGGGCTTGCTAGAAGGCCATAAACTCCATTAAAGAGTAGAGTATCAGCTGCCTTCCAAAGAGGGTTTGCTTGTTATGGGGCTCATCCTGCAGAAGAAATAGGTGCCTGCTGGGAAATGCCATGGAGCCTCAAAGGCTGAATTCACAGGGCTGGGGGGGAATCCAAGCCCTGGATTGTGTCCTCCACCCTCACAGTGTTCTGTGCTCTGCTGTACGAAGAGCAGAACAAAGAAATGCAGCTGTGCCTGCTCTGCATTTAGAGCCTTGAGCAGAGCAGAGGCACCTCAGTAGTTAAACGATGAGGAGATTAAAAGAGCCTCAATAAATTTGATGGGTTGATATGAGCAAACAAAATCATTCATGTGATATTACACAAGTGTCTGTGCAGAAAACACGTGGTTTTGGAGCTGTGGCCACAGCCTGACACATGTTCTGGGGCAGAGCCTCAGTGGCCATTGAGTGCCATCGCTCTGCCGAAGTCACCGGAGCTGTGACAACAGAAACCTTCAGGGCAGTGCCCTTTTTGTGCATAATTCCTGTAAAGCTCACACTGCTCCACAGCCAGAGCCCTGGCAGTGTGACCATCACGGTGTGAGGAGCTCCACAGACACCGAGCTGCCCATCGGGGACGGGGGCAGAGACTTGACTTCCACCCAGATTTGGGATTTGTGCCAGCTCTGGCTGCCAGGACGTGAACAAAAACTTTAAGCACTACTTGTTCAGGAGTTCCAAAGCACTGAAACCTCTTGCCAGGTGCTGGTGGGGAACCCAAAAGGTCAGTGACACTCGCCTGGCCTGTTCCCCTCCTGCACTTCACCGATACAGTGAAAAAATAATATATCACCAGGCCTGACCCCTTGGCCTGTATGAATTATCTGTTTTAGAAAGACGTGAAACCACCTTTTATATCCAACATAATAGATATTTAGACATTGTAGATCAATAGTGAACAAGTTTTCTGGTTATAGTTAATGGGTGCCAGAGGGGCATTCTGACATTGACCTCTGACACTCTTGTTGACAAGAAATCTATAGAGGAAAAAAATAGGAAAGACTGCCAGGTTTTAAAGTTATGAATATAGATCTACAGCGAATAATGGTAATTTTCATTGAGCAGGAATTTTTCATACTTTCAGTTTCAGATGAATTTCTCCAAAATCCTTAATTCTGACCAATGTAAAATTAATAACTGGCCCTTGGTGAACACGGGAAAACAACTGTTCAGCTGTATGACACAATTTGCCATTTGTTACTCGTGTGATATTGTTCTGCTGTCAAAGAAGACTTTTCCCTTTATAAAATAGGCTGTCATTTATAATTCCAAACCAGCACAGATTTGTTAAACAGCCACCTCATAATAGGTCTGGCTAGGAAGAAATAGTGGCTCCTGGTTCTTGAAAAAAAAGGATCTAAAATAATTTTGGAAAGTGAACAAGCTTTCTTTTTCTCTTAAGTAGGATTTTAATGTTATGATTTCACACAAAATTAGTTGCTAAAATGCATGGCCATCAAAGCCCTAAGATAAATCCTTTTTCTTTAATATTCAGAGAGTTCAGCTAATTCTCGTGTAATTAATTGATGCCGAGAAAGGCTGTTAGTACAGGTGGTGACAGCTAGGAGTATAAAATGAAATTGTTGTATCAAATACGTGACAAAGAAAGCTCCAGCCACCAGTTTACGGGAGCAGGCACAGAGAGGAGCCTGTCGGGCACTGCAGCACAACCCAGGTACTGAGATCTGCTCAGTCCCCTGCAGGCAGATGAAACCCCTGGGCAGGGAAGGTGTCCCCGCTCCGAAGGCACCGCTGTCCCCGCTGTGCGCTGGTGTCACACCCGCGAGGGCCGCGCCGAGGCCCCGTGGCCGTCCCGCCGAGCAGCACCGTGGCAAACACATTTGTCCCGGCTGTGCTTTTCTCTCAGCCCCCCTCTCATCCCGGAGAGATGAATCGCTGCTGGGTCCAGCCTGGCTCCGAGGGCAAAGCCAGGTCTCGAGGATGGAACCTGCCTCCTACGGCTTCAACATTTTAATTAATTTTAACACCGATGCACAAATGAGAGTTAATCGCTCTGCTGCGGCGCTCTCTAATTTACCAAGTTTATTCATTAAAACTTTCCTCACTGAACTCTGATTGAATGTCATGCTTTTTAAGGGGCCTCTCAAACAGCCCGAAGGCTTTTCAGGCTGCTGCTGGAGCACTTTTGACAATTTGCTTTGCAAGGAGGAATGTGAAAGTGTGCTGGGAGAGGGCTGCCCTGAAACTCTCCTGTGAGCACCCGTGGGGCTAAAATTGTCTGCTGAACCTCAGAGATACATCTCAACTTCTACAAATTATTTAACACTGTCCACATGATGCTCGTGCTGCCTTTTGTCATTTAGTGCAAGAATGTAATATATGCTCCATGACTATTAACTTTATGAGATTGCCTTAGATTATGCTGTGATATGTTTTATTGCTGTGCTGTATAACAAAAAGCGTGGTGATAATCTTATTTGTTTTAGATAATATATTTGCAATGTGTTTGCTAATCTAATTATTTTAGAATCAATATAATAAAACCTTAAGTACACAGTTTGGTCTATTAATTGCTAGAACTAAAATCTGAAATTTATTGTTTAAATGGAGGTTCTCTATTTCAAATTAACTGAAGCAAAATGCAATCTTTACCTTTTTAATTAACTGTGTTCAATATTAGGTAAAAAAATACCTCACATTTCCCGTTCCTTATGAAGGCGGCAGTCAGCAAGGATGACATTCAATCATACATTTAATTGGCTTTTTTAAAGTCATTTACATTATTTGGCTAAGGAAGTTGCAGCTAAGAAAAAATCTGCTGCAGGTGGTTTGTGGGAGAATTCACTCAAAATCTAGGTGCAGAATAGTTTATAATTTCTTTTTTAAATCCTGTGGGTGTGAATGTAAAGATAGGTAAAGCAAAGTAAAAATATTTGTTTATTTATTTCACCTCTGGGCACTGGAAGCTTTACACAGCACCTACAGGTCTGCAGGGATTTCTTTCAGCTCTGGGCTACAGTTCTGGTGATTCACACTTTTCTGGTTTATTTTACTTCCTTCTGCACTCTCCCTATATTTTGGGAAGCAGCTGAATTGCCAGCACAGAGGGTTCCTTAGGACTGGAGCTGTCCTAAGCAGCCAAACCACTTTGTGAGGCTTCATTGGCAAAGCCCCTTGACACTGTGGGTGGTTCAGTTAAGAAAACTGCCTCAAGTGTCTCTATTAATACCAAATTCCTGCCTCTGTAGCTCGTATGAGCTCAAAGTTTACTCAGGCAATGAAAATGTCTAGCTGGAGATTAAGGCTAACCTTCCTCAAGTTTATAAATCACCACCACTTCTCTATTTGAATCGATTTTAAATATGAAAGAACTGTGATTCTTCCCTTTTCTATTGCCTTCACACTTCACCCAGTGCCCTACTGCTTCTCCTGACATTTGTTTGGGATTTCCAGTAGCCCCTGGGCAGCCTGGCAAAGTCTTGTCCATGAAGAAAATGACTGACATGTCCAGTGAGCCTGAGGCACCTGGGACAGGGCTCATGGCATTTTTCAGGACAATCCATGTGGTGGTGTCCCACTGCTCCCTCACCAGGGACAAGCTCCTGTCCCCAGATCCAGGGACAGCAGAGCTGGAGCTGTCTGAGATGTGTTTGTCAACTTCTAATCCACAATCAGGGCATCTAAAACCCAACCACTGCAGCACTGCAGCAGAGAATCAGGGAATCACAATGCTTGGGTTGGAAGGGACCTTAAAATCATCCAACATCCACACTCAGCTCCCAGCACCGCTGCCTCACACTCCAGCCAGCCTCCCAGTTTTGTTTTGCCTCATCTACCTGGTACATTTCTGGCTGAGAAATTAAATTCGGGGGAAAAAAATGCATTTTAACAGCCTTTCTTTCACACCTGGGAGTTCCTGCAGCTCTCCTTGCATCAGTCTTTCAGAGCATTCCTGGGGTAACTTCTCACTCCCCTGGACTGTGCTGGCAGCTGCATTGGCTTTTTCAAAGTCAAACCAAGTGTCGTGATTTTTCCAAGGATTCCTCCTTTAAAATTTTCCTGTTAGTGTTTCCTTCAGGACATTTTCTTCTGCTTATTCACACACTGCCACATTAAAACCTTTCTGTGTCTCTTTACCCTTTCCATACAAACATTCCCATTAGTGAATTGTATTTGGGGCTGGAAATGTTCATCAACTTCTCGGGAAGGATTGCAGAGTTTCTCTCATCTTGCTGGGAAATTTATGAATCGATATTTTCAGCTTCATTGCTGCCCAGGTTCTGTGAAACAATCCTTATGTTCAGATCTTTCTGTGGGCTCATCAAACCACAGGTCCTATTGAATTGGCTGCAGTTCTGTTTCCAGCTCATTATAGTGGGAGGCACCGGAACACATGGACAATTGTGGCAGGAGCCCTTTCCTGCCACTCCAAACAGGGAACTTTATTAGAATAAGAATTACTGTGGCTGATTGGATTATTCCATCTCCTGCTTAAATCTGAAGCTTTCCCAAACATCCTGTTCTGAACTTCAAGTTGTGGATTTAAGCAAATGCACAGTGGCTGCCTAAAAACCCCAATACTTCAACTGTGTTCTCATTTCCATTCATACACCTCTCATGTTTCATAAAATGCTCAGGTTGAAAATGACTTCAAATATTAATTCCTAGAACCAGAGACCACCAACAACCCTTTTTCCCTACCCTGTGTAAATGCCCCAGTGCAGAGCAGCAGTGATGAATTTGCCTCTGCTCAATCACACCTGCAGAGAACATCCCTAAATTAATTTTGTGTAACAAATATGTTTGTAGAAATCAGGCTTTGCCAGCAGGAAATTCACAACCAAACAAAAATCTCTCATTTAAATCCATGGGTAGTTAGGAACAGCTAACCCAGCTCTACTCATTACCCAGCAATGAAAAATTGACAATAGAGTTATTAGGATAATATATGTAATTAATAGAAATATTAAAAGATTCACCATTAACCTGCATTTGCTCAGAATGCCAGAGGGGTGATTAGTTAGAATGGCACAGAATCTTTTATAGTGCTTACTGCTCCTCTATCAAGTCAGAGGGAGGAAAATGAAGATCCAAGCCTCTCCTGGATTGAAGTATGACCTTAATTTTTAAACAGGAATGAAGATAAAGAGAAAATGGAAAAAATATACTTTGAACTTACCAAAGGGATTAGGACATACCAAAAAGCGTGTCTGGGTTTTTTGTGTTTGTTTGTTTGTTTGTTGGTTGGTTGGTTTGGTTTGGTGGGGTTTTTTGTTTGTTTGTTTTTGTGGGTTTTGTTTTTTTTTTTTTTTTTTTTTTTTGGTAGGGTAACTGATACTTTAAAATCAAGGTGTTACAGAACTTTTTTGACTGGAAACAATTATCCGTCTTTAACACTTCTCACAGTTCACCATCTGTTATGAATGCTCGAGATTTTTATCTGAAAACATCTCATGGTGCATCAAACACAATACAAGATGCACAGAATAATTCTGCAGTCAGGTACAGAGGCACTGCAAACCACTGTCAGATAAAATGTGGATCTATTCCATACATTCAGCACAGCACAGGTTTAAGTTCACTTTACAAACTAGTTTTTAAGCTGCAGAAGGTGACAAGCAGCAGGGGTTTTATAAAATGGATCAAAATTTGGTTGAAGGGAAATGAACAACTCAGAGCTGTTGATTGTAGTTTATCGGTGACTGGGGATGGCTTTGTGTCAGCTGGGTTTGCCTGCCCGGAGTGAAGGCTGGGACAGGGCTGCTCTCCGCCGCATTTCTCTCCCGATAAACTGATGTGCTTTGTCTTCTCCTGTTATATGACCCCAGAACAGTGCAGGCATTAATAACGAAAGCAAAGAGAGAAGATCCCACACCTCATTATCCCGTTTCCTGTTTGAGGGATGGTGCGAGACCAAATTAGTGTATGTTTGGGAAGAGCTAAACGTTGTAATAGAGATGCTAATTTGGAATTAAATAGGTCGCTGGGAACCAAGTTCACCAACAATAAATCTGAATTCAGCCACCTGGAAACCCCCACGAGGCTTTGATGCCGTAGAAATTGCACGGATTCCTCTCGCTGAGTGTCTTCCTGTGGCATGCAGAATCACTCCGGACTAAAATGACAAGACAATGAGTGTTGTCTCCTTGCAAGGCCAAGAGTGACTCGTTAAGGATGGTTATAAATCAGTTGTCTAGTTTGTAACTTTAAAAACTTTATTTTTGGGAAGGAACCTCACATGGAGATTCAAACTTTGACATCTCTCTTGTTAAGTCCTGTTTAAAAACGTGGAATCAAGAAGTCCCACCCTAAGAGCTTGGACGTTCATTCTCCACCGAGCTGAATGGATGAGAGATTGAGAAAGTTAACAAAAAACACATTTTCTTCCTTAAAGAAATATTTCCTCCTGACAGATTTTGGATTGCATGCTCTTTGAAATACTGGAGCTATCACTGCATGTTCCCAGAGAAAAAATATGAAAAGCTCCCAGCACTAAGTGCAAAACCTGTGACACCCACAGAGCAAGTACATGGCTGTGCATGCAGATGGATAAAAACACGGCCACAAATAATGCACGTCTCAGTAAAAATCTGTGTGAACAAGCAATCCCTCAGGAAAAATTCCAATTAAAATCTCTTGGGCATATTCAAGAAGGGCTGCTTGGCAAGGCAGTCTTGTCCTGAGCTTGCCTTTGGAGCTCTGCTGCTGTAAGAATGGCTGGGCTCACTTGTCACAGTCTGCACAGACATGGGGACACTGGAAGGGGACCTGCAGGGGAGGAAGGCTTTGGAGGGGAATTCAGAGACCAGACTGTGCTCATTTTATCCTTAG
This sequence comes from Phylloscopus trochilus trochilus, assembly GCA_016584745.2. NCBI lineage: Eukaryota > Metazoa > Chordata > Aves > Passeriformes > Phylloscopidae > Phylloscopus > Phylloscopus trochilus. Next base: position 2,409,668 of record WQNJ02000093.1, on the reverse strand, counting down.
CAGGACCAAGCCAGAGTTTCATTTTGAGCTAGTTTTGTTAGTTTTTGAATAAGAAAATAAATAAGAAGAATGAGATAAATAGCAGGCAAATTAAAGAGGTTTCTAAGAAGGAGAAATCCAGTGGAAGGATGTACCTAAGTAATAAATTTTAGGTGAAGATCATGATTTTGCTGAAATCACCATCATAAAATGAGGATGCTGAACCTCAAGTCTCTTTGAATTATCCAGGTTTCAAAGGGTTTCCAGGTTTCAAAGAAGAGGGTTTCTTTTTTAGGTACTTTTCTTTCCTGGCATGAAACACCTCCCACTTTGTCACAACCCTAGGCCTGATGGTTTAGATTGCAAGGGAAGACTTCTGATTCCATGGTTTTTGGAGCATTTTTCATTCAAGTGATCATAAAGTGACAGAACAGCTGAGAGTTGTTACATTTAGACACAGAATACACATTTAGACACAGGTAATTGAGAAAATCTGGCCCTTACCTAGCTCACCAAAACAAAAGGGTGCAATTTTTATTTTTTTCTCCTATTGAAAAAATACATGTAAAATATAAAAGAAAAAGTTCATTAGGGGTGGGTTTGTTACTGAGAAGACCTGAGGGAAGTAACTCCAGGTAAGTGAAGCCAAAACCAAGTGTAAGCTCCCGAAGACTCTAATTCCATCAATCAAAAACCAGCACATAAAACCTTCAACCCCCCGAGTCTCCACAACTGTACCAAGGGTCCAAAAGCTCAAATTCTTAATTTAATCATTTTATCTTAATTTTTAGTGATAACAAGTGAAACAACAAAGAGAAAGAACAAAGGAGAGAGGAAGAGGGATCCTCCCTCTACAACTCCTCTACTCGCTGTGGGAAGAACAGCTCTGAGTAGTCAGACCTGGGGATCAAACCATGCTTTCTTGTGTCCAAACAGAGAGAAATAAAATATTGGGATATATTCATTTAACTTCTAATTGAGAACCCCCTACTTCAGCTGTTACCTGGAGTAGGCAGGATGCAAGAATAAAATGGGATTTGTGACCCTAAAACAGTGCTAACGCCACCCCAAAGAAGTTGGGCAACGACCAAATTAGCAGTTCTGATTATTAAATAATGTCATAAACACTTTTAAACTTCATTGGGGTTGTTTGTTTTTTTTAAGGCAACAGTACATTAAGAAAAATTAAGCAGAAAATTAACTTTCCCAAATGTCTTCAGTAACTGGACAGAACTTCCAGCAAGTGCCAGAGCTTTCGAATAAACAAAATGTATCCCAATTTTGGCTTTATAATCCAAAATTCTCATTAGCTTCCTCGATTCATTTACTATCATTTACCCCTCCCCACAAGTTTTGAGGTGGTGGAGAAGATTAAAGGTGATCCCATAACAGTCTGTTCATTATTTTACATTCCCTGACCTTTTATGTAATTTGATATGTTCCTTTGGATGTCTTTTCCAGGCGTGGTGGGTGAGAGCTTGATTTATAAACAGTGAATGCACAGGGGATTTTTATGTACTTTGTTCACCCCATCAGGTTTTTTTTCTGAGCTCGTTTACAATCTATTTGTAATTCATTAAAGGACTTTTCTTCTTGTTAAAATCGCCTTTCTGGGGGTTTTTTATGTTTCCATACCAGAGTAGGTTTCTTTTGAGGAAGGAAAGTCTTCAGATGCTGTGACAGCTGTTAGGGGGTCCCCTGCTTATACTTCATGTCATGGATCTCACAGCTGGAGCACAAAAGGGGCAGGGCTTTGAAAGAGGATTTTGATAAAAATCCTGCTCTTTCTTTGCCTTTATCCTCAATGTGAAGTAGTGGAAGATCATTCTCCCCACTAAAATTCAAAGAAAATATCTTTGAAAGAGCAGAATTGTTAGTTCTGGGCACAGGACAAGGATATTTTTCCTTTAGTCGCAGTAAGACTTTGAGGACAGTAGAAGAGATGAAGAATGAATCTAAAAATGTGAGATTTCTACCCTTTTCTGCCTTGTCAGCAGCTTTCTCCGTGCCCCAAAAATGAGAATCTCCACTGGATAATGCATGGAAGGAGACATCCACGAGGCACTTGCAGTTCCTAGGACAGCTCAGCCTCGAGAAAAGGAGGCCCCTCAAGGATTCTGGGGACCCAGGGGATGTGTGGAATCCTACAGGGCTTTGGGGACAGCCCCAAAGTCCTTCCAGACAGAGCCAAGGAAGGGATTGGGATCCCCAGGAACAGCAACACCTCAGAGAAGAGCAAACCAGAGAAATCCCCCAGACTTCACTGTGCCAGCAGCAGCTTTCTGCTTTTAAAGAGGAGATCCAGTTCAAGCCATTACAAAAGCTGTTAGGAAACTCAGGTTTTCCTTCCCAATTCCATCACTGCCTCCCACCACTGAGGGTTTCTCTCCTCTCTGGCTGCTCTCAGGGATGCTCTGCTCAGTCTCTATTTACCCCATTTTGGGATCTTTTGTAGCCTGAGAAATGCCACGGTTAAAATAAAAGCCAAAGAAAAAGACCAATTCCACATTCCTGTCCTTTAACAAAAGTACCCAGTCAGTGCCAATTTTTTGAGGAATAAAAACACAGCCATAACTTCATTGAAAGAAATCCAAATATTTCTATTTTCTTCTAAATATACTGATTCTCCCCCCTTGTCCTTAGTGATGAAGATGTACTGGATGAAGGATTAACAAAGGCTGGTGGCTGAATGCCAGAATCCAGGGGGAGTCAGGGAATGTGGTGTCATTAGCTACCCAGTAATCAAACCAGAAGGCAGCTTTTAAGAATTTATATATGACCCAATTTTCAGTCTCTCTGATACTTGTACACGTCACAATTTTCTTGGAGCATAAAACCTCCTGTATGAAAACATTTGCTGGCAGGAAATGTCTTTTTGTTGTTGATTACCTGCTCTGTGAGTGCAATTTGCAGGTTTTCAGGTAAAAAAAGAATGGTTTCATCCTTCTCCCGAGTACAGCAGCTGATGCCAAATGTTTCAGTGCTCTGGGAAAGGCTTTTTCCCTCTCTGTGGGGAACACTTTTTCTGATCCCCAATGTAGCAGTTAATAAAGTCTCAATAGTCTTTCCACCATTTCCCTCAGCTCCCGTTTGCACTCCTAAAACTCCACTTCTGCTGTCACTCCGCAGCCTCTCCAATCTTCTCTGCCAAATGATGTTTTCCTTAGCAGGAACTTCCAATGTAGCCCCAATTGTTTCTGTTTTATTGAGGGATTCCTCCTGAGTGGATTTTTCGATAGCATTTTTAACCACACCAGCAGCCACGCTCCTCTAAAGCAAAATTATCTCCAGCTCCCCGAGATTTAATAGCAGCAAAGTTTTTAATGCTGCCTCACTCAAGTCCCCTGAGCCTGCAATAGGTTCCTTCTCTTAATATTCCATTATGTCTGACATGCTCTTGCCATCCATGGAGAGAGATTGGATCTTGTACTCCAAGCTTCCAGACTATCACATTTCCTGCCTTTTCTCTCTGTTCCTGGAGGTCATCCTGCCTCGCCTCTGAATGGAGCTTGCACACAAACAGCACAGAACGAGAAACTGAAGGCTGAGGAGTTTTCATCTTTTTGGCCAAGGCAGGTGTTTTTCGGGTATGTTTTAACTGCGGGTGTGTTTTCCTTCTCTCCCACAGTTACAAAGCTGCTCCAGAGGGAGATGTTTGTCAGGAGCACACGCAGGGGAAGCTCCTGGCCACCACAGGGGACACACGCTGACACTTCCAAACATGAGGTGGCAAAATTCAGGTCTTAGGGAAGAGGACAATCAGAATTCAAATCCCAGCGGTGCCAAACCAGGCAGTGCCAGTGCTCTCAGTCATACTCGTTGTGTGCACTTCTCTAATTCAACGATAACAAACTGGAATAAACAACTGGCTGGCTGAGAGGAATGTGTGCTATTGTTCCAATAACCACAGAATTTAGGGATAATCTGGGTAGACTTGTGTTGAGAACATTATCAACTGCTTCCCATTAACTCTGCTGAGAGTACAAAGACATTTCATTCAATGATATCTGAGATACTCAGATAAGAAGCACTTAGTGCTATTAATGGTACTTCTGTCTCTGAAAGAGAAATTATATAGTATATAAATAATATACTATATACATTTAGGTAAGGTAAATGATCCTCAACCTGGAGTTTTAATCTGCCACACAACCTCCCCACTTTGTCAGTTTTTTGTTATGGATTTATTTTCAAAGCCGAATTATGAACAAGTGTTTGGACCGTTGGTTGCACTCCTGGAATGTTTTCCCGGAGCCCAGTTCTGAATCCTGACAGTTAAAAATCAGTTGTCTGTCTTTGATGAAAGGATCATCACCCGAACCAATAATTGTTATCCTTGCAAACCTCAGCCCTTCCACTGCTTGTACAGTGACAAAAGGTATAAATCAGCCCCACGGCTCCTAATTAGTGCCATTAGCAGTTGGTTGTTATCCTGCGTTTGAAGCACTGATGCCACAGCGGCGGGACAGCAGCGCGGCTCGGGCCGGCAGCCAAGCCTTGGGTGTATTTAACAAAATTAAATCCCAAGGGCAGGGCTGAACCGAGCCTCCAGAAGCTCGGATTTTGGGAAAGCAGCTCTGAAACTTCCTCGGCATATCCGCGTTATTTGCCTTATCACTTAGTGACAGTGCACTGCTGCCCGGTAGCACTAATTACAACATTAAAAAAATAATAAAAAAAAAAATTTAAAAATCCTATGTTTTCATCAAAAAAGGGGCATCTCTGCATGCCCACGTAAGGGCTGTTATACCATCAATAGCTGCCAAGCGATATTCACTGTTTGTATTTATGTATTACCACTCACATTTCTATTATTCCAGCATGGCACACACCAACTGTTAATACCACACAGTCATTTCTGTCGTGTGCTCTAATGCCTGTGAGGTGTATTTATTTCTTTAGCCTCCAAACAGAATTACCAGAACTCATCAATGAAGAACTGATTGTTGAAAAAAAAAAATAAAATAAGGGCAGTTAGGAATTATCTATGTACATGTAGAAAAATCTGTGTTATGGTAATGGATCGTACCCAGCTGCTCCAGTGCACGGATGTGCTTGTGCTGGATTATTTACATTTCATTCTGCTCAGCACGCTGGGCTCTCTGCTTGGCTTTAATGCCATTCCACCGCTGGTAACAACGAGAGGTGAGGTGTTCACCTCCTCCAGTAAGGTTGTGGCCAAACGCTGCTCCTGCTCTGCCGCTCCCACAAGGAGCATTGCAGGAGCAGGGAAACCCGGTGTGAAGAGCTCTGCGTTTCCTGAGCAGTCCTGGAGTAACTGAAGCATTCCAACCATCCTGAAAGGAATAAATAAAATCACACCCCCCGCCCATGTTGCCACGGTTTGTGCCTGTCATGGTTTGGGTTTTGGGAGTTCTGCTCCCAGGACAGAATTCCTGGGCAAGCTCATGTTATTTGTAACCTTAGCTGTTTTCCACACGCTTTCCAACGTGAGGGACTTTGCGTGATGGTCTCTACGAGTGACCAGTGGTTCCAGGGGTCCCACCTCTAAGGTGGGCACATTTGTAAAAGGTATAAAACAGGTTTGGACAATAAACCTGGCGGCTCCTCCTCAGGAGTCCACACAGCCTTCTGATGGGTCCGCGTCTCCTTCTTTGTGTCCCACAGAGACACCCCCACCCCCAGCCACCGCTGTACTGGGAAGGGAAAGACAAATATATCTGATAATCGAGGAAGCAGATTGACCAAAAGCTCCTGCACCTTCATTTAAAATTTACCAGGAGTATTTAAATGCTGCTGTGCCACTCCTCGGCTGCCGAGGGAAACTGCTGACTGTGCGCTTTTCCAGCGAAGACGGAGCGCAATCTGTATGCAAATGAGATGTTAATACGGCATATAAAAGTAAAATTCAATAAAACAAGTTTGCACTGAGCTCACAGAAATTTGGCCATTCCTTGACTTTGGCTCCTCGCTGGGTTTCTGCTGACTCGGTTTCCCCACCTCCCTCGCAGTTTATATAAATTGTTTGATTGAGCAGATCAAACCAAAGAGAATCCTTCCTGCTAATGAACTGCGAGAGGTTTTTAAATGACCCAAATATCCCCGGCACTGCTGAGAGCCGGGTTAAAAACCGCAGTGATGGCCCTGAAGTTTGTGCCGCTTGCATGGCAAAGAGCACTAAGAGCTGTGACTCAGCCGCTCGGCTTGGATGGGACACAGCTCTATAAAGAAATTTTAAGAGTAAGAAATTTTGGGACTCAAGAGTTTGTTGGCAACCTGTGGTTTACAAGCAGCAGCTGGAATAATCTGCTGGTGAAATTCCATCCCATTCAAATACCCAGCAAAGGAAGGAGGAAAATCAGGAGCTGTCCACTCCTATTGGGAAGAAACTGAAACGCAGGTATATAAAAAAAGAATTTACCAGGTTTAATAAAACACAGGTTAACTATGAAATTGTCTTCACATTCCTGTTTGTCATACAACATTTTGCTACCCAACTGTGTTGTTTTCATGGATTCCCTTGGGTTGGAGAATATCTTTAAGATCACAGCATTTTACAAACATGAATTAGTGAGTCATTAACTAGTGAGGTGAGAGTTTAACCCGCATTTCACAGAGCAAGAATCAAAAAATCCTAGAGAGTAAAAGGTACCAAAATTCCCCCTGAGGTGTCTCACATTCGTATTTATGATTCTGGTGGCTCAGATTTGATTATTTGACAAAAGTCCTTGGAAAGTGCTTTTGCTCACTTTGGTCTTACAGCCCAAACTATACAGTTGCAATATATCTTGTATTGTATAAAACTATGGGTTTGACTCAGAGGCCATGCTAGTATTTTAATTTTTTTAACTAATTAAGGTTTTTTCTTATAACTGCCAAAAATTCTTAATTGTGTTTGAAAGAAGTTAGGCAAAACTGAAGAGTCAACATTCAGAGAAAATGTCCTTCTGTAGGATTTCTATAAAGATTGAACATTTCTTTTGCCCATAAAGACAAACCCCCCTGAGCTGCTCTATCCACTCAGCATTGCTAATTTCTGAGTCTGTCTTGGAAGCAATAATTCTTTCAATAGTTCAGAAACCTCGGGATGGTTTCATGGAAGTGGCATTTCTCCATGCTCCATGTTTTTGTGTGGGAGTTGCCAAAATCTCTCCTCTCTTCAGACTCGGTTCAGAAAGGGCCGTTGACTCAAACTCAGAACACAAGATTTGCAATTATCATCACTTTGTTTTACATCAGTTCTTCAGAATTCCACTTTTGCTGGCAGAGTATTGCACAGAGGTTGGGGTGAACAAGGCAGGGAAGGTGAGGGTTTGAGCCAAGATGGGAAGAGCTCAGCAGGAAAATGGATAGCTGAGCTCTCTGCTTGGCAAACCAGTATGAAACTGTAATGATTTGCAGGCCCTGCAGAACAGATGATCTTTAAAGATTTAAAAGAGAATATGTTCTCTTCTTAAAAGAGAAATAGTGACTTTTCAGATGTGAAAAAATCCTTGTACCTTCCCTGGCAGTTTGTATTCAGCAATGATAACTCCAGAAAAATTCCCCTCTTTACCTCCGGTGACCTCTTGAATCCTGCCATTATCTGGCATCTCTTCTAAGGCATTACAATAAAAATAATAGCAGCAGTAGTGGGGTTTCTATCAGCATAAATATTTATAGTTACATTTTAATAATATTCATGCCATTTTCATAATAGAAAATAACCTAATGATCTGGCAGGTTATGCTTGTCCAGGGGTTCCTTATTTGCAGACCAAGAAGTTTCTTAGCAACTGGGAGGTGTAAATTGAAGTGATCTTTATTTCCGTATCCTGCTTCAAACGAGCTGCTGCCTTTAATCATCCACCAGGCAAAAGATTTCTTTTTTTTCCTACATGAATGAGGAATGTGAGGATTCTCCTCTGGTTTTGCAGTTGAAAGCAACTGGTTTTCTTCTAAAGGCTGGGACAACTCTGCTGTTCTGTTGTACCTTGGTGTGCGCTGTCCTTGTGGGTGGCAGAATCCCCTGGAGTTGGAAAGTCTTTGGGTGGTGTTTGGTAAATTTATTCAACCCGGAGTGCAGGAACAGCAGCTGGAAACTGTTTAAACATTGTGCCTTAAAGCCAGCTCTTGGATTTATTCCAGCAAATCCTGTGCATTTAGTAACAGCAGATAACAAAACACCATTTCCCATGCTATGACTAGTCTTTAAGCATCAGTAAGAATGTACTTAATCAATTTATATTAAATTACTGTGCAATCACCATGGCAGTTTAAGGCTATGCCTATGTGTATTAGACATTTTATCAGATAATTATTATGTTCCCTAAACTTCTGAGCATTACTTGATATTTTATATCGATACAACTGGCACCTTTAAATGGATATTTTATTATATCTGGACTACCACAATAACTGGGACTGCATTAAAAGGCAGTTAGGGATGACACTTTTTAATTGTCTGTGCTGTGCCTTTTGGTGGAGGTGCCTCATAAAAGAGCAAAGAGTCTCTGCAGTAAACAAAGCTCCAGAGCAGAACTTTGGGCTGCAGCTGCAGCTGAAGGTGTCCCAGAGCCCCAAGGTGCTGGCACAAGGAAGGACAAACTGGCTTCAATCCATCTGCTCCTGCTGCTTGGCCTCACCTAAGCACTGTGGCCAATAATTCTCCACCTACAGGATGTTCTGTGCCTCTTCAAAGCACTTTACAGCCTTGAAGGCTGAGAAGTGGTATTTTTCTGTGTATTTCCCTGTGCTGCTGCACCAGGGCTGTGTCACAGCTCTGCTGACACCTCAGAGGTCACCTCAGAGGGCACCTGGTGCTGCAGCCCCAGCACATCCTCCCAGTGCTGAGGTAGGGAGCTGCTGCTGAGTGTGAAGACAACTGCAGCCTGCAGGAATCCTGAACCCAGCCTTTCGTCCCCACAGGGGTTTGGATACAGCTTTGGAGGCACCAATCCAAACAGTAATTTTGGGTTACTTCACAAACTGGCAGAGCACAATTTTCTCTCCTTTTAAGGAGCTGGGAAGCTTTGACCTTTCCCTCTCTCTGCTGTTTGCTTCTGCTGTCATCTCGTGCAAGTCCCTTAATTTCTCTGTATTTTACTGTCTGCACCTTCAAATATGAAATTATTAATGAAGAGCAGACACTACTGACATTTTTGCCAGGCCAGGCCATGTCTATTTAAGCTGCACACTCTTCCTTTGTGTGTCCCTACCAGTGCATTTGCTGTTCTGAGGTGAAATATAACCATTTTACATTATTGCAATTGTAAATGTCTGTTGTCAGGCCCTATTTATAATTATGGAAGTGTTTCCCTGGAGTACCCTTAGCAACTAATTTCAGGAACAGGATAAGTAGAAAATAAACTTGTGCTGGGCTGTGTAGACATTTATCAAATCAAATGATTACAGAAAATTAATCTTTCTATAGTGGTCTAGGAAGTCACGAGAAACCAAGTGCATTTTAAATGCATGAATCTCAGTGGTATGGGGAAAAAAAAAACCAAAACCCCATGACCATGCAGCCAGACATATGCACTGGCCCTAAGAAAAAAATTAAACATGGATAATTTCCTTCTTTTTCCTCTTACTACCTCACTAGACCCTGACTGTGAATTTCTTTAGCAAACAAACTGATTGGATGGGCAAATATTTGCTCAGTTCTCCAAGTAGGTTTGCTCTGAAATTTTTCAGGTGCTGCCTGCTCAGTCGTTTCCTTTTTAAAAGCAGGATTTAAAACACGATCTTACATTCGTGAGGCTCAGCAGAACACGAAGCAGAGCCTGTGGGTACCCTTTGAGGGAAGAATTTGCCCATTATTTATTGAGATAATTTAATGATATTCAGGAGGCTTTCACTTATCTGCACATGGTTTTTTGTTTTTTTTTTTAATCTCAGGTTTCTTTTTGGGAACTGTGTGAATTAAAATAGTAAAGGCCAACCTTGACAGGAGATTTTGATGCTTCTGCAGCTGTGCCATTGCAAACAAGGTGAGAATGTGCTCCTGCAAGCATCAGGAGCCTTTCCAAGCTGCCCTTGACACCAGCAGGCCCTTGACCAAGCAGGCCATGACTGTGCTCATGGCTCTGTCACTCCCTCCCTCTGAACCTGCTCCTCCCAGCTCCAGATCCGTGCTCAGACAGGGCTGCTCCCAAAGGTGATGCCATGGATGTCTCCAGAGCCATTCCCTGCTGTGCTCCAGCCCTGCCATCCCCACAGGAAGCACTGAGTGATGCTCTCCAGCTACACCTGAGCTGGAGCAGCTCCAACCCAGGCCCCACCAGGCACAGGCTGCCCTTGTCCTCTGCTCCACCAGGCACAGTCCCAGAGCCACATATTTATTTAATGTTAATGCCTCGTTGTCTTGACATTCATCATGTGCTAAGCTGGGAAAGTAATTAAAGTTAATTTCTGCTTGGGGGAGGATGAGGAAAGGTGGGGGGGGGGGCTCCTCACTGTAAATTCTTATTCATATTTCTTTCCTGTTTTGTGATTCTCAATCGGAGTTTTCTAATAACAGATCATTTCTTTTTGTCTAACTTTAATCTGGCCCTGCTTGACAAGCACCATCCTTTTCATTGAAGGGTAAGACCACTTAAAGAAAGGCCAATAAGCCCTTGCACTGCTCAGCTGACTGGGGTGATTTGTCACCCTGTGCAGTGGTGGTCACACCAATGGATTTATCTCAAGGTAAATGGAGATGCTGAGACCTGGGACCTGGAGCTTTGATTAAGGCCCCCTTTTTGTAGTGTTGATAGATGTTGCTTGTGTTTATCTATTTGAAATGCCACTAAATCTGTGAATACAATGGAAAAAGAGAGTAGTTTGCAGCTGAAAACATATTAGTGATTTATGTTTCACTAAGAAGCACAATAGAGAGACAGAGGCTATTAAGAGGAGCTATTTTCATGAGAAATAGTTCTGCTTTAAAACATTATCAACCACACCTTGATAAAGACCTACATGCATGCATAATGGTGTTTACTTATCCCTTTAGTTGAGTGCAATATACATTTGGAATGCACAGCCCCAAATTATTAATAAGCCAGGAGACACTTTGCCATGCAAATGCACAGGAATAGGATACTTTGCATGTTAATTGTCTTCCAGAGAAAAAGCCAGCACGAGGCACCAAGCCGGGACTTCAGGTGAGCTCCACATCCCTTAAAACAGCTCCAAATCCTACTGACCATTATTGCCAGCATTTATTCACAACATTTGAGTAGGAATAACCAGTGGGGTGACACAAAGGGATTATAATGCATCGACATAAGTTATAACATGAATCAATGTCAACAAGACGCACCCATTTAAATGAATAGGGTCAGATGAGAACGCTGGATCACCCTGACTCGCGTGACAGTTACAAATGCATAACCTAGTCTGCATAATAGGAGTGTACAAACCAGCAGAGGTTTGTAAACTTGGTTCATTTCAAGCAGAACTGACCCACAGCAACGGAAAAAGGAGAAGCCAACGGAGCTGTCTAGGAAGGAAGTGATTCTCTAGTTTGTTGTTTAACCAAAGGCATAATGAGGTTTCATTTTCTCAAGCTTGAGCAGAGAACATGGACCCGAGCCGCTGTTAGGTAGCCAAGCCATTTATCCACAGCGTTCAATTAAAAGACAAAGATAACACGTCCCTTTCCAAACACATTCCTGTTTACAAATGCAAAAGAAGGCCTCCCTTCTCTGCCTGGCGTGTGCAAATACCTGGGCACGCTGCAATTACAGGTTTGGAATGAACTGTGCCGGGTTATGATTTATTGAAACGTTCCGAGGATTCCTCTCCGGCGCTAATGAACAGCGGTGGAGGTGGGGGGAAGGCTGGAGAACGCGTGTGCACCTGGAGCAGGAGAACTCCTGCGGTAAGTTATGTACCTGGAGGGTGATGCTGGGGCTGGGGCTCGGCACCGCAGTGCCCTGACAGCGGAGCAAAGCTCTTAAATCTGGACAACACCTGCACCTCATTTGCTTTAGAGAAGCGCCATGACCTGACTGCTGATGGCGAGCCCTCCCTTTCATCCTCGGGATTATGACAAGTTATTAATTGCCACCATTAGCTGCAGCAGCCTGCCTGAGATCTCTGCTGCTCTCTGGAGGTGAGAAACTCCGCGTGTGAACGCCGAGAGAGAAGCCGGGAAGCGCTGGGGCAAACAGAGCAACAATCTGCCCAAAAGGGATTGCGAGGCTGTGAATAATTTATTAGAAAACATTTTTCTTTGTCCTTCCCACAGACCCACAAATCCTCCCTAAGCGCTCTTTAGCAGCCTTGCAGATAATACACTTACACATCTCGGAGCTTGCTAAATAGAGTGAGCGGGCCAGAGTTCACTGCTAGCACCGCTCCTGCCCAGCACAGCTCTAACACCCTCACCCTCTCCTGAAAACCCTTCCCGTGCAAGCCTTTTGTAATTAGCTAGCAAAGTGAATTACAAAATGACATATCCATGCTTGGAAAACAATTTTTTTCCCCCCTTTTGTTTGTAATTGCGTAGTAGTGAATGTGCCAGTTCCTCCAGCAGCCCGAATTTCAGCCTGGATTCACACCTCATTTCCCCCTCCTTCATGCGCTTGTTTGAAGGTGCTCAACCTGTCTCATTAACGTTTTCAGACACTAAACATCATCTCTCAGCACCTAATGAGAAGGTTGTGACTGAATCAGGGACAAGCTAGTCCATACCAGGATGGGGAGAGGAATGTCAATGTCAGTAATTTAATGTACAGTCACCGTGGGGAAATTTGGATGTAAGTGAAAGATCACAGCGTTCAGAGGGGACAGGAGGGGAGGATGATCAGTGAAATACGAACTGATCAGCGAACAGAACTTTCGGGTGTGTGCTGGTTTGGAGCACCTGAAGGCTGTCTCAAACACCCTCATGCTTGAGCATGCTCGAGGTGTTGGGCTGTGGGTCAGCCAGGTGAGGAATCCTCTGCAGAGTGGCACCCACATGTTCATGTCTCCTTTGATAAATACGAGAAACTCTTCAGTTGGAGATCCAGACTGGAAAACTGCTCTCCAGAGGTTCAGGACAGAATCCGAGAGTTTGGAGAGAGATTGCGTTCAATTCCTTGAGTAAAGAGCTCTGATCACTCTGTTGTCACAAAATGTTCAACTTTTAAGGAGTGAAATTCCACTTCTTTCAGAGAAGCCTTCTACCACAGGAGGATGAGTTGGGGCTCTGAATCTCAGGTGGAAAGAAACACTTCCTTTAAGCCTGGACTCTGGCAGATGCTGTGCCTAAATTCCCCCAAGTTCCTCACCTGTGACCAGCTCTTCACACTGAAACACTGCACACACCCCTCAGCTTTGCAGCCCTAGTCTGGCCCTGTCCCTCTGCCCAGGCACATGGGACACAAGTGTTCTGTGCCTCACTCGGAGTCTCCAGCCCTCTGACCCACCAGGCCCAACCTCCTTCCTCCCCATCTTCTCTTCCTCCTAATCTTTAGAGTGGGAATCATGCCCTGAGCTTGCCTTTTGCAACATGCAGGAAGGGTAGTGCTACAATATTTTCATCATTTTTATATTAAAAATTACCATAAAATGTGTCTGTCATAATTCAAATATAAAATATAATATATTATAGAGAAGAAGTTGTTTTCTCAATGTACTGTCAATCTTCTTTTAACTGGCTTTTGGTCATACAGCAGGTTTAAAGTTCACCTATAACATGTGAAATTCTGGTCTTGATCTAAATCCTGTCAGACTAAATGGAAAAACTCCCAGGGAATTCCTGCTGCCAGTTATTCTTCAGGTGTTTGATTTTGCCACTCAAACAATGGTCAGTTCACACTGTTTCCTTATGGAACACATAAAAATGCACTTTTCCTTACATTCCTCATCCTTTGCTAGAATCATTAAAAGAGTTTGAACAGGAAAATAAATTATGTCAGTTTTAACAAGGTAGAATGTTACGGTGTCCGATATGAACAATTAACATTTTACCTGCTTCACTTGCCTAAAATAAAACTTTGTTCTCATCTGCTCCCCCAAACTCCTCAGTAATACAGACATTAATTGCAGTTTTTAATTGCAACTGATAATAGTAATGGAAAAAAAAAATTAATATAATGGGATAGCAACGTGTCAGCCCAGTACTCCCAGCTGGGAGATCCCTGGGAATAGGAACCAGTGTGCAAGAGAGTGTATCCAGCAGGGATGCTGGTGAGCAGGATTTCTCTGTATGGAATTTATGGGTAAATCTATAGACTATAGGAACACAAATGTAGATGGGTTTATGCAGGTACAGGATCTGTGCACACAGCAGTGAGCACCATCCTGCCCTGTGTCACGTTGCTGAGCTCAGAATGGGATTAGCAAATCCTCAATCTGAGTTTGCCTCGTGGTTCTGGAAGAGCAGGGGGACAAAAGGAAAAGCCAGTCAGAGATCCAGCACCAAGGGATAAATTTAGGAACCATAAAATCTCCTTTTTGGCACAGTGAGGAATCCAAAGCTCCAATCTAACCACAAAGGTGCTTTTGGATGCCATTTTGAGACCCAAAGCTGGCTCTGGTGGAGGCAGCAGATGCAGCTGGCACAGGGAGAGCAAAGGGTTAAGCTGTGGCCACACTCCAGGTATGTTTGTTTCTGCAGGAATGAATGGAGTCACTGTGAGTAGCTGAGTGTTATTTTAACACCTATTCTCTCTCTGGCTCTGTGGCCAGTTCACATGGAACTGAGTGTTTCCATGGAGGAGCGAATCCATCTGTGTTTTCTCACCTGCAGGTGTTGGGGGTTTAATTAAAAGCTCCAACTAATATGTTGCTATTTTCTGAAGGGATGTGAATTATAGCAAAGGCAAATTATGAATGATAATGAAGACAAAATAACACACTTGGAAGCATTTTTTTGGTGTGTTTTTTTCCCCCTTGTAACATAGGAGAATGTGCTTTAATGAAATAATCAAGGATGAGCACTAATTTCCTCTCATGGCCTCTTTGTCTGTGCAGGCAAAGCAGGTACAGTTTCATTTGCATGGGAACTGCACCAATTTAATAAGCACAACCACTTAGACTATGAGTAAAAACCGTAAGATGCATTGAGGAAAGTCGAGTTCTTCCACAGAGTTTGAACAAGCCTGCCCTCCAAATGCAGCCACGTGGAGTGACTTCGTTTGCCATTTGCAATAATCGGTCACTCGAGCTGCTGCACTGGGTGGATGGAGACACAGAGCTGAGTTTCATAACCATCTGAACCTCTGGGCAGTTTGGATCCCTTATCTTAATTAGTATTAGAAAGTAGGAGTGAACATAATGATCTCACTTTGATGCAAACATTAGGACTGGAAGCATTTCTGTACACCTCCCATAGTGAAAAGTGCTTTATATCTCGGGCTCTCACTTTCAGAACAGAATACAAATAACTCCATTATGACTTTCCAGAATGGTCCTACCTTTTTCTCCATGTATCTGACATGATGGATATGGAAGGATCCTTTTAGAGAACTTTTGGGAAAGCAGCCATCCAAAATCTCCCTAAATTACCATTATCTTTATTTTATTACTCTGCCCCAGATTCTGGCTCCTCCAGACCTCACCACCTCACAGGGGCCAAGAGATCCGAGCAGAGAGTTCCAGGCTGCCTGCAGTGCTGATTTAAAAAGCCAGTGGAAAGAATGGTAAATAAAATTGGCCCAAGAGGCTGACAGAGCCTGGGGCAGTATCAGAGGGCTCTGAGGCATTAAAGAGCCATAATACAAAGCACAAGTTACAACACAATTCCAGCAAGACACAAGTCTCTTACTCCCTATCAAAATACACAATATAGATCTGTCTCATGCCTATAAAAATTACAGAGAAATATACTTGTCATTCTAGGTGAAATAATAAAGGAAAAGAGGAAGGTGGTGAAATGGTGGAAAAAGGAGAAGAGATAGGAAGTTATTGAGGGAAAAAGGACACCGAAAAAAACCCAGGGCGGCAGGGTTTTTAAGTGTGAAACACTCGGGCATTAGGTGTTGGCACTCGGCTAACAAAGAGAGAATGGGAAGAAAAAGAAGAGAAAAGCATAAACAACAGGGAAGAATGACAGAGGGAAGAGAGATGGAAGCAGCCCGATGCCAGCAGGAGCAGTTGTTAATTACACTTAGGTGGATTTGCTGTGGACAGTAACGTAACCTATTCTGTTCTATTAATCATTAGCATCCAGGGGCCTCCAATGGCACATGAAGTATGTGTTATCTGTCCCCTGGTCATTTCTCCGGGGAAAGATGTGTGTTCAGGGGGTATGGAGAGATTCCTTTTCTTCTTTCTTAATATACATGTTGTTGTGTTTTCAGTTTCGAGATGGCAAGGTCAAAGAAATACTCCTTCCCTTGCACAAATGTGTCTTTGAGGCATCAGGGAATTCAGAGGGGAGAACCAGAGCTTGCAAAAAGAAAAGGATCATAAAATGTGGGGTTTTCCTTCACCAATTCATTGTGTATTTTTTGTCCAGGCTTTTGGGACCATCTCACTGAAGAAAAATAAGACTAAAACCTCTTCCCGTGGCCTTTTTTCCATCCTCTCCCTGCTGTTTTCATTTCATCTGGAATTTTCTCGGGTTCTTCCTTGCTGCTCCCACCTGAGCAGGTCTCCCCCATCTTGTTCCTGCAAATCTGAAGCTGCAGCACCTTGGGAATGTGGCACAACCCTGAGTCCCACTGCCCTGAGCCCCAGCTGGGTGCAACCCCACACCAGAAAGGAAGACTGGAGGTTTTTCTCATGGATTAATTTAACCTAATTAACCTCCTGCCTCTGTAACCACATCCTGCAGTTGGGCTCAGAGAGCAGCCCCCAGACTGTCCTGGAGGACGGGTTGTGTGCAGCACAACCCCCTCTGCATCCATCACCACACCCTTGGCACTGCTCTGGCTCCTCATCCTCGCATCCATCTGGGCACAACCGATCTGACATTGTCACCTGAATGGCTCAGGGCTGTGACACAGCAGGAGTGCCAAGTGCCATGAATTACTCAGGACACTCTGACATGGCCCCGTGGCCGTGGTGGGGACACTGTGAGCACAAGGTGTTGGGTACAGGGACAGGCACCACCACCAGAGTGTTTTTCCTGCTCTTAAGGAAGGTATATCACTGATCATTATAAATGGATAATGATTGTAAGGCTAAATTCCCATCAAGGGGTTGATGAGTCATTAAAACCCCTCAAGCTTTGTTCTCACAGTTTATTGCCTCATCACCATCACCACCCCTTCATGAAATTATTGTCTTTTAATTAGCTCTGGCCCTTTCATTACTGTCTGTATCATTGCAGAGAAAGAAATAGGGAAACAGTTCCAACCAAGTATCTGATCGCCCCTTCTGCAGCCAGTAATAAGGGACTAGAACAGGGTCATATAAAATGATGGCCTCTGCGATATAGCAAACTCAGTTTTTTCCTTAACAAAGGAGAACCTGGATATGTGTCCTGGTTTCTCTCCCAGGAGTGTAAGGATCATGGTGAAGAGAAGTTGTGACTGCCCCTGGATCCCTGGAAGTGTTCAGGGCCAGGCTAGGTAGGGTTTGGAGCACCCTGGGATAGTGGAAGTTGTCCCTGCCCATGGCAGGGGGTGGAACGAGATGATCTTAACGGATTCTTCTGATTCCAGCCATTCTGGGATTCTGCAGCATCATTCCCCTGCCACCAGGAAAGCCTCCAGTGGTTCCTCCCATCTCTCAGCCTCTCAGAAGTTGCTGTGCTGCTTGGCTGAGGGGCTGGTGGGAGACTCAGCCAGCAGAACGCCAAACGTGGGATCATTTCACCTCTGCGCACCCACAGATTCCCTGTCTCCAGTGGGAGATGTTGATTGGAATATGCTAAATAACTGCAACCATCCCAACTGCAGTGATCTCCTGTATTTAAACCAGGGGTTTACATGCCCCATAAATTTCAGTATTTGTAATTATACGATACATATGAAGAGAGTGAGTGGAAGAGAGCAAATACATTATGTGAGGAAACAGCATTATCGATCCTGTATTATACAGTGCACAGGAAAATTAGTTAACCATACAGCTCATTGGTTTAAAGATGGCAGTAAAGTTTAAAGGCATTCTGTTGTGAAGTTAAATATAACAGCCACGACACAAATAGAACAATTGCTTTCCCTGGATTTCCCTGGCAGCCAGGGAATTCAGGGGCTGGATCCTGCCCCAGCAGCGCTGCTGCAGCCTCAAAATAACCCTGCAGGAACACACAGAGTTAACTCCAGATTTACACCACGGTAGCTGGAGCAGGAATTTGGATCCAGAGGTTTAAATAAGGCTTATGTAATAAAATGGGAATTTCTAATGGTTCCCTGTGGGGAAGGAAGGCAAGGTGAAAGCTGCATCTGCTTAGAGAGGGAGTTAACAGAGATGGACTTCAGCTCCTCACAAGTTATTTGATCTGAAAGAGTTGTTTGTTTAAATGAAAACAGATCAGAGCAAGCAAAACTATTTACTAAAGGAGGCAGCCCTGGGAGTACAAGCCAACCCTACCATGGGCTTCTCCATTTCCAGTCAGTTCCTGTTGCATTCCAGCTTTTACACCACTGGTGCCGGGGGTGGGGGCTGGTTGTTCAGGAGGAGGGCTGCACCACCAGCTCCAGGTGTGGCAGGCTGTGGATGCATGGCCAGAACAGGAACGGCACAGGAAGTGATGCCATTTGGGGGTTTGCCTTTTTTTCTTTTGTATTTTCTCGTATTTTTGGCACATGTATTTGGAACTCTGCAGCCTATTGTATTAGTGGCTAATTCCCCCAGGGATTTTCCATGGCCTTTCCCTAAGCAAAAAGACAAAACAAATTCCAGAGCTCCAAGCCCTGAGAGGTGCAGGGCCCATGTGCTACCTTGGTTCTTCCTGGCTGCCAAGGTTGAGAACAACTCTTGGAGATACATTTCATGGACAAAGTACACCTACTGCCTAGGGAGGGTGCTCCAGAGAAAGGGCTTGACCTTGGGGGGAATTGCATCACCACTTGTCCTCCTAATTGGTGTTTTTATCAATTATGCTAATTTCCTAAAACTGATAAAAATGTACTCACTCTTGTGGGAGTGGGCTTTTGTGGGCCTCTTTCCATAACTGCCCCTGAAAGCCTTCAAATAAAGATCCACTCTCCTCCTTACTACAATGATCTCAAGTTTCATTTCCAGGTTGATGAAAAGGCAAAAAGAGCACTGAGGATCCCAAGGCAGAAACCACAGGGCTCATTCCTGCTTCTGCCAGGCCTTTGCTTTGGGACTTCCAAGGTGTCACTGGCTTTCTCCTTCTCTCCAAGAGGTGCCAGATGGATGAGAACACAGAGGGGATAGAAGGGCTGGTTATGCCATGCTGGGCAAGGTTTTCTGTTTCTCCCAGAGAGAATTGCACAAAACACAAAACGAGACCAGAGCACTCCACTCTGGAGCCATCAATAGCTCCACAGCAGGCTGCAGGCTACACACAGCTGGGGAGTGGAGCAGTGGAAGTCAACAGAAAATACAAGGAATTGCAGAAATACCGGGTAGGAAGATGGAAAAAAAAATAATAAAATTCTGCATTTAATTTCTCGCCCCCCATTTCATACAAATGTGATCTAATTTAATTTCAAAGAAATCTCTCTCCCGGATGCTCGGAAAAGGTTAAAATGCAATTTTCTGAAACTAAGTTATTAGATAGAGGAATATTAACCTTTGAGCCCCATAGACTTTTACTCTTTTTTATCTCCTTTTCATTTTTGTTTGTGGGTCTATTCATTTTTTGGCGATGTCGGCCGGGTTGCTAGGGAACAGGCGGCAGCTCGGCAGCCGGGCTGTGCCTGGGCTCCGTGTGCTGGACCCGCTCCCTCCTTCCCAGCGCTCGCTGCCGGCGCTGCCGGCCCCTCCAAAAAGCATTTATCACATCCTCGCTCGGTAATGGCCACTCAGTGGAGGGGAAATTGAGCTGACCCGAAGGCCAAAGCTGTTAGGGAGACTGGTGGGAAGGGTAAAAGGGTCACGGTACCCTTTTCCCACCCACTTAGTGGGCAGTAAGCAATAGAACAGCAGTGCCACTGTTTCCACTAACATATCCCGAGGCTTTGCACCTGAAATAAATGTTTGTTTGACATTAACGATAAAAAAAAAAAAAATAAAAAATCTGGGTTCTTCACAGAAGCTGGTTATGCTGTTTAAACTTCTCCAAGGTAGGGGTAGAGTGGGGAGAAGGGTTTAAGGTCTGATTTGTTGGGTGCTGTGGATGTTATAATTATTTCCTTTTGATAGCAATAACTCTTGTATGTCCCCATCTCCTTTGATTCAGAGAAGGCAGGAATCACAGAAGCAAAACAAAAAGTCTTTTGTTTCCTTTGGGTCAAAAGCATTGCCTACCACGAAGACCTGAAAAAAACCTTGAGTTCTGTTGACAAATTGAACACATAAATAAACAAAATCCCTTCAAAAATTATCTATATGCACAGCCTGGTTGATGTTTCTGATTATGGAAGCATTTACAAACTAAGAAAAAAACTATTCTCTAATAGCAAGTGGGAAAATGGGAATAAACCCCACCTCTGTTTGCCCACAATAACCTAAAATTCCAGTTTCTTCTAGAAATCATGTGCATTCATAAGAACTGCAGGACTGAAATCCTGATGGAAACAGAGAGCTTGGTCTTTAGAAAGCCATAAGAATTTATCTTGCTCCATTTCTTACATCCAGGGATCTCTCACAGGTAAAGGTGTTCCCAGGCAAGTAACACTTTTTCACCATTAGACCCTTACTGGGGACCCTTCACTGGTGTCAGCAAAGAGCAGGATTTGATGGGTATTAATTAGCAAAACTCATTGCTTATATGGCTTTCCCCTCCCACAGAACTGGTAAATCATAATGAGATTTCTGCTGCTGTATCCAGTGTTCTCAAACAACAATATTTAACCAACAAAAAGAGGCCGAGTCAATCTCGGCTTTAGTGATTCCCAGGAAAGTCATCAAATAAAAATGTGAACTTTAAAATTGATCAGGATTAATTTCACTGACACTGTATCATAACATATATCTCTTTGGAGACTCATTTGTTGGGCTGCAGATGCAAAGAAAGTAAGGAAAGAAATAAATCAGAATACAATAAGGCAATTAGACTTTTGCCATTGATAGAATACTAAAAATGTCTGATTCATCAAAGCATTAACAAACAGAAGTAAACACAAGACGTATATTTCCCTGCAAAAATATCTGGTTAGGAAAAATAAAATAATAAACAAGGCTATGTTTATCAATAAATTTAATTTCCCAGTATTGTGCCTCTCAGTGAGGAATGCCATTTCATCTGCTAATTTCAGGAGTGCAGCAATAGAAGGAGATTTATCACATGAGTACCAATACAGTAAAAAATCCTCTTCCCGTCTCTGAAATGAGAACATTCCCTCTTCTCCACTGTTATCTGCATATTAAGGATAAAGTATCAGAGGTGTGCATGCACACAGCAGAGATGCATCTACACCAAGGTGATTTACCAAACCTTTTATTGGGTGTCGGGGCAATTGTGGGAGATTCCTTTAAAAAACAATGATTGGAGCTCTGCAGGACTTACTGGAGACCCAGAGAGAGGCAATACTCCTCATAACATTACTAAAGGCATGAAACACTTCCATAATACAAACTGCTCTGTTGGAATAATCCAATGAAAACAGTCAGATTGCGAGTTTTACTTCCTATTCCTGGCTGCAGGGAGGTGCAATCTTAAGGAAGGGAGGCAGTGGCTCATGGATCATATTTTAGGCTGCTTATTGTACTCAAACATCCTCAAAGATGGCAAGGAATTGTATCTTCTTAGACATCTGAGCAGAGCTAAATCTTAATCTGGAGAGAAGATGGGATGCTGGGTTACCTAACGAATTT
Organism: Phylloscopus trochilus trochilus; assembly: GCA_016584745.2. NCBI lineage: Eukaryota > Metazoa > Chordata > Aves > Passeriformes > Phylloscopidae > Phylloscopus > Phylloscopus trochilus. The sequence continues at coordinate 2,387,934 of WQNJ02000093.1, read as the reverse complement.
CAGAAATGTCTGACATCACAGGGAATAATCCCACCTGGGAAACGAGGGAAGGAATAATCCTCACGTGAGGTCCCTGCAAGGGAATTTTTCTGTTATCACTTCTCAGTCACTGTGGTATCCAAACACCACCATCTGTACAGGATTTCTAAAACTTCCCCAAAATGTTTGTCCTTCAGAACAAACACAAGGGTTTTCAGGAGATAGAGCAAAACTAAAGGAAATTATGTATTTTAGAGGGAAAAGTGAAGTCAGAAGTTAAACAAGGGAACGTGCTTTTAAATATCTGAGCAATATTTGGACAATCTAAATTGGTCAAAATTCTGAATTTTAAGTTTTTTATTAAAAAAACAATAAGAAATTAGATGACAGGAAATAGAGCCTAGTGAGAGAAGTAACAGGTGAGTGGTGGTACAATACAAATGGGGTAAAATTCCTCATCAACTCCCCAAGATGAGTTTCCCAACCCATGCTCAGAATTAGATATACATTGTCTCTCACCACTTGCTGAAAACCAATTGCACACTTCAACCCTGAGCTAACACGTGCATAACTCAGAATTTCCCTAAACCAACGCAAGAACCAATTTCAAAAGGCAATCTGGAAATTATTAATTTAAGAAGGCTGAATGAAGTGCATCGTGCTCTGTTATTGATCTGAATACAACTGATTGTAACAGAGAGATCCATTTCTCACCAGCAGCAAACGGGAAACTCGTCACTGCAGTTCCAGAGGGTCCATAAGCACCGAAGGATTTGCCATAATGGATCTTAAATATGAGATTATAAGGAAGGCAGAGCACAAGTGTTTAACTGCTTTTGTATGCCAGCATTTATTAATCATAATCCTCCAGGAAACCAGACCAGATGTCTCGAAACACCCTGGACCAGTCACTTACATGATAGCAAACCTGGAAAAATCGTATAATTTATTGAGCACAGTACCAAGCTGAGTCCAAAAAGCTATTTGGAAAGCGAAGCAGGATTGTACAGACTTTTAAATAAAGCTATTGTACTTTCCCCTCTTTCCCCTGTTATCCATTCCTGGAACTATAACATATTGTCTCTTGTCAGGGACCAACATGAAAAGGAAATTACATGGCTGTCTAAAGTTATGTCTTCACTGCAGACCAGTCTTTCAGTGCAGCTTTGCATTGATGGCTCTCCTGATGTTACAATATAAGCAAAGAGAAGGCCGGGCAGTTTTCTCTTGGTGTCACTTGAACAGGTCGGACTCAAATTATGGGAGAGAATTAACCACAGCTAAATACTCTGGGATGGTAACAACACCTCAAAGCCTCCTGGGATTATCTGCTTTTCTGTTCTGCTGAACAAAAATGTGTTTAAAATCTACATTTTCCCTGGGAAGGAGGTGGTGAAGATGTGGGAAGGCTAAAGGGTCCATTAACAGCACGGATCACTTTCTCAGAGGAACACAGCCCCAGCCCAAGCTGCACCACAAAGCTCAAGGGGGTTCATGCTTCTCCCCTGAGGTGCAGAGTCCCCTGTAGTGTCCCCTGTCCCCCCACATCAGTTCCTGCCAGGAAAGCACAGCTGCCAGCTCTCAGGGAACAGCTGAGGTTTGGGGGTTCCTACTGAAATCCAAGCTGTGTAACACGGGCATGGAAAGGCTGTGGTTCGAGTGTGTGTTACTAAAACAGTCAGAGTGAGCTCCACGTGTTCAACGGGCTGTTTACAGGCATTCATAGCAGCAGCCCCAGTTAATGGGAATAAAAACTGAAACTAAACTATGAGTGATATCCTTTTGATGTGGCTTATGTGTGCTCTTTCCTTTTATAGCAGCAGGTGGATATTTTTCTTGCAGGAGATTAAGTTGTAAATTGGAGAATGTTTTCCTTGATGTTAGCCACTACAGTCCTGATGGAAATTAATGTGAAAAATGAGTGTGAATGGGTTTTTTTTTTTAATTAAATTATTTGTCCTTATGCTCCTTGAAGCTTGGGGATGCTGAGTAATGCTGTGCTATGCCCTGCATTCTCTTCAGAGGTTCTGCACTGGCTAAATTAATTACAAGACAGGCCTTTGGAATTAAGTGTATTTTAAGTTCAGAGGCATCTGTTTAGAGTCTCCTAATACCTCCAGCCCCTTTGGAAATGTACTTGTTAGTATGAGTGGTATAATTTTCATTTCCGCTGGCATGGTCATGGCAGGACTTCTTCAGTTTCACACACACTTTGTTTGACCTATCAAGGACATAAACTCAAGATATTCTCCCCTCTTTTTGTTTTTCTAGCAAATAGAAACGAAAACATCCGTTTAAATACACCCTAAGCATTAAGAGAAGGTTGCTCCTGCTGCTTTTCTCTTTAAACACCAAGATGATTGTTATTTTTAAAGAAATAAAAAAAATGCAAGAGGAAAAAATGCCTTGAAGATTGCAGAAATCTGTAAGAACAATGTATCTGTCTTCCCTGTAATTGGTGCAAAAAATAAAATGTGTGAATAAAGTATTAAATATCAAATTCATTAAGTGGAATGGTAGCAATAATAAGTGGGAATAAATTGGAAATAAAACTGGGACTTCAGGAGGCCTGAATTCAAAGCAGGAGTAGATTTTCCTCTCTGAAATAACAGAACTTTGGTTTTGTTCTGTAATTACATATTGAAGGTGCTGAATATCACATAAATACTCAAGTGAATGAAGAAATTCCTCAAATATCTGCTTTTATGGAAAGAACTAAACCTGGCAGATCTATGACATGTAGATCCCTAATACTCTCAAGGATGCAGTTGCAACAGGCATTGCCCACAGGGGAAACTGAATATTAGACAAGTCCAGCTCATCTACAGCAGAATTCCTGCAGCACAGCCCCACGTGGATATCAACAGATCCAAGCCAGGCTCGTGCCTTTGCCAACAGAAACCAGAGCTGGGCAGCTTCTCCTGAAACATTTCTGTGCACAGAACAGACACAGCTCCCTCACGCCGAGGTTCGGGCAGTTGTTCTGCAGTGCCAAAGCAGTGTAAGAGAAGAAAAGGAAGATGTTATCTGGCTGGAATTATGGCTGCTGCTGTTATTGCTGCTGCTTCCAGGCCGTGTTGGTGGTGGCCACAACAAATACTTGGCAGGTACAAGGAGCTGGGAGGGAAAAGCACAACAAGGAAACAGCTCATTGCAGGGGTAAAGGACTGAAGTGAGGGATGAAAGCGTGTTTGAGGGGAAGGAATATTCCCATTGGGATCTTCTCTGTAGGACAACTTGAACCATCAGCTGGTGGAGGTCGGCCATGCCTTGGGAAGGAAGGAAGGAAGGAAGGAAGGAAGGAAGGAAGGAAGGAAGGAAGGAAGGAAGGAAGGACTGGAGTCAAGGAGGAGCCTCCTGACAGAAAAGCTGGGCACAAGCAGGAGGGAGTCACCAGTGGGGCCTTGTCCAGGAAGCCCCTACACATTAGGAAGAGGTTTGTTATCCTTCCTTGGCTCTTGAGCAGACTGGGCTGGACACAGCAGATATTCCCTGACCCAGGATCCATCTTTAATCCTTCATGATCAGCAACAGCAACACAACAAAAACCTAAAAATGGTAGAATCAGCTTTTGGAAAATCTTCCTGCTGTTTACTTGCTTCTGCAGACTTTTAAAGCCCCTCATTACAACATTGCTACTCTACTGTATAAACTGGACACTTTAAATGTCACCAGCCCAGAGTGAAATGTCAACATACACCGGATCTAAAAGGTCCTCAGCCATCGAGGGCTGTGGCCAAAGCAGACATATCTGAGATTAAACACATCACAAGGAGGGCACTTGTCACTGAGACCCTGGGCTGCTAGGAGTGACAGGAGTGCTGGCCCTCATTCCCACACTTCCCATTGTTTGCTTGATGTAAGTGTGACACTAACTCAGAAATAATTTCCCGATGTTCACTTAAACCACACTCTTCTGTTACCTTCCTTTCCCCATCTAAATTACTGATATGGATTTACAACCTTCCCTTCCCCTTAATTAGGTGGGGTTTTTTTGCCTGGGAGTTGTGCTGTGATGAGAGGCAGAGCACATGAGGTGGTTCTGTACAGAGAGTACATTGCACAGCCATTTGTACTGTAAATCTCCTTCTATGGGCTGTATTAATATTCTGCATATACCCCACCAACCCATAATCTCCTGGCATTACTCATCTCCAAAGCACTGCTCAGCCAGGTTCTGCATTGGCTTTTTCCTCAAAACCTTAGCAGATAGCGTGTAAACTAAACTGATGTGAGAAAGCTCCGTTCATTGGAATCCAGGGAAAAAATAAATTGTCTTGGCACATTTTATTGTGTTTCTGAACAGAGCAATAAGGCTCCAGCCTTCGATGAGAATAGCTGGGATTTTGGAACTCGCTGAAAAAGTTTTCTCTTGGAAGATGGATTAAATTGATCATTTTTTCCTAGACGGAGTGCACTTCAGGCTCATTTTGCTTTGTAATTAAGAAGAAAGCCAGAAACATCATTTACACATTAAGAATTTAATAGATATATTTTTCTAGCTTTATGCATTAGCACAGGACAGCCCATTAATGAAATAAGTCTTCCTTCAGGGTCAATTTAGATGGGCTGTAATCTTCTGCAAATATATTGCAAATGAGGATCATTTAATGATCTTAAAACTAACTGCCAGAAAAGGATTGTTATAACTCTCCAGACAACAAAAAGAGGTTTTGGCATGACTTGCAGTACCTTTGTAATTAGCAAATGTTTAATTTCAACCCACCAGATCATAAAATTTAAAATATTATCTTCTGTGGAGGTCAGCTTCAGACTCTGTGACCTGGGGTGTTAATTCTGAGCAAGGAGAAGCCCGAGGTTGTGTTTGTCACTCAATATAACAACAGCTCCAGCTCCCTTCTCAAATCTGGACACTTCAGTTGGCACCTGAACCCCCTCTTTGTACAATCAGATCCTGCCAGGCAAGGAAAAGCTACAAGGAAGGATTTAGTGACAGCAAGAGCACATGGATGAGACTGAATATTTTACTCAGGCTGTAGGACATTTGTCAGTGTAACTCTGGGAGTTGGATACTTGTATTTTTTTGTAGGTGGTTGGTCACATCAGAGCACTTCTCCATCTCCCACTCTGTGCTCTGCCTGTATCAGCGTCTCCTTTTCCCAACGTCCTTCTGCCCTGTTTTATCTTCAGTCAAACACACTTTGTGCACCAAAATATGGTTGAGAGATTCTCAGGAATTTGGGAAGGGGCTCTGCACATTTTGCAACTCACATAGCAACCCCTGAATTTTAACCTTTCTTGACTCTGTAGGATGACTCTCCTTCCTGCCTCCCCTTTCTCCCAGACACAGAGCCATCCCCTCTAGTGGAATATCTCCATAGCCCAAGCAGGGAAAATCCCTCTGCCTTTCCCAGCCCGACTTACAGGCTTTCTGACAGTTTTTCTAGGATGCCTTACTCAAATAAATGGGCAATTTGCTCACTCCAGTTTGACAAGTTGATCTCTGTAGGACATTTCTGATTTCTTGTACCAGGAAAAACCTTGGAGCAAATTTTGTATTAGTACAAGAAACACATTCACAGTTCTGTAAAAGGGTTCCAGTCTCTCTTCTATCTGATGGGTAAAAATAAGTAATTTTCATCTTGTCTTCACCTTCCTTCTTTCCTTTCTTTCAAAATCACTTAAAAAAAACACTTTTACTTGTTCCACATTTACTTGCCTTGTGTTTTCTAAACTTAGAGTCGTAATTCTTGTGAATGGCAGTGGAGCAATGGGAGTTTTGTGCTTGGTTGGGAATTTTAATTATTTCAACAGAGACCCATTTGGGTCAACACCAGATATTAATGGAAATTTTACCCTAAGCTTGTTTCAATCTGCCTAAGTGCTTTTAATGGAAATATCCAGAGTTCAGAGACCTGCATATCCAGCAGTAACTTTGACTGAAGTTAAGCATTTTGTGCTGCCAGCAAGAGGCTCATGGTCTTTGTTCTGCTTTAAGAGTGACTTTTGACTGACTGAAACTTCCGTTTTACAGAGAGGAGTGCAGTAAACCGTGTTTCCCACATTCTGGCAGGTTTTTTGTCTCCCTTTGCCATCAGAGAAGATGCTGTATGACCCTGTAGCAAAGTATTACTGAGGTCAGCATTTCTGCAAGGTCTGGCCACAATAAAACAGATTTGGCTACCAGATTCCAAGAGGCACTGGATGCAGACACACACTCAGGGAGTGAGGAGTTTGTGGGAATGCCCCATAGGCAGCTACTTCTCCAAGATATCTGAACCTTTGTGACATGTGTGCTGTTAAAGCACAGGGCTGTGGAATGGCAATCAGCCTGGGGAGCAGCCCCTGCCAGCGGGGCAGCGTTAATTCACCAGCTCGAGCTCTAAGAAATCACCAGGCTTTAAAAGGGGGCTCGTACACAGCCTGTATTGTTGGGATCCCTTGAACTCCGTGAGGAAGAAAACCTCTGGGGCTGGCTGGAGGCACTCTGTGCTTCCCTCTGTTTTATTGCACACCCTCAGACACAATGTGTAAAAAAGGTCAAGACATCATGTAGGCTTTTGCATTAAGCAGCAGAACACTAATTAGTTTTACTGACAATGAGGTTTTGTGCCTGTGCTCTAATATTTTGATGTTTAGTTTTGCTTGAAAACAAAGTCGAATGTGATACAAAGCCTCTTCTATTCTCTGTTGTCTTTCCCTCAACATTATTTTTAAGCTCATCATGTGTTCTCCAGCTTGAGTGCTAAGTGTTCTGTTGCTTCAGTTTTAATTTAATGCTCCTACTTCAAAGAGAACAAAAAAGCACAGTCTTGTAGGCCATTGGATTCATCTCTGAAGTGGCATTTGTAGAAAACATCAGGTAGTAATTGTTTCCCCCAGCTCTGTCTCTGAAATTTGTCCTACTGAGAGCTGCTGCAGCACAGCCTCTGTGTGTCTAACTCACTGCACTCAAGACACATTTGTGCTGCTTTTTCCCCAAGGATATTTGCTCGAGTTACACTGATGAGAGGCCCTACCTAAACAATAAAAAATTTTGTTAATAGGCTTTTGCAACCAAATGATCCTTTATGAGTGTTTTTTGGCTGTAGACAATGCTGCTATTGCATTAATTCAGCCTCTACTTACTGCCTTTATATATGTGTGTGCTGGAAACAAAGCCCAACCTCAGGGAGCTCTGAATGTCCCCATCTACAAACCTGTCACACATCTGTATAAGATACACATTCAGTCAATTGTCTTTTGCAAGAAGTTAAAAAAATGTGTTTAAACATCTGCAGGATTAAGGTGTGTTAGCATTTGGGTTCCCAATCGATGGGAATGCACAGTGAAATGCTTATTCCTTCAGAGTTGTTAATGGCATAAAGGTATTTCATGGTGATGATGATGATAATACTAATAATGATGATGTAATAATAATAATAATAATAATAATAATAATAATAATAATAATAATATACTCCACTGATTAAAATATGCACATTCTCAGAAGAGACCAGCTGCTCCTGACTGTGCCATGAATCAGCCAAGTGCTTCAAGACAACTTTTGCCCAAACACAAGTCCAGTTTATTTAGTCAGCCTCAATACTGTGTTCATGTGGTTGCAGAGCTCTCAGCTGGCTTGGAGAGCAGGCAGACTGAGTGCCTGCCTGCCCAGAATGTGCTGTGGAGAAATAACCTCTGTTTTTGGCACAGAAGTGCTATTTCATTCAAAACAATGATACTGTTCGAAGTACACCAGGCAGGAATGAGAGCAGTGCAGAGGCACACTCAAAAGCTCAATTCAACAGCCACATGACAGGCTCGGAGGCAGCTGTAATGGCAGCAGTTCAAAGGTCTAAAGAGCTCCAAGAAGAAGGAAGCCAAAAGCTACTGTGGAGAAGAATTTGTCATAACTTAGTATCATGAAGCATCCTAGTAAATAAAGCCAGTAAAAAAAAAAAAAAATTATGTGCACTTTCCTCACCTTCCAGGAGCAATGGGGAAGGGGGGAGAACAGGGATTAAGTCATATGTAATAAAACAAAAGGGTGAATCTAAATATTTTGTCCTCCTTTAATCACAGCCCACTGCACTGCAGCCCTTATGATGCTCCCCATTCCTGCTTTCCCATTGCTGCACCACTGCCAGCGGGAATGAACTGGGTGCCAAAAATTGTCAGTCGGGGACTCCATCTGAAAGAGCATTTTCTGCTCCACAGTGAGCGAGAGTGGCACAAACAAGGCTGGCTTTTCTTTGGGACTTGGGAAGAAAATGGCCTGAGCATTGAAGCCCTAATTGAATCTGGCTTCCCCCGAGTTTGACAGCTTTTACTTTCTGGTTCTGCTTTCAGGGAGTTCCAACCTGCAGTTTCCAACACACATCCAGGAGAGGCTTCCTGCCACAGAGGGAAATTTGCACCCTCAGGTGGGATGGAGCTGTTGGCAATGCCCAGGCAGTGGCCACCAGGCCCTTGGGGTGTGTCCCCTGCATGAACTGGGTGGCTGAGACCTCCCAGCCTCTCTCCAGGCCCAGATGGGGATCCTGTGATGGCAACAGCCCCCTGTGAGAGCGTAAGGAGGGACACCGGGGTGGAATGGCACAAATCCCAGGCATTGCCTCGGCATCTTTCCAGAAGGACTCTGGAACTGTTACCAGGCTGTCTCACAGGACATTAGCTGACAGAGTTGGGGAGGGATTTGGGGCTCCTGGGAAGCCCAAACTCATCTATCTTCCCAGGAAAATCCAGGCTTGGGCTTGGGTGTAACACTGAGTGTATGACTCAATCTGCCAGGGCAGTGTAATGTGCTATAAAGTGAAAGGTTCAAGCTGAAAATTCTCTGCTGAGCAGAGGAGCAGGCTTTTCCCTGTTTTACAAATGTCCTTAGGAAACAAGGGTTCTATAAAGGTCTTTCAGCTCCTGATAGAGAGGTCTGGGATATTACAGACACAAGAACAAAAGGACAGGCTCAGTGCTGGAGGGCTCAAAACACAAGAGAAGTTTCTGTACTAACTCTGTCCTGTTTACAACACAGTCCTAACCAAACCCATAATATTTAGGAGGCACGTGCTCTGATCCCTTTGTTTCTGCTGAGGAACCTCCTCCTATGTGAGCAGTTTTGAGGTTTCCAAAGGGAATGGTTGGGGAGCAGCCCACTACACAGCACGAGTACATGAGTAAGAATCGAGCTTGAAAACCTTGTTGGAAATGTCATCTGATCTGCCCATTCCTGGAAGGAGAAAACATATTTAACTCCTTGCTCTTTTTGCCTATTTGGATATTTATCTTGGTTAATCACATGGAAATCAGAAATGAGCTGTAGTTTGATGGGTTTTTTGGAAATTTCTGACTTGTCTTTATCCACTGTGTACACTGGAACCAATACAGCAAATCACTGTGGAAGGAGTTGGTTATTAGCACATCACAGAACACAGTGTGTCTTCTTACACAACTCAATATTTTTAATTACTTGCCTTTACTAGTGAGACAAAATTTAGAGTCAAGTTTCAAGTAATCCCTTTTATTGGACTAATGCAGCAATATTGACAGTCTGGCTTTGGGGATACACAAAACTCCCTTGCAGGTCAGCAAGGGGTTGACTCCAAGAATGGATTCCTATACCCAGGAAGGTGCTGTGTCAATAGTGTGCAGTTAGTCCAATAAAAGGGATTACTCAAACATTGGCTCTACACTTAGTCTATAAAGAAAATATCTGAGCTTTTTAGTCAACACATTTATGACTTTAAGTGTGTCTGGTTTGTGATGAACTGCTCCAAGCTGAGAGTTGTCTTAAATAAGCTGTAGCTACATCTTTACTAAATCAGTGCCCAGAGGACCCGATTTTGATCAGCTCCTGAGCCTGCTGGCACAGGTCTTAAATACAAGAACAGGGATTTCCCAGATTCACAAAGTCTACCCACACTGTTGTCAGTTTGGAAATTTAAAGAAGCAAGAACCTGTTAATGAATGCCAGATGAAAGCAAGGCCATCCAGAACGTGCAGTGACTCCAAGTCACATAAGCAGGGACCAAAGTGGAACACAAGAGGCCATCACTGAAACCACAAACATTTATTTTCTTCCGCTCCCCAACTGAAAGCTTCACATCCAAAATGGATTTTGTTATGGAGTTGGAAGCTCCTGAAAATAGAGTTTTTATAAGGTAATATAAACCCTAACACAACCTTAATTATAGTGACACCATCTCTGCACTATAAATAATGACATCTTTGACCAAAGTGATGCATAGTAACATGAAAAGTGATGTAACATAAGCAATGTCACTGCTTAAAGTTAAAGGGGAACACATTTTTCTCAGGCAGAATATCCACTATCAATTCAGACAGCACATATCTGATCTAGATTTATGGCAGTGAATAATAGTGCCATGAATGCTAAAGTGTCTGCAGCTTTCAAATAGTTTGGCAAATCTGTACATCAAGATCAGTTTGAAAAGGAAGCACAACTCTTCCTCAGATAATTGCAACTAGAACAACACCACATATACTTTTAATGTGGTTTTTAAGTAAGTGCCTTCAGCTTTTGTGTTTTTAATAAACACACTGAAGAAGGACATTATATATGGACTGAGATACCTGGAAGAGGCAAGATTTATATCTTTGAAAGTAGGAAAATCTTTAATAAGGTTGAGATTATTCAACACTTGGACAAAGTATGAGGGGTTTTCCTTCAAAATGTAGCAAGCATTTTTGGCAGTTTGTTAAAAATACAACTTTACTTCCAAAACTTAGGTTTAAGTGTTGTATCAATCTGATGAAGTTGAGAAGTGCCCAAATAACAACTGGTTGTGGTGTTCAGGGATGTACTTTACGTTAAACACATATTTGAGTTAAAGCAAGAGAGCTCCATAATTCCCATGGGATGTGCTTAAGCATCTATTTCAGTTATGGCCTGAATCATGAGTTCTGAACAAAATGTTGACAGTCCTGATGAAATAAGGACTGTTCCAGTTAACAGGAATTTTACTGACAGAAAATAGAGTAAGATCTTCAGGATTTGATCATCACCCCAATACACAGGCAATTTCCTCACTGCTTTTCATTCCTGAGGAAACTACTTCTGGGACATCTTTATTCCTCAAGACACTTTAAAGACTGGTAAATGACCATTGGATCCCAGTGGAACACAGCCTTCCTTGGGATAGGAGAAGCCACCATCCAGCTCCCAGTGCAGCAGGCAGCTGCTGGAAGGGAAATATTTTGCAACAGAAATAATAGTCCAGCTGGTAAAATGAGCTATGAAAGAGTGAGTGACTGGAGAGAGAAGTGAAGGGAATGACCTCCCACCTGACCCAGCCTCTGCCAGCCCACCCAGCCCCAGATGCTCCTGTTGGGAGCAGAGACCTCCTGAAGGAGGTGGAGGTTGTAGTGGGCTGAAAAGACCTTTTCCAGCCTCCCAACTCTTTGTGTCCCTTGTTCTTTTATGACTGAGCAATGAAAGTAACCATATTCATCATTTTTTTTTGGCCTTGAAACATGTCCACGGTCCTGGCTGTAGATTCTTTAGGCTGTGGTGGAGGGAGCAAACCTGGATCAGTCCATGGGGGTTCATAATCCCCCTGGAGCCAGATTCCTGCAGTTCTGCTGTGCTGTCTCTGTTTTAAGTACCTCAGTGCCTTCCTAGCCAGGATTTTGGGGAAGTGCTGAGGCACGCAAAGGCTGAGAGCATTGTAAAAGCTGATTTTGTTTCAGGGGGATATATCCAGATGATGGAAGAATATGCCTGGATGTGTTTGCTTTTTAGTGCCTGTGGGCCTGACTCTTCACCAGTACAACCCAAGAAGAACAGCACTGAAGGAAAGAGAATTATATCAGCATAAAAACCCATGCTGCTCTGCAGCGGGAGCGCTCCCAGATTGCTGCAAACATCGTGATTCAAACAGTACATGATTTTCTATTTTGTAGAACATTTTTAACATGATTAAACAAAGCCCAAAGGGCACAATGGCCCTGGTAAGAAAACTGATTCCTTGCACATGCACTTTAAATGAAATGCAATGAGACTTTGTGATTCAGACCTTAGTAGGCACAAAATTTAGAATAACTCTGTTTATCTGCGCAAACTTTCCTTAGCCTGTTGCAACTCCAAATGTTTTAACTGTTACACATGGGTGTTTGGTAGAATATACTAAATAAAAAGTTTACAAAGGCTTTCTTTTTCCCCAGCCTACAAAGGACTCCAAATCTTTACTGTTCAGCACAGCTGCCTAGAATAGGCACACTGGAGCTTTTGTCCAGTGAGTCAAACTGAGTGGGAGTGAATACCATTAACCCTTAAAACAGAATTATCTTATTCTTTTGATTTTACTGGACACTGGAATATGTTTGTGGCCATATTTGGAACACATCCGGCTCGATCTAGAAGGACACAGGAATAATAGATATCATTCAGACCATAATTAGCCATGTACTTGCAATAGCGGGATGGAAAGCAAAAGGAAAAACACTGAAAATGTTGGTTTTTTGGACTGTGACAAAGAGCTTTTTAAATGAGTTTGGGCATTTTTAGTGTCTGACTCATGTCTGGAGATTTCTGCTATATTCCAGAATCCTTTAACTTTTGTGTTTTTTATTTCTGCCTTTGACAATGACATGCTAATAGCTTCAGGCTTCCTACTGCCTTCTCGTGCATATTGCTCCCCTTTGTTTGCTGTCGGAGAGAAAATGTCAGAATTTTAGAGAGGGGATTTTGTGATCGTGGCAAGAGTTAAGGAAATTTTAGTGTATCCTGTGATGACAGATTGGACCTTCTTCAGACAGAGTTTTCACATTTTATATTCTGTTTCTTTTTTTTTCATGTGACTACATCATAAACTTGTAGCAGGCACAAGGAAATACCGCTTTAAGAGCTGCTGATTTATCAAGCATTTATCTAAGTGGAACATTTTTATTATTTTATCAAATTTTACACAAGGCCAACACTAGAGCAAGAATGACTGAAAGGACTGAGGGCTGACCCTGCCCCACTGAATTCCATGGAAAACCATTTTCCTGAGCCATCTGAGGGCCAGGTTGGGACCAAGCTGCACTTTCTCTCAGACATGCCCCTCCTCAGATCATCCTCTCCATCCTGTACTGCCCTGGCCCTCAGGAAAAGAATGCCCAGACAGAGAGTGATAAGGCCATTAATGACTTTACAGTGGCATTTGATGGCAAAGAATTTTGATGACCAGTGCACTTCCATACTTGAGAGGAGGTCCAATTGCACATGGCAAGAAAAGAAAGGTGGGTGTGAGAGAAAAACAAAGGGCTGAAGTCTTTATTCACTGACATAACTCAGAAGTAATTCCTTTGATGGCACTGAATTTACAGTGGTGTCAACGTGATAGTGGAAGATGTCTAAAGATGGCAGAGACAGATGAGCAGGAGGATGGCAACAGGATGTAGAATAAAGTGAGAACAGATGCATATAGGATGAGCACAAAAATAGAACAAAGCCCAGAGCCACAATTTTGCTGGAAGAGCAGCAAACTATTAATCGCAGTGCAGGGCGATGGAGCCTGCAGCACCTGGGCAGCCACAGCTCTGCCCCTCTGTGAATTACACATTTCATGGCACAAAAATCATACAAGCTCCTCCACAGCTTGCTAAAGAAAGGCTCTGACTGGCTGTGTGATAGTAAGGAGAACTCCCAGCATCACTGCACAAAGCAAGGAGTCTTCCAGAGGTGTTACATTGGATCTGGCCATCATCTTGTAGGCTCCAAATGCAGCTGGTGGCAGCAATTAAGCAAAAGCAATGTGAAGAAAGCCTAAAATGTTTGAAGAGATTTAAAAAATAGCTCAAACTAATTCTTTGTCTATTGCTTTGGGCTTTTTTCCCTTACATCTCAAATACTGACCAGTAAAAATGTGATAAATTTGCATTGAAAACATGCAAACAGGTTCTCTGGGAACTTAAGATTCTGAAGGCTGGGTTAGGGCTGAGGGACTGAGTGTGCTCAAGTTAGAGACTCAAAATACAGGAAAAGAAAGAGAAGATGTGCTGTGCAGCAGTAATGCCACATATATTGCCATCCTAACACCAAGGATTATTAGTAGGTCTCAAGCTGATTGTAGATCTGACATGGAAACCTGGATATTCTGGGCTCCTCACAGTGCTTGAGATCCCTTTATTGCCTGAAAGCAGTGTGAGAAAAGTTGGAGCCTTGTTTTCCCTGCACTGCTCCATCAGGGTGTGTTATGGGGGCTGATCTGGTCCTGGTGCTTCCCAGCACAAAAAACAACTCAACCCAAGACAGGATTTGTGCTCCTGGGTGAGTCAGGGAGATTGGGTGGCAGGTGGAAGATGAAAGATCACATCCCAAGAGTGGATGCTATGCTTCCCCAAATTACCCTCTGATGGCACTTTTTGGGCCCCTGTCTCTTTGGCAGCCAATCAGGGATAACCTCTGAAGGCACAATTTCCACGCTCTCACACGGGAGCTTTGCCTCAGTACCCCAGTGCCTGCACCTGTGTTTTCTATGGCTCCACTGTAGCTGGGTAAGCAAATCACACGGAGGGGTGAGACCTTTCCTGCAGCCCCTGGCGATGTGACCTGGCCACATGACCTGGGTCGTGTCCTCCAGCTCCTCACTCCTGGCTCTGCTGTGACACCCATGAGATTTATGCTCTGGGGGTCAACACTTAAAGTCAGCATGTTCTCATGATGTCACATCAGGCTGGCTGATGAAAGGAGGCAGAGGGCTGGTCACCATCCACAGCTGGAGAGAATGGATTGAAGACATTTAAAAAACTGAGTTCCTCCCTGTGTTCTGAGCAGTTTAAGAAGATGCTTTCCATCACTACAAAATCCTGAATCCATCTGTGTCACAGGGCACTCAAGGACCTGTGGGAAAGTTTGTGAGGCTAAGGAAGGCCTGGAGTTGACAAAGGCTTGCACTGGTGGCCATGGCCACTCCTGCCATCCCTAAAATTCCAGAGATGTAAAACAATGAGATCCAGGAGAAACATGGTAAGAAACTGGCAGTAAGAGAGCCTGGCTGCCTAAGGAGAAGGAAAGCAATCCCTGATTATTAAAGATGTTTCATAGCAGAGACCTCATTGCTTGCACAGGGTCACTCTGCAGGGTAGGACCCAGGCTGTGAGAAATGCTGGAGGAAAAATTCATAGGGTTCACAAGAGTTGGGTTTAGGTGATGATGTTCTCACATTCCCTTTTGGCCATAATGAGCCCTATTCTTCCACTTCCACACTCAGTCTCCTTTCCCTCACCTTCCACTTTTACTTTCCCTCCCCATGATTTTGTCAACGTGAAATTGTAAAGGTCATCTTAGAAAACTTAGGAAAAAATGTGTCAGGGATTTTGTCACTAGATCACAGTGAAGGTCAGTTTATCTTCACTGGAGTTTTGCTGCATTGCCTATTGTCCCACACTGGCAGTAAGTCAGGTGCATATAATGCACAACTTCAAAAATTAAACACAACAAAATACATTAAGGACACAGTTGTGTATTTTGATGTCATTTGGAAAACTCCTGTTTGAGACAAATAGGTTTCCCAGGACAAAATGTTGTGATATTTGCTCTGTAATCTGTCAAAATAGTCAGTAGAAAAATGGATTTCATATAGCTGGTGAAATTAGGAGAAAGAAATGAAGCAGAAGAGGTAAGAGAATGAAAAAGATAATGTAAATTCTCTTATTGACGTTATTGAAGGATAAACAGCAAAGGAGGAGTTAAGTCCTTTGCAGGGTACAGGAGAAATAAACAGAAGTAGAACTTGATTAAAACCAGACAGAATCAGGTGGGAAATGGAGTCCAGCTGCTGCAGCCACCAGCACGGAGAGGCTCCTACATGGACAAGTTTGGATCCTCAGCCCAGAGCTCAGGCTGGAGGTGGATCAGTGACAAACACCTGCCCGGGGCACCCAGAAGGAGGTTCAGCCGTGGGAAGAGACCGTAATTGATTTGTCAGTGCACCCAGCTTAAGACAGGGAAGAAGCCAATGAAAATTAATGAATTAACTCAAATGACATTGCAGACTTTGATGGGAAGTATCCCTAGGAGAAAATGATGGAAGAAGGAGAGGAGTTTCAATACTAAATCAGAGCAATGGTCCATCTAGTGCTAGATATAAAACCCCTATAACGGACAGTTATGCAATAAGACACCCGTTGGGGATGTTCCTGATACCAGCTGATTTTATTCTGAACTAAGAGGGTTTATATAGTTCTTCCTTACCTCATGTACCCACAGGTGTTCTTTTCTTCACACTGTGGCCTAAACTTTTATTTTTGTCCAGTTTCTGCCTCACTGTCTAGTGACATGGAACTCCATAACCTAAATTACTACGTTTTTCTAAATGTTACACCCTTGCAGTGGTTCCCTGGTTTGGGTATTGGGATAAAAGTTAATCCAGCCACTTCTCCTGCTGTGCTGCATTTCACACAACAAATAACAACAACTGTCTTGGCAAACTGAGCACAGAAACCACAGTTTGGCTCCTACAATATATGAGTTTTCAGGCTTCCTCCAATATTTATTGCTCTTTTGGAGCTCTTTGATATTTCTGCTATATCTTTTTCAAAATGCAGCAACGAGGACTGACCAGAAGGTCAAAGACAAGAAGAGCTCCCAGCATTGACAGAATGTTGAGGATGATTCTCCATTGCCTTCTAGATGTTTTTTGACCAATCTTAGGCAGTGAGCAAACATTTTTACTACATTGTGTCCACACTATTAATTAGGTCTTCTTTGTGAGCACTTTTTTCCATGATATAAGAAAAGGCCATCTGATGATAAAAAAGACTTAATAAAAAAGTCTCTGACCTTAAAAATTTAATGGATGGAAGGGACAGATTTCTTCATGGATGATCATCCTATGGAATGGGAAGATTCCTTTGCAGTTATTGCAGCAGTAAGGAAAGGGGGTGTCTGCTTTACTAAATTATTTGTAATGCCATTTATCTCCCAGTTATAGACAATAAGACACTCAAATGTTGATCATCTATAAGGGAGCAGAAGTTTGAATTGTTCATTTGTTTAAGTGAGCATCATACAAATATCATCCACAGCAAACAGAAAGGAGCACTAGGGAGCTGATTGCCACATAAGGTCTCCAAAATTAATTAAAGGTGCAAAGATTCTGTAAGACACAGTAAGGGTCCTCTCATCTCTACACACACACATATTTTAGGGTCAAAGGGGACTGTCCCCTTGCATAACAATGGTCACAGGACCTCCCCACTGATTTCTCTAACAAGCATCCCTTAGTGTGTGAGCTGTAATCCATCTTTGAGGGGAATATTCCACCCAAATTCATGGATCATTTTTACAGTTGATGAACTCAGACTTACCAGCAATGACAACAAACTCTGGCAGAAGGAGAAAGACAGGATCCCAGCTACTCTGTGCGACAGATGCCACAAAAAGCACATTGGAAGAAAAGGTGATGTTAGAAAATTAAACCCTGTTTTTTAATCTTATGATTTAATTTTGTTTCTTCAAACCCTGATTTTAGCAAACTGAGTACTGTGGCTGTGTATTTTTCACTAAGTCACATTAAGAAAACATGAAGATCTTCTGAAATAATACTCAGTCCGTAAATAACAGAAAGGTCAGTATTAGGATTTGCATTTTTCTACCTAGGGGTAGTACAGGAGCCCAGACACTTCACTCCAGTAAAGTTGAGCATACTGCAATAACTCCAGGTCCTCACAGACAGTCTGTTACAGGGCTGGCTCTTAATACTTCATATCTGCAAGATACACATACACTGACAGCATGTGACAAGAGAAAACAAGAAATTAATGCAGATAAGAATTTACAGGTATCATTCCAGCTAAAGGTCATCACTAAAATCAATCTTGTATGGGAAGCAGATTTCCCATTACTGAAATATCCCTGGTATCTCATGACTGCAAGATTGCTCAGTACATCTCTAGTAATAAGGTTAACTCTGGCCAGTATGACTTATCATATCAAGAGTTAGGTAAGAATTATGTTCAGAGAGCAAAAGGTGCTGGAATATGCCGAAGATGCTTCCTGCAGTAAGGAATATTAATTGGAGCTGGTGGAAAGGAGAGCAGATGAAAGGAACTTGGAATGGCAGAGTCTCATCTGACAAAGTCAGTGTCTGTGAGCAGTGAAAAACAAGGGTGATTCCAAGATAGCATCCAGGTGTAGATGGGAGGGCAGATCCTGTGGGGAACAGGGTATGTAAATAACTACATTATTTTTAAGTGTAAGTAATTTATTTAGGGCCAAGACAGCAAGAAATAAGGAAAAGGAGGCATAGAATAAAACTGAATTTCACTGAGCATCAAATTATTTTCCAGAGGAGAAAAATACCTTCTTAACATAAAGAAGAATGGACACAAACCCATAGTTTGTCTGCATTGCTGTGCTCTGCCTGTAATTAAGAAAAAGCAATCTTGCAAAGACACAAACAGACGAATCCTGCATTATATGGAAGTAAACAAGGAATGTCGGGGGGGAAAGAGATCTAAAAGTAGATCCTGTGTGCAACCACCAGGTGGTTGAGAAGTGTATGACATATGAGGAGCTCAGGAGATCAGCTGGCACAGGGGATGATTGAGTGGATGCCAGCAGGGAAGAGGCCACATGAAAGACCAAATCCAAGAAATTGGGTCTATGTATCCAAAGCTCTGGGTGACAGCTCTAAAGCAATGAGATAAATGAATCAGCTCTCAAGGCAGCAATGATGATGGATAAGGTGGGATAGGATCAGCTGCCAAAGGAGTGTGAAAAGGTTCTAGAAATATTCAGAAATGCATCACGGGGGGGAGGGGGGGGAAAGGGTACAGGAAGGAGTTGTTGGTTTCCTTGGAAGGTATTATGGAACACAAGAGAAGGGATTTGATTTGCTGTCTCACCACTCATTTCACTTCATGGAATTTGCTGATGACTTTCAGAATGTGGGAATGCTGGGAGAATATTGAGGGCTCCATCCCAGAAGAGGTGCACTGTCTCAGGCTATGTACATGCAGCTCTTGCAGGGTGCTGAGCTCCAAAATGGGCCAAACTTGGAAGCCTGAGTTGCTTCAGGGGCTCCGAGTGGGGCTGGATGCCACTGAAATCCTGAGGAGCTGAACTGTGGAGGAGATGGCATGGAGGCCACTGCCCCAGCACTTCACTTAGTGGGTCTGTGGACAGCAAGGAAGCTCAGTGTCTCTCAGGATGATGTTTCAAATGAGAACAGAAGAAATTCGCTGGTAAGAGCTACGCAGGATCTGCTGGTTTACTCCAGAAGCACCTTTACCTTTGTGTGTGAGCTCAGAGCAACGCAGTGAGGTGTAAAGAGGAGGTCCCAGATCATTCTGCAGAACAGTTCTGTTGAAGATGTGGTGATTTTAAAAGAGATTCTTTCCCACCAGTTTCTCAGGCACAGACTGAAAGTAAGCATGCAAATCCATCTCAGATCTGCAGTGTCCAGCTCACTTGTGCTCTGAGCTTTCTTTCTAAATCAAAGGACAATTGTTCAGGCTCTCTGCTGAGGGAGGACAAAATCCCTGATTCTTTTTTTTTTTTTTTTTTTTCATTTCATAACAATGTCAGCCTTCCCTTCTGACTGAGGACTGCAGTTGTTTCAAAACTAAAATCAAATATTGCAGTCCCATTTGAAAACAATTATTCTGGGCCAAATCCCAGAAGGTGCTGAGTGCCTTCAACTCCCACTGCATTCATGAGGAACTAAATGTGCTTAGTGCTGTGCGTGGTCTTAGAGATTTTCCCAAAGTGTAGGAGCCAGCTCCCCCATATCTTTTAACCTGAGGCACTGCTTACTCCTGCAAATAGAGCTCAGCTTGACCCTGCAAGCCCTTAGCATGAAAGGTTGCACTTACTGCTGTGCCCAGTATCACTGACAATAATCTCTACCATCCATAATAAAGTTTTGCAGGATGAAGCCTTAAATAAAATTTATGTCACTGACCTACAACCAACAGCTGCAAGAAAAAAGTAAAACTGTGATGAAAATTCCCAGCCCATTAACGTGGATATTGCACTGCTTCAGCCTCAGACAAAAGCTGCATTAACTCTATCCTTCAAAATGATGCAGTCCAAACAGCTCATCCAAAGTCATTAAACATTGTAGTGGGTTCTTTGTACAACCTAAAGCCCCAAACTTAAAGCATTCTTCAAATATGACTCATTAAAAATGTATCTGAGAGACCATCAGCAGGGTGAATTAATTCCCCTTAGCAGCCATGCAGTGGAATTGGACAGATGTCTGCCAAACACCCGTGCCTGGATTTCTGTCTTGCAAATGCCCACAGATTTATAAACAAATAACCCAAAGGGTGAGTTAAGGCAGTCAACAGCAGCTCACTACAACTTAAAAAGGAGACAGAGGCTTGGTCTGATCTGACCACAGTGCCCTGTTTGTGCAAGTGTCTGAGAGCAGCTCCAGAGAGTACTCAGGATTTACTCCCTGCATATGGAACAGCGTAGAGTCTGCCTGTGTTTGTGTGTGCAGACCTGCCGTCTGTGAAATGGTTAAAACTTAAGGTTACCCATCCAAGGAGTAGAAAATGAAGGTTCTCAGTTTGATGGACAACAGCTCAGAGATCCCTGATGTCCCAAAATATTAGGTTTCTCTTCTAATAATGTTGGAAATATTGCCTACTGTCATGATTAATCTCAGCAGCATCTCCGGCTGATTGCAGGTGACGCAGTCACAGCGCAGTGCCTGTGTTGGTTTCCACACACCGTCAAATCTGCTACAAATGCAGGGGTGAAGGGGAAAGAACTGTGATACCAGGTATCCCAGTGGCTAATAGATTGTGACATGAAAGAAGGAAACCTTTATTTTAATTCAAAAAACAAAAGCCAAATAGCAAAACTTATGTACGTGCCTAACTTTTTTTTTTTCTTCCTCAAGTGGAAAACATTCGCCTGCTAACAACTCTTGGCTGGCATCAAGGGAAAGTGGAGGTATTTGCAGATGTGGAGGAAGACATACAAAACATTTTTCAAATCAAAGGCTTGAATTATTGCACTGGGTTCATGAAGTTTCACAGGCATGTAGACACACCATTGTCTGCACCCTGGAACAAGCTGCCCTTTCTTCAGAAAGGAAAAACAACCCAATGTTTCTTACAATCCCATCTGTATGTATCAGGGAGCTATCTATATTTTGAAATTCTTTGCATTGTCTGTGGTAAGGGTGTGCTGTTTTGGCCCAACAATGGCAACATTGATTTTAGAATTTCAGAATTTTGGTGCATAGAACAAACTGTGAAACAAAACCGGCCTGCTCTCAGTAGTACAACAACAGTGCTCTTATATAAACTTGCCTTTCCTCGCCATTTTACATAGTCAAAGATCAATACTGTTCATTCAGCCAACATTATTAAAGCCATTTATCAGGGACTTTTTTCTCTTGTTGCTAATAAAAAGGATTTTGCCGACAAAGTTATGTCATCTTCCGCTCCCTCGGCAGCAGCGCAGATAATTGGCTTTGTTGTGTCCCCAACAATCGGGCCTTGTTTATGAACTTACATTTATTGAGTGAAAGTATTTGGAAACTGATGGTACATTGAAGTTTGGTTGCCATGGGCAATAATCATCCCAAAAAAGTCATGACCTCCCTGTTATGCAGCTAGTAACTAATTGAAATGATACAAATTACTCTGATTCTCTGTCTGCCAATTTCGAGGCCGCCGGTGGTCAAGGGTCAAACGAGCCCCTATTCATGAGGCCATGTTTGAAGTGGCTGCTGCCATCGCACGGGGGTCGCCGCGGCTCCGCCGGACCCCGCCCCGCACCGGGAGGGCAGCGGCGCTCAGGGAGCCCCACCTTGGGCTGACACATCAAAAGCTTCTCCCTGTCGGGCCGTGAGCGGTTGTTGCCAAGCAGGACGTGGTTTGCTGGCTGGGGATAAGTGCTGTGTTCATCCCCAAGGGTTACCTTGCGCATTTAACTGACGCCTCCTGAGGTACTGCCACTAAATCAAAGAGTCCTTCTGCCTGCACTCTGCTCACCAGAAAAAAAACAAAGGCCTCCTTTTCTGAGAAACATCACAGGAGAAATTAAAATCCAATGAATTATCTGGGGTGTCATCCTTTAAAAACATTTATGGTGATTCAACTGTGTGTTAAAAGAATACAATATGTTTATCTCAGTGAATATGAGGAGCTCAGAACTAAAAATTTGATACAATAATGGGATTTTTGTCCTTTAGGAAATTCTTAGTGGTTCCAGGGCATGTTGATCAAAGGCTTATTAAATATGTGCCAGAACTACTGGTTTAGTGGATGAGTATTTACAATGCCACCAAAGAGATTTCTTTCTTTGTGCAAGCTCCTAGAGCTTTAGCACGTTTAAATGTATTTAAATTGTGAGACAAGAAACCATGTTACAGGGCTAGGCCAGGATCCTCGGATAATGAAGATTAACATTTTCTCTCTTTCAACATTATTTGAAAGCTTTTACCACATAGTTTGAATGCTGTGTGTCTCAACAAATTTTTTCATAAATATCAAATCCATGCATCAGGTACTAGGGACAGATGTCATGCTAAAGGCTCAATTTTTCCCTTTTCTAACAAATTTTCTCTCTTCAGAAGATACCAAAAACACTTAATACAGGCTTTTAGTCCTGTTTAATATCTTTATCAATGAGGGGATGAAGTGGACCCTCAGATAAGTTCACAGAAGACACTAATTTGGGCCTGAGTGTTGATCTGCAGGAGGGCAGCACTACCTGTGCTTAATAATATTCATTTTTACACACAGTCTCCCTAAAAGGGGCATCATTTTAAAATTGTTATCACTGATGCCCAGGGTCTAAGTGTGTCCCTACAGGTGTGGGTACAAGGCAGAGTGAAACAGAAAACAGTAATTTGTTTCCTCAGAAAATTATGTCTTTTTTTTTTTCCCTGTCTACATCAGTGTTTTCTCCTGGCAAAATTCCTTCTACTTGTCAGGTAACAAAAAATTCATTCCTTTTCAAATTAAACACATCACTTTGGAAGTGTTGTGTTTTAACAAGACACTGTCATGCTCAGAGGAAAGTGGGCACCTGTCATGAAAAATATTCATAACAGAAAACCTCATTTTCCTTTAAACACAGAAAAAAAATTGACCAGCCCTATTACAGAAGTCTTTCAGTGCCACTCCATGTCAGCACTGTCATTATACCTCCTATTGTGAAGACAGCCAAGAACACATCTTTGGAAATGTATTCTGGGGCTGCCCTTGTGGCCTATTGATTGTGCTCCCTTCATGTGAGAGCCCCGTGTGGAAGGGGGGCTGGAGGGGACGGAGTGGTCCCCGTGTGCTGCCACACAAACCAGCCTGGCCACTCGAAGGTTTCCAAGAGTATTTTAATCTCATCTTCTGCAAAATTTCCTCAGATGATGAGGGTGAAAAGTTTAAAGAGACAGAAAAAAAAATCTTTTTAGGCAATTAGAAAGGTACTGAGCACGATCCTCAGAAAGAGCACCTTCCAGAAAGCAGTGCTGACAGAAGCTGTGGAATGATGTGGAAAAGGCACAGCACTTCTGATTCCCCTAAACTGGAGGGTTTGAGAGGAATATTTGGACCTGATTCTTCAGCCTACGAACTGCTAAAATCATCTTCATTATTTAGTAACTAAGCTGCAAAGAACAAATTATCTATTTCCTTATTAAAAACCTCTTTTCACTCCTTATAGCTAGTTTCTGTCGTTCAGGACAGTAATTGCCCAGAGAAGCTGTGGCTTCCCCAGCCCTGAAAGTGTTTCAGGCCAGTTTGGACAGGACTTAGAGGAACCTGAGATAGTGGAAGGTGTCCCTGCCCATGGCAGGGCGTGGAACTTCATGGTCTCTTCCAACCCAAAGCATTCTGTGATTCTGTGATTTGGCAAATGGCATTAGTGGTTTTTTTCCCCAACTCGTACAGGTGTGAAGTGTCTCTCCATCCAATTCCTGCGGTGGAGTCATTTCTCATTTGCACCACCCTGAGAGGTGATTGGAGCCAACCTGTCCATGCTATAAGGTAATCACAGGGGTAATGAAGAAACAGAGACAGTTTTTCTTCACTGAACCTGCCATGAGTCAGCAGGAAAAGCCAGAGCAGATAGATTGCAGCTCTGGAAGCAGAACAGGAGGTGTAAAAGACTCTCTCAAGCAAAACCTTATTCTGCTGAAGCTACTTGGTCCCACTAAAGTCAGTGAACTTGCACAGACAAAATCCAACCCACAGCTTGGAAGGCAGCACTTCCTATTAAACAGTGGATTGGTTTCCAGCTCAGAGGCAGCGCATTCATTCCCACCCTGAAACCAGTGCACAACAACAGGGGCAATCTGTGGGTCTATATCCTCAGCACCCTGCCCAGGCACAGTTTGTCCTGCATCTCCTCTGATGCCTCAGCATCGCTGCCTGCTCGGTTACTCAATACTCACATTAAACAGCGTCCAAACACCTTTTGGCGCAAGGGAACTCATCAGCTCTAAAGGAGGGGCAGTGGTTTGTCGAGTCAATGAAGTGTTTTCTTACCCAAGTTTAATGCAGTGCTAGGTGTTTAATCTGCATCTTAAAAAAGCTGATAAACATGCATTTACACAATAAAACATAACCATCCGAAAGAGCCATCATAGCCAATTGTCTTTTGTGTCAACTAATTCCTTCCATTCCCACCCAAAAGGGCTCAGCTGAGTCCCCCTTGGAGACCCCGCTTCCAATGACAACAATTCCCTTCCTCCCCAAACCATCGTGCCCACACCACACGGGCAGCACTCCTGGCCAGCTCACCCCCACCCCGATCAAACCTTCAGCCTTCCTCCTCTGAGGCACACAGGGGGGTGGGGGGATGTCCCAAAGGTAAAAAGCTCCTAAATCTACGTGTGCTGAGAGCTTTTACCATCACTGTTCTGCTCTGCACCCACTGTGGATGGAGGGCTGGAAGATGATTTTTTAGCTCCTGTTTTGGTTGAGAAATGTGACCTTCCTGAAGCGTCAGGAGTCTCAAATCTACTGGCCAGATTTTCTCCCATGCCTTCTACAGACAGTATAAATCATTTAAAACACAAACCCAGGGGCTGTGCTTGCTGGCTCCTTGGTTTTCTTGGACTCCTAACATAAGATGCTACAATTCAAAGCAATATGGACCAGATTTTTGTGGACTGGCATTAAATATTGCCTTACTTCCCAAAATGCCCTTTGCAATCAATGGGTTATTTATATTATAAGGTAAATCTCTTCAGGGATAAAGTCAATATAATTCAAGGTGGCTGTATTTTTCCATATATGGAAGTTTTCCACATATGATTAGAAATTTTAATGAATGAAAACCACCAAAGCAGGTAAAACAAAAAACAAAAAACAAAAAACAAAAACAACAAAAAAAAAAAAAAAAAAAAAAAAAAACTGTCGTGAGGAAAATGAAGACACAGCTCTCCTCTGGAATATACCTTTTAATTTTTGGGCTATATTGCTGCTTTTCATCCTCAAATCATTACCCTTTTAATAAGCAGCTTTAGCTGCGAAGTAACCAAAATTGTAACAGTTAAACAACTTCTAGGATTGTTCAAAGGATGACAAACACGATTTTGAGTGATCACTAAAATGCATGTACATATTTTATATGTAGATATGTATATAGATATATATACCCCTATAGACATAGCACGTACAGTGAAGATACAGAAAGACATTTCCAGAACAATCTGCTCTTCTCCAGTGGTGGATTTTGGCACAACACAATCACTGAGATTCTCAAGGGAGTGCTTGCACAGGTTTGAAAGATTTTGAATAAGGAAACTTTCCTCAAGGAGAGCAGAGAAGTGCCCCAGGATTCTGCCCTGGCACACCAGGGAAAGGTTCTGGGCAAGGCACGGATCCTGTCTGTCCCTTCCCCAGCCCAGCTGGGAATGATGGACTTCAGGTTCACCTTCAGATTGCTCCAGTCACCCACAAGGCCAATTCCTGATCATTTACCCCCAGGAGAGGGGAGGTGACAGATGGCTGATTAATGTTTATGTTCCTCAGCTTTTTGCTTTTCAAGAATTTTGCCTTTTAAAAATCCGTGTTTAGAAAGGCTTAGATTGAGCACTAGTTCACAAAAGGTTACTTAAATTACCAGATACTGGGGCGAAATTAATTAATGCACTTGTCTATAATTCAATGAGGACTGAAAACAGATACAAAATCAGAAAAATGGTATGAACTGATATGTAATCCCATATCTCAACAAATAACAATGGACTGTTTATGCTGCATTACTCTTTTCTAATCTCCACATATTACTATAATTATTAACTGCTAGTCCTAAAATCTATAGAGTTATCATTATTGTTATTATTATGAAACTCAATCTCATTTTCATGTCATAAAGATAAACCAAATCTCATTTCAATTAGTTGCAGCAGGAGGGAATGAACTTTAAACAGACATTTAATTTCTGAAAAAAAAATTAGGAAGTTCTTCATGGAAATGTTATGGCATTTTGAAACAGATTAATAGTTCAGTATGAACACATCCACCCTGCAGCTAAATGATGGCTGTACTGCGATCAGGAGACAGGTTAAATGAGCAAAATCAGTTGATACCACTGGTTTGGATCTAATCAAATAGGCTTCATTTTTATGACTTTTTAGCTACATTATTTTTTCATCCCATGTGTTCTCTGAATTGTTGCTGGGGGTGAGCTGCTTCGGAATTGGGTTATATTTGGCTTTAATGGACCTGGTTGGTAAAGAAGCCCACGGAGCAAGGGGGTACTTGGCATTCAGGTTGCTGTCGGAATGGTTCCAATCACTCTGTCTCCATGGAGCACATCCCTGGACGCAGCAGCCACCTCCTGCATATTTTATCACTGCTCCAGGGCAGGATGTAACCTCCACCAGGGCAGGCTGCCTCCCCAGCACACCCACCCGCAGCCCCTGCCAAGCTGTTTCAGCTGGTTAAGGGTTGGCCCATGAGGATGTTCAGCAATGGTTTGATCCACAAATCCATGGAATCATAAGGGGTTGAGATGGACCCAATATATCATCTAGTCCTAACCCACCTGCCATGACACCTCCCAAGTTGCTCAAGGCTTTATCCAGCCTGCCTTTGAACACTGCCAGAGATCAGTGGGAACCTGTTCTACTCTCCAATAAAAAATTTCCTTCTAATACCTAACTTGAATTTCCTCTTTTTCAATTTGTACCCATTACTCCTTGTCCAGTCATTATAGATCCAGGTGAGAATCCTTCTCTGGCTTCCTGGTAGGAACCCTTCAAGGCTGAAAGAGGACACACCATGGAGGTGCACTTCTGCATCCTTGCAGCTGGAAAAAGGGAATCCAAAGCACTGGTTGAACCCACAGCTTTGGATGTGGCTCTCCAGAAAGGCTCAGCACCATTGCAGACATTGCAATGGTGACAGAAGCCCTCAAGCTTTGAGAAATCCTGGTCCTGGTGGCATTGCCAACTGCTATAGACCTCAGTGTCCTTTTTTACAGACACTTTTGCAAAGCCACAGAATTACTTAATTATCCGTTGCCCGGCAATCCAAAGTTTTAATCCAGAAACTGGAAAAAAAAAAAAAAAAAAAAGAGGTGTGAACAGACTGGGACTTTCCTTGCCTTGCTGCCCGCTCTGCCCTGTTTCCCCCTCCCTGTTCCTCGATGAAGCCTCGCAGCAGCAGCAGAGCTGAGCAGAGCCCCTGCGCAGATTCCCTGCTCCATCCTCCCATGGAATATCCCCACCTCCTGGTTAGCGCCCAGATCACAGCTCCGGCCCGGGGGAGGCATCTCCTCCAAGCCTTCTCCCCACTGGCAGATGATGCAGTCGCGTTTTTACCCTCTCCCCAACTACGTCTAGAGGTCAGAAACATTAAATGTTTGATGCCAGGCCAACACTAAAACACAGAAATAAAAAGGCACCCTGAAGAGCTGAAATCCAGTTTCATGAAGTCAGTTCCAAGAAGTTTCACTCTCTCCTTCCGCTACCATCAGTTATTTGCTTCCCAGCACCAAGCAGCTAAAGCAGGGATACACCCAGGAGACAAAAGCCGGGGCTGGAAGAGAGAGGCAACATCGAGCAATACAGATCAGGACAGAGAGCTGGTCAGGACAGAGTCTTGGAGAGCTGGCAGGAAGGAGTGGCCCAGGGAATGCTGGACTGGAAGGAACAGGTGGGAAATGAGGGGGTGACTGATAGATGATGAGGAATTTTATTAGCTGAGATGACGAGGTTTAGAGGAACTGAGATTGAATTAGAGGAAATTTCTACATAAGGACAAAGAGCTGGGACAATGCAGAGTGGGGAAGGAGGGAGTAGTGGATTAGAAACAAGAAATGTTTGTGAGAGACTGACCCAAGGAGAAAACCTGAAGTAGAGAAGTGGTCAGAACTGGAATGAGAAAACTGGGAAAAAGACTGACCATTGTTGGGAACACGAGGGAATCCAGGATTCTTGAATGTCACAGTTCCTCTGCTTGCAGAAAGAATCTGTGAAATCCAGTGGCAAGTGTGACTCATGAACTCAAATTCCAAGTCACTGTGGTGAACCCAAAGGTGCCAGCTCTTTGGACAAGCAAAATGCAATTATACAATGTTTCATACAAGATTTTTCCAGTCAGACCCAATTTATCTATTTAACAGCCAGGAAATCACACCGATAATAAAATCAGCTCTAAAATTATCGACTCCAACACTCCCATTCAGGAATACCAGAATTAAGTTTGCTTCAAACAACTCTAATTTAGCTCCATTTTATATTACAGCACAGCACTTAGAGATAACATAATTAAAATCATTATCTCCTTTCTTTTTTTTTTTTCTGCAGGACTCTCTCACCACAATATTCTTTGAATGTAGGGTTGGGGGTTATTTTCCTGTAACATAAAATCAAGTGGCTTGTTTCTTTAAAGTAGATTAAAGTTGAATTATGGCTGTGTAGCATAATTTTAGGTGTCTGGTTTCTGAAGCAATACTCACAGGAGTTGGCAGCAGAATTCTGTTGGCCAGACAACAGGATTTTTATTTGCCCTTCCTTAGTAATGTATATGTATTAATACAATATATATTTAACAAAAATTAAACTACAATAAAAATTAACCACATAAATCCATCATCATATCTTTTATAAAACTGCAGGTGTGATCTAATAACAAAACATACAGCCAGAGTGACTCCTGTGATCACAAAGCAAAGATGACTCCAGATTTCTCTTTCTGCTTTGTGCACTGATCACATCTCATGCAGGAGTAACCCATAAAGAGCTTGGAAAACTTACTTTAGAGAAGAATAAAAGTAGTAGCCAGTTTGGCTAACAGCCAAATCACAGTATCACCCTGCACCACTAGAATTTACTTTTCAGAGAAAGAGCTTGGCACTTCATGGTAAAATTAGGAGTCTTCTTTGAACTTCTGCATCTGGGCATCTAAATTCTCTGTTGATTTTCATAACTCACATCTCCTACACTCCTATTGTAGTTATGAGCATTTACTGTAACACTTTGAATAAAGAGAATGAATTCTGCAAGCTTTTGCTCCAACTCTGAGATAATAACAAGTCTGTAACTAAGGGAAATTATTTTTTTTAGCAGACGAATCAGGTGGATCACCCAAGTAACTCAAATCACCAAGGCTTATTTGTTTGGTGTAATTCCTAATTGTTTCTGGAATCAGTTGAGTGCCTTCCCTCAACAACAAGTTTGCCTTATTAAGCTTATCCATGCATGAGAGAGAGGGATGCTTGACGTGCTCTCGATTGCTTCTGCTTCCACCTCTGCTAACCAGCAGTGAAGGAAGTTTTGCTGTGCTTACAAAGCCCACAGCTGTAACACTCCCAGTCACAACAGACCATGATTTACCACCAGTTGGTAAAATAAAGTGGGAGAAGAAAATGTTATAGGTCTTGGAAACTACAGAAAGTTGCCATTTAGACCACACTCAAATCTCTGAGGAAATAGGATCCACTTGAGAACAACAAAATATTGTGGGATATGGTTCTCTGTCCACAGCCAGTTCATGTACCAGGGAGTTATTTCCCTTGGTGAAAGGATTTGTTTCATACTTTAAAGGATTGCAGACATATTATTGACATTTTATGATATTGTTAATGGACTCTCCAGGTCTGTATTCCTAATGATAATTTGACATTAGGCAGCATTCTCTGCTTGAAGATTTATTTGGGATCCCTGAGAAATACAGCCCCACACAGAGAGCAGGAATCAGCTATTTAGCAGCACACTGTGATACCACAATAGTGTCAGCTATTCCAAAGGGAAAGTGAAAAATGTATTTCACTGAGACCTCAACAAGAATGCAGCAAGAGTGAAAGTAATAATCCAGTTGCAGCCAAGATGCCAGGGCTGTCTAAAACAGAAGCAAAAGGTAGTCCCCCAGGTTTTCAAAACCTTGTCTTCACACTTCAAGCTCTCACATGCCACATGTATGGTGTTTATTTGCATTTCTACAGGACATCAGGGCAGAGAGCTACAGAAAGTGAGGTAGTGACTACCCTGACTCAGAAGTGTCCCTTCTCCAATCACAATCAGGTTGCCAGTTCTATCTGAAATGCTTTTGTTTATGTAAAAAAAAAATAAAATTAAAACCATTATACTAAATAACTATGAACAATGTCTAGATTTCAATTAAATTTCAGTAATTCCGTCCTGAAAAGTGATTTTGCAAAAACTGAATGTTCACTTTATGTTGGTGGTTCTCAGACCAAAGGCTTAGCTATAAAAACACCAAACCTAAGAGGCCAAATTCTGTTTATGGAGTGTCAGCTCCTTGTGCATCCCTTGATGCTCTTGTTGAGCCTGTACTGGTTTTCCACACAAAGCTGAGTTGTCTTGGTGGGCCAGAGGAACCCCTCTGAAGGCAGAACTTCACCTTGAGCTGTGAGGTTTTGCTCTAGAGACCTTTGCCTTTTTTGCTCTGCGACAACAGAGTTTTGTGAAGCAGCAAAACTGAACGAAACATTCTGAGAAGGGTCAGAGGAAGAAACAATCCACCAGTGGGAATGTTATTGGCTGTCTTGTGTTACTTGTCTGCATTTCTGGGAGGGGTTTGCTATTCATATCTTTCCTCCTGATTGCTTTCTTCATATTTTTGACCTCTTTTCTCTTTATTTTAGGGCCCTTTCCAACAGCTTATAAATGTCACCATTTGTCATGTATAAATTCATTTTCAAAATGGGCTAAAACCTTCCAAATGTCCCTTGCTGCAGTTTAGCAACCCTCCCAGTTTTAGAACAACAAATACTTTATTGTCTCTAATATTCCCTCTTCATAATGTCTGACAAGGCAGTACAGGGCATGAGCCATCCTTTTGCTTCAAGAGCAGCCTGGCACAAGGAATCCCAGCTTGGGTTGGGATAAATGGAGCCTTCAGGCAGCAGTATATGAGCAGGATAAACACCAACCAGCCTGTGTGACACCCTGAGATCAGGATATTTGCTCCATGTTGTGCAGAAGGAAGGAGTAAGGATGCTGTTGGAAGGGTGACTTGGCACAGAACCACTTCCCTGCTCCCCCAGCACCCACTGGAGATTCAGCCCCTTGCAGCAGCCAACACAACTCCCCACTGGTTCGTGCAGACCTGGCCAGTGATTTGGTCAGCCTAAGGAGTTCTAGGAGCAGGTTCTTTGGAGCAGGTTCTTCTGACTGAGCTGGTTAATGGCTCATTACAGCAGCAGTTGTGCTCTCGGAGCTGAAGGCTGAGAGCTGAACCTGCCAGGAAGCAGCAACCACAACCCAGACCTGCTCCGCTTGGAGCAGCCCCTCTGATCCTGAGATGACTTAAATTCACAGGAATTCAAATCCAGAGATTCTTAAAAGCATCCCAATGCCTTGATCCTATGCCAAGAGATTCTAACACAAACATTTGCTGGCTGCAAGGTTAAGTTACATGGGAGGGACAAGCACACACAATTAGACATTTACACCAGTTCTGGCTTGGGGAAGTTTCTGCTGCATAAAAACCTCACAGGAAGATACTGCACCTGTCCCAAGGTAACAACAGGGAGTTGGTGCAAGGTACCTGTGCATGGATTTACAAAGCTGGCAGGGAATATTTAAGCCTGCACGATGAGAGAACAGAAGCCTAAGAGGAGGTTTTTTCTCAGACTATAACAACATTCTCAGTTTTCAGATCTCCTTGGTTGTCTTTGCAAGCCTTTGGCTGGCTGAGAAATTCTGCTCTGTACCTTCAAGCTGCCCCTCACAAATACATCAACAGCTCCCTAAAAACTGGGCTTATGCTTCAAGTTCCTAACTGCAGTTGAGATTTGCTCATGGACTTTAGGTTTGGAGCTACAGACAGTTTACAGGCAGATATTTGGTATCCAAACCCTACATGGAAAAATATAGCATCATTATTATAATTTATTTGTATTATAAAACCACTTAAAGGACATGGTGAGCAGAAAATTAAACATGTGAAGTGCTGATCATAGATGTAGCAAAGCCTCTCTGTTCCCCAGCACATATTGGCAAGACAAATTGCTGTTCTACAGTAATAGATAACTGAGTATCTCTTTAATTCAGTTTAAATTATAACTGAATCATATTTAATGAAGGTTTCACAAAAATGCTGTGTGATTAAAGATCAATCGATTATTAAGAGTGTGTTTATCAGTGTGTAGTACCACTGTTAAATTTAAAAACATTCTTAATAGTCCTTTGGTATCTAATTATTCTATAATAACTCATTAAATTTAAATTAAATCAGCAGCTGAGATGCACTATTTAAACCAACTTCAATTTAAAAACCAGCCAAATTACCCCCCCCCAAAAAATAAATAACACCAAATAACTTCTAAATTCAAATAATTTTGAATTAACAGCTGTTCACTAAGATTTTAACTGAAATAAAATGATCTCAGTTGCTCAACTTTTACAGTTCCACCTGCATGTTGCAGGTGCCTGATTCAGGCACCCTTTGGTGGGTAGATCACTGTGTCCTGATTGTCTCCAAAAATTGCCTCTGATGGGTTATTTATTGGCAATAAAAATATTAATTGCTCATGGACTCATTGCTCATTGTTTCTTCAGCTTCATCTGAGGCTGGACAACTCCACAGATGAAGAGGAAGGAGTGTTTGGCAGCCTCAGGAAAAGAAGATTCACAGCATATTCTGAGCTGGAAGGAACCCAGAAGGGTCTTGAGCCCAACTCTTAAGTGAATGGCCCTTACAGGGACTGATCCCACAACCTTGGCATTATCAGCACCATGCCCAAACCAATTGAGATTATGCCCCATTTGATACATTATAATAAGCTCAGAAAGTAATTTTTTATCCCATGTTTTTTTCTTTTCTTCCACCTATCTTCCCAACCTTTTCCTAGAATCCTGAAAAAACATGGTGATCTGACACCCAGAATAACCTTCATCTATTTATGTATCTAGATTCTGCAGAGAATTCTCTCTGAAAGGAGAGAATCCTGGAGGGAAAAGTGCACTCTGAGTACACTCAGGTGACAGGGAGTGCCCCAACATCACCCAACCCTTAGGCCCAGCAATACCTTCAAACACGAGGCCACCCATAGCCAAATTCAGCACAAAATGCAGTCAGTGCACAAAGCCCAAGCAGAAGAGTGGCTGTGCAGCTCTCAGGTGAGAAATCGTTCCACCCAAATGGACCATGAATGTAAACACTGACTAACGAGAGCGCTACAGATTGGGCCATTAAAAGCGAGGCAGAGATGAATGGAAATGTCTGAGCAGGAACATAAAGCAGCCCAATTTCTGCCACTAAGTAGGAGTGGGAGTATAACAGTCCTTGTTATAGAGTTGCTGGCAGTGATGTTATTGTTAAGGCTGAAAAAGACCTGACATTCCAAATCTCTTTTCCCTTGTAAAACAGTAAGATTTGGAGCTTGAGCCTTCACTTCAAAGGTAGCTACTGCAACTGCTTGACAAAGGAGAAACACGGCATAGAGGAGAAGGGAAAAAACCTCATGGATTAGAGAATTTTGTGCTGAATGCAGCCCCAGATGAAGGTGAGATTTCAGTGCCACCAAAGCTCAGAGTTGGGGTCTTTTGCAGATCTGCCCCACCACAGTAAGCCAAGACAGAAATAACCAGATGAGAACCCAATTACAGCAAAGATCAGAGCCAGGAAAATCCACATTTCAGGAGAGGGAACAGGTGAGATGACAGCCAGTCCCAGACAGAATGGAAAGGAGCTACAACTGTAGGAACTGATGTCTGTAATCTCAAGACTGGAAATAGAAGCCTGGTAACAGGCAGATCCCCTTTAGAAAATAAACATACACAGATATATCTATAAAGAGCCTTGGTTCTTAATTTTTTTTCTTCTTTATACAGAAAAAAAATTGAGGAAAAATGGGGACTGTGCTGGTTTGGTTTTTTTTCTGTCTGGCTCATTGAAGCTTTGGGTTTATTTATTATTTTATTCATCAACAGATAGTTCTAATTCATTGATTCTGTTAGTGAATTCCAAAAATGGCTAACTCATGGCTTGGTTTAAGAACATTTTTTGGTTCCTAAAAATTCCTGGCTGATTCCACTGGGCCTTCTCACAACTCAGGCTGAGAACCATTCTGAGGAAAGAGGGAGAAGAGCTGAGCAGAGGATTTTGAAGTTTGAACATTTGTCCTTGTTACGATCAGAAATGAAACCTGAAATTTTCAATGAAGGAAAATTTGTACAACATGGGAAATAGTTCCAGTGCAAAATTGAAACAATAATTCTAACATGGCCTTTTAGAATTTGACCTTTTTATCTCTTAACAACATTCAAATATAATACAGAATTTGAATATTTGAAATGAAAAGTAATTTCAACATTTGAAATTTCCACTTTTTGCTCTGAAAATGTCAAACCAGGATATTTCAACTTTCTGGGAACTTTTTCCCTTCCCATTTTCATTTGAAAATGAGAACTTTCAGCTTGGGCTGCTCATTTACAGGAGTCACCTGGACAAGTGGCTGTCAGCAGAAAGGAAAAAGCTGATAGACTGTGCCATGATCAAGCTCAGCCATTAATTTCTTATTCCACTACCCAATACCATTTATTTTTGATAGGTTGTGGATACTTGAAAAAACTTTTTTGTTTTTCACATGATTACGTAAATATTTTAGGCTGAAAATTGTCTGTCACCTTTTTATGAGGGAGAAACAATGGTGTTAAGTCCCTTGATTAAATCTGAATTGGGCTGTGAACCAGAAGTGCCAACCCTTTGAGTTGCCTTGATGCAAAACCAGAGTGAGAAAAATCAATTCATCCCCCACTCACAGATGTTTTGTCCAGTTCTGCACTGGAACTCTGAGGTCCTACATTTGCACCTCAACCCAGCCATTCCTCATGGACAGCTGCTGGCCAGCTTCTGAAAAGGAGCTAACAACTCTACCTGCATTTACAGATAATTTTGAGATGTCTGAGTGAAGAGAATTGCAGAACGACCAAAAGTTATTATGTATCATGCATGTGTTTGCCCATAAATAATAAATTCCTGAAGCAGACCTAAGAAGTTCCCACTCCTGTCTACCTTTATAACAAATTCATAAGCAATAGCGTTGTACATGATTACTCACTCAGCTGTTCCCTTTCCAATGATAGGTTTCCCTCTAGATCCAAATACACCTCTCTCCTTACTTAAGTTGCATAGATTTTGTTATTTTTAATATTTCACAATGGAAACACTCATTTATGAAGCAAAAGTGTACAAAAAAAAAAAAGCATCTTGTTTGTTTCTAATTCTTTACACTATTTTTTCCTCTAATGCTCCTTATTTAGAGCTCTCCCCCTGTTTATAGCCCAGGGAAATGCCAAACCTGATCAATATTTTTCCCTGATGGTCTGTCACAGGATTGCCACAGTCAAGTTGCCAGATTCTGGTAGTGATGGGTCTGTGGTGCCCAGCCCCAGCCCTGGCCAGCTGAAATGGCTGCTCGGGCTAATTTCTCTGTCTCTCTGCATCCTACCAGGATTTTACACTAGAAATAAATTGTCACGGGGAGAATATTTAAATTCAGGAAACAAAATGTTCCCACTAATTCAATGTAGCCATCTCCTGCCTACTAAAAGTTATGAGTTATGTGTGAAGTAAAAAACCTCTCTGCTGCATGAGATAATGAGAAAACGGGGATTCTTTATTCATTGTACTTGTCCCTCTGCACATAACATTTGTATATCATGCCAGGACTAACCTGTGTCACTGCACTTATAGCCACAGACCAGACTAAATGCCTGCCCTTCACTGTTTTTACGTCATGATTCATATACTCTCCCTGCTCTTTCTGACTGCCTGCAATTACTTGTGACAAATGATTCTTCAGTGTACTGTCTGCTTTACCTTTTCAAAATGTTTCCATGGTTCACAGATAAGTCAGCTAGTGTACACTGTACTGTCTTGTGGGAAGTAAATCCCAGGACAAGCACAGGAACAGGTTCCACACCATTTTGCTGGCAGAACTGCAGACATCCACCTCACTCAGCTGCAGCACGAGGAGCCTGGACCAGCCATGCCAGCAGGGTTGGGGCTCCTCCACTACAGCACTGTGGAGATCCTAAAGGAACAGATTGTTCCCTACAGATGGGCTCTCTTAGGAACATGAATCCTTGCTCCTCAAGGAGCTTGATGTCATCTACAACAAAACATCTGCTCAAAAAAATATCATTATTTTGGTATCTGCTATGAAAGAACATCCAGCTGAATGAGCCCTGTTGGCCTGTTTGTTGAGCACCTCTGTATCCAGGGGTGAATTCTGCCTGGACTGAAACCTCTGAAAATGATGGGGGGCTGAGTGTGCCTTCAGCTCCAGCAGTGAGTATCAGGAGATGTAGAGCACCAAGAGACCCAACCCATCGCCTCCTCCCGGCAGCACAGAGTGAACTCCCGCCTCAGCTGGATCTGCTCCTGTCGCCTGCGCTGGAGGCGTTCGGGGTCAGGGACGCTGTGCCGCTCCTGCTGCTCAGGCTGCCCAGCTCCAACACATTCCCCCCTCACATGTGCTCCTTGGCCCGCCCGCGCATCTGGCTGGGAGGCACTGAGCCTGTGCGGGGTGCTCGGGTCTTAGGGCAGACACCGAGGGGTTACCTGGGCAGGCAGCAGCAGGCTGCTGGTGACATCTGCTCTGGGGGACGGTCCCTAGGGAGCGGTGCTGCTCACACCCCCCGCACCTGAGTGCGCCTGTTGATCACCACGTGCCGAGGGAAGGCAGCAAAGCAGAGCCGGGCAGGAGGTGGCTGTTCCCAGGCAGTTGTGGCAGCCCCTGGGAGAGGCAAGGGAGGCCTGTGAGGTTCCATGCTGCCATCACAACACTTGGCACTGAAAAGGATTACCCTGCTTGTGCTCCATTTGCAGAATTTTCAGGGCTTCCTCTTGCAAAACAGATGCAAAACGCTGCCATCTGTTCATCTGTGCCCATGACTGTGCAAGATGAAGAAGTAAAAAAAGTGTCTGTATGGGAGAGCTGTTATCCTCCAACCCAAAAGCAGACACAAGGCTGTGCTGTGCAAGGGAAGCGCTGTTGTCACGGGGGTCTGATTTGTAGCACAGTCATTTTCAGTTCTGAAATATTCACTCACTCCCCGGCACCTTAACCAAATAAATTCAGTGAACCCCAGTAAGCACGGAGTTTATGGATGTGGCGCGTCCTGGAAGAGAGCAAGGATCCAGTGCCTGGCCTCAGAATTACTTATACAGAAGGAAGAAGAGAGACAAAACATAAAACACTCAGTAGCCGTGCTGATACGGTGTCAGGCTTGTGCCTGGGCACGGGCCCCAAGCACCAGGCAGCCAGCAGCTCTGTGCTGTGATTGCTGCATATGGTCAGACCTGGGTCATCTTCCCTTCACCGGTTTTGTTGGCAAGGTAACAACCAGCGTGGGCGGGCCCTGCCGGGCTCCAGATGCACCTTGAGCTGGCTGTTTAGATGTACCCAGCAGGGCCACCAAGCTCCACAGCCACATCCCCACAATTGTGCCTCTGGCTGGAGAGGGGAAAAAAAAGAGCTTCTGTGAGAGGGGAGCCCTGCAGAGAGAATCCACAGCGCAAAATGTGGGAAACTAAGGCTGTCCTTAATGTTTTCTGCTCTGGTCACCGGTATCCCTGCTCCTCGTGGCTCACAGTGAACCACGCCAGCTCAGGCAATTGCTGTGGTCACAGCTGACTGTGCTGCCTCTGACACAAATCCCAACCAGGGACAGAGGCACTGGCGTGGCAATTCCACACAGGACACAGCACCACTCAACTTATTTGTTTTTACGGACAGGGACGCTGAACCCAGACACTGAATTGTCAAGTGCCTCTTAGAATGCAGAATGCCACGCTAAAAAAAGCCAAGGGAAAGCAATTCAGAGAGAAGAAAAGGATGGAAATATCTATCATTCAACAACACTGACAAAAAACAAACCCTGGCAGCAGAGTCCTATGCACTGCCTTGTTTATGCCAATGTTGGTTGCAGCTCCTGTTGGGATCAGAAGCACAACAAATTGTCTGTTTCCCTGAATCCAGAGGGCTCTGATAGCTACTGACCATGCTGACAGAGCCCATTGCCTGCATTTGAATGGGAACGATGGATAGGAGAAACAGCCACGCTTGAACACGTACAAGATTGTTTTTATAAATCCAAGACTGTATTTACAAGTTGCAGCTTTTAAGGCCAGGGTATTTTATTTACTTTGCTGTTTTTTTAATAGTGAAAAAGCAGGAGAGCAATCCATCTGCCTGAACTGGAAGCTTCTTATAAATAAACAGCAATAAAAAGCAACACTTGAAATTCATTTTGCCCACTTGTGTTTTGTCTGAGTCCCCCCCAGAATCTAAATCAAGGAGAGATCAGACTGTAGTTTGTGAGCAAATTTCCTTCAAGAGAAACAAACAAAAATATACAAAGATACCCATCCTCCTCATACTTTATGCACAGTAATGCAAGTTATTTTCCACTCCATTTAGACTTTTCACCTTCCTTTCATTTACCCTGTTTTTTACAGTTCAATAAATATTTTTCCAAGCTCCACTTGCCAAACAAAAGAGTTTAGCTTCAGTGTTACTCCTCTGACAAATATCCTTATGGTGTTGCACATGTGAGCCATTGATAAACAAATTAAAATTCTGTCCCAGCTCAGAGCTCAGCTGGCCCATTTCATCTTGCGGTATGGGTTTGTAAAGGTCTGGGTGTCTGTCATCCTCCCCTAACCTTGTCTTTGTCAAAGGGATACAAAAGCCTGCACGCTCGGGGCCTTACGATACTGATTAGTGTGAGTGACAAAGTGGAGTAGCAAGTCCACTCAGCCCTTCATAATAAATCTATCAAAGAGTAATAGAATTCCATCAATTCTGCATCATCCCCGAGGGTCGCTGTGCTGGGATGGAAAGTGTGTTCCGCTGGGATTGTACAACTGTTATTATTCAATTACACTCTTTTCTTCCTAGTTAAAGACCATGATATCATTATCACTTAATGAATACATATAATTGGATCTGGACTCTATGTTTGGCTGATGAATACCACTCACTATTCATTCAGTCTCAGCTCATCTTCTGACCATTTATTATAGACTTTTGGCTGAAAACCATGATGACAAAGGGAATTTGAAATTAGCTGAGAATTCATTCAATGCTCAGTTAGACACAAAGGCAAAATACAATTCTGACGTGTAAATGAGGCTGAGACCACACAGAGAAGTTTTGCCTAAAAGTTAATAGCTGTTGATTTCTGCACAAACACATCGAGGTAAGAGCAAAGACATTTTTAATGACCGTCTCACAACTTTGCAAACAAGCAGAGATTTCCTTTCTCTCTTCCCCAAACTGAAAAAAAAAAAATTAATTATCTCAAAGGTAAATACTAGATCTTTTGGGTTGGTACTTTATTTCCCAACTTAGGCAAAATATTAGCTTTAAAGATGTCATCTGAGGCCATTATGAGCTTTAACTCAGCGCCGCTAAGCCAAACACCATTTTATGATTAAATAACATTTAAATCTGACAAAGCAGAAGTGCTTTCTATACAGTATATTTATTACACCTAATATCGAGACCATCATTAAGTTTCATCAAACAGTGTGCCCCCAAAGGAAACTGGCCCTCCTATTCATATTGTTGGGAGTAAATGTAGCATACCTCCTTTGGATCACTGGTGAACAGGCCACCTCATTAATCCTAGTTAGTAGATGCTGCTGGGCATGTGGAGCAGCCAAATCCAGATGCTACCCACAGAGCCTCTCCAGGCAGTTAGGGAATCACAGAGTACCACCTCAAGCCCTCCATACATCACTTCAAATTAAATTTACATTAAGTGCTACTCCATCAGAGCCGAGAGAAGCTGACATCTTTGGAAAATGCAGATGATAATCCATTAAATCCTATTATATACATGTCTTCTAATTTTACTTAAGCTCATGCATACCAAAGTGTGAGTTTGTGTTAAAAATTAAAGACCCTTTTACTAGAACAAAAGACTTTATGAACTGTTGACTTTGGGAGGGTTTATTACAGGATCAGGCTATTCTGTCAAGACAAGTAGACGTTTTTTTTTTCCCCCTGTAAAATTTCTGGTTAATCATTTGTTCCCGGGATCTTTTTTCAAACGCACAATGTGTCTTTGCTATTTCCATCACCAACTCTTTGTTCTCCCAGATAGAAGTGCAGCCTCTTTAACTTAATCAAATGTTATGAATGAAACAGTGGGACACATATTGTCTCCTTTTGCAATTAAGAAAATATTTGCTGGCAGCTTCCAAACTGGCAACAGCAAGAAGATGCTATAAAATCATCACAGTGAAAAAGCTAAGGATTTAATTGCCCTATTACCACATATGTCAATCCCTTTATATTTTCATAGTCCTTAGTCACAGTTTTTACTTTTACCTTGATGAATCTCTTCTAATTTCAGAGCAATGCTCTCACTATTTTTGATTCCAGGTACTTAATTTTTTTACATTTAACCACTGTATTTTATGTTTGTGTTTCTGTCTGATTTACCTTTCTGCAAAAATTGAAAGTACACAGATTCCAGAGAAAGGTAATAATTATCTCAGGTATTAGGCATAGGTATTGTAAGGAAATACATCAAGAAATAAAAGACACACATATGCAGATAGACACAGAGTTAATTTAAAAGTTATTTATCTAACCTTTTAACATTTAATCAATGTTTGGATTTCAGGCTTAAATTTGCTTTAAGTTTCAAACCAGTTCTTTCCAAGTGTTTGACTCTGTTTCCTTTACAGAACATGTAGTACACATTTTTTTATATATATATATATATATATATATATATATATATATATACACCTGTAATAAAAATGTGTCAGCTTTTAACTATTGTCAATCTTAGGCAATGACAAAAGTGATGGGGCAGATTGTCATCTGGCAGAAATAAGTGTAACACCATAAATTTCAAGTGAATTAATAAGCTGACTGAAGTTTTTCCATGGGATATTTCTGATTTATGTCAGCTGAGGATGTTTCCCTACATTATTTTCTAGAAATGACAGAACTAGCCCAGCTTTACAGCCTGGGTTGGTTATTTTTTTCTCAGCCCAGCGTGAACAACACCTTGGTGAGCTGGTGGTGCCTCATGGACGACCTCAGATGCTGTGGCAATTCATGGGGCAGCTCACCACAGTCTCATTTTGCAGTATTTTTTTAATATTACAAATACAGGCTCTGAGCAGGACTCATGGAGGATGGATAATAAAACAAACACAAGCAATCTGGAGGTGGTTTTCAAAAAAGGAGAGGCACTGGCTGCTCTCACAAATCTTTGCCTGAAGAGTTGTACTGAGGCTTCCTTACCAAGAAGGACACATGACAAATAAAAAAAGTGATGTCACCAATAATTAAAACTGGAGAGCTCAGTTTAATCTTCTTGCACAGGGATTTATGCTTGTTACTGCCATTAAAACTAGTAGGATCTGCTTCCATAAATTCCCATTTAGCAGGTTTATAACATTACCCAAATTATGGCTCTATAATATACTTACACCCTATGATTTCTGAAGATTCCTTTACCTCTGAACATCTCTAGCTCCAATTTTAATAAATCATCCCATCAGGAAAATATCAAACAACATTTATCATTTCAAGTTCCTTATTTCATTTTTAACAAAGGGACATAATTTGTCATGTTTTTGTTCCTGATGGGTCAAATTTTGTTTTCAGAATTACAAGTAAATGGTAACTGAATTGGATGATCCAAAAACCAAAATTGACCTTAACTATTAGGTTATAGTTAAGAATTAATAGTACTCTCTGAAAGATGAGGCTGAATTACATAAATACAGCAACATGATGAAAAAGTTATATTAAAAGCTTCATATTAAAAGCTATGGAGAAAAATGTAGGGCCATTCCCTTCTTTTCATATTTTAGACTGCTTTTTCCAGGGACTAGAAAGGAATCAGTCAGGCAAAGACAATCCCAGGCTCTACTGTGGGATTCACAGCCCATCTCCATTGCTGATCTCCACCAAAACAGAGCAGAGACACTTTCAGAGATTTCCAAAATCTGGTGTTTGAAATAGCTCAGGAAAAGCATCAGACCTATCAAAAACAAAGCCATGTATAAAAAACTTACCGAGTTTTCAACAGTATCCATGAGGAGTAGTCTGCTGAGGGAATGCCAAGTACAACCAAAACTTACCTTGTGCTGGTGGCACTCTTGAACCTAGAAGAGGGGCTTCAAAACCAAAATGATGGTTAAAAGGACCCTTGGGGAAAGGCAGCATTGCCACTGATGACAAACATCCCTGGTGGAGCCCTGGTGACAGGTATGGATCTTGCCATTACACAGAGTTCCCAAAAACCCCCAAAGAATTTTCAACCTCATCCTTCTGGGATTTGTGGCTAAAACGTGAGGGCTCAGCTGAGCAACCCAAGGCTAGGCTGCCACAGTTTTCCACCTGGCCCCCAGGAGTTCCTTGTTACAGCAGACAAAAACACCACATAATTTGGGCTAATTTTGGACCAAGTAAGTCACTTTCCATTTGCCATACAGCATGGATCTGTGTACAGCTCAGTCCCTGATGTTCAGGAAGTGTCCCTAAGTCAGGAATCCTGGTGCTGAGCCCCTCTGGGCAGCTCGTGATGGCCAAAGTGGCCTCACATCATGATCTGTGGGGCAGGGAGCACCTTTCTGCTCTGTACCTGTTCAGCACCAGCAAAAAAAAAAGAGCTCATGGCAGAGGTGCTTTTTCCTCATGTCCTTCTAGTTTGCCACCAGTCTGTACAACTCTCTGTGACCTCCAGAGGAGGAGCTGAATGTTGTTATTTACATGCAGCACCACTTGGAGATGGAGCCTCACAGAGGTCCCAGAGCACCAGACATGGTCGGTCCACACAAACAGCAAGAGGCAGCCCTTGCCCTCAATAACTTACAGTCCAAATAAACAAGACATGCAGGAGGTCAGAGAGGAAACAGAGGCACAAAAGAAGTGACGTGATTCGCCTGCAGTCACCCAGTAGATGATTGGCAGAGTCAGGATTAGACTAATAGATCACTGAATCAATCCACTGGCTAAACATACTGCTTCCCATTATTTCTTGGGAGGCAAACCAGGAAGAATGATCTCACTCGGCTGAGAGCCATAATAAAAATAACAGCAGCACTGAGGGCAAGTTCAGAGCTCTCCTCATGACGTGCTGCGGATCCGCTGGTGGAGAGGTTGCTCTCTCCACCACCATATTTTGAATTGTCTTCACGGCAGGAATGATGGAAGGCAGAGGAATGGCTGACAGTACTGAATAAAACTCCATGTAAATTCCCCTTATGAACATCTGATAAGTATTTATATGGGCATAAAGGGTTATTTATTTCCCCGTCCCCATGAATGATTTACATGCTGCTCTCCATTTTTATAACGCACTCACTCGGGCTTGAGCAGCAATGTACTGGGACTGGCTCTTTTTCCAAAGAAATGACTTGACACAGAGCTGGAGCCAGAATGCTGGGTGGGGGTGGGAACACTTCCAGGGATTTTTTTTCTGTTTTTCACAGTAGCCATTTTCCTCCCTCCTTTCCACTTTTGACCTTTTGTTTTTTCCCCCCTTCTGTCCATGAGTTTCACCTTTGCCCAAGTCTCTGCAGTCTCCAAACTCATTCTGTAGGTAGAATAACCTTTTTTATCTGACACTTTTTAAGGATGAGACTCGGGAAAGAGACTGCAGAAGTTTAAACTACAATCACTCAGTGACTGTGACTGCAGTGCCTGGGAGGTTCCTCTGGTTCTTTAGCTCTCACTCTAACTCAAGCTGTGCCAGGATCGCCTCCAAGGGTTTTCCAACCCAAAGGGCTGGGTAGGATTTTTGAGAACTCTGCAATTTCAGACCAAGCTGAGCCTGAGAATTTGAAAATCTAGGTCCAGTTTTGTGGTTTAAAAAGGGCAAAATCAAAGTTTGGACCAATTCCTGATATAGAATTTACAGTTCAGCCAAATCTTAATATTTTTTCCTGAGTTCATTTTCTTCTCCCTGCCAAATGTGCATCTTAATAGTATAAAAAGTA
The DNA here is from genome assembly GCA_016584745.2 of Phylloscopus trochilus trochilus. NCBI lineage: Eukaryota > Metazoa > Chordata > Aves > Passeriformes > Phylloscopidae > Phylloscopus > Phylloscopus trochilus. The sequence goes on along the minus strand of WQNJ02000093.1, from coordinate 2,343,645 downwards.
TTTAAATGGGTGCAGTGAGAATTATTACAGATAGATTTTACATGGGACTTATAAGGCACTTGGCCTCCAAATTCCAGGCAGATGAGTGGGAGTTCAGCTTGAGGAAGCACATTTTTCTCCTGGATGCAGTCAAATGAAGCACCGAATACCTCACTTCCATTAACACCAAATATAATGGATGCATTCCCACTCAGCTCTACCTGATAGCTGGAAGGACCACAGTAAATATGTTTACAATGTGTTGGACAAAAAAAATTATCACTTAAATTTCAAAGCAAAGCTTTTTAAAGAGTTTAAATTTATAAACCTGTGATGCTGCAACTTATTCTCTGACCCATCATGTTCAATCCCCAACATCTTAAGAAAATAGAACTAATTTGTCTTCATTAGAAATACTGTTGAAATCATCCAGAATGGAGTTTGATAGTGTTTCCCATTTCCTTATCTGTGTAGCAGTATTAAATTATTTTCGTAAGCAAGAGAGTCACACTTGTAAAATATTTTCAGCTATTAAAAAATAAAGGAAATTAAAACATAGAGCTCCATATCAGATATGAATCTGATAGGAATTGTGTACACTACCTGTGTCAGCTTTCCTTGGGCTGCCATTCAGAGAGGAAGACTTTGGGGTGACCTCTGAAGCAAAACCAGCAGCACAGTTCTGAGGCTGTGCCCAACCTGAAAGGAGGAAAACAGAATTAAGGTTTTGTAAGTGGATCCCTCATTTTGCAACCCTTAGTCCAGCTTTCTGTGAAGTCAGAATAGCCCCAAAGGCTGCTCCTGCTTGTAGCACACCTCCTCTATGTTTTTTTTAAGTTATTCTACAGCCCTGACTCTCCACCAAACTGACTGCAATAGTTAAAACCCTGTGTGGGAGTTTGAAGTGGTGAAGAGCAGGTGTTGGTCTGTACTACTTCTGTTTGTAGCTTCGTGCCACATCTGAGGAGGAAAATCCCCCCTCACACCCCTCACTCTATGAGACCACATAGTCAGCCCCCAATACTGAAATGTCAAAGCATGTCCCAGCTCAGGGCAGCCAGCTCCCTGAGGGCACCTCTGCCAGTCACTGCACCTACCTGCACATCCAGCCAGGTTCCACCAGAAAGACATTAAACCATTTGGGAGACTCCAAAGGAGGGCAACAAAGATGGCGGAGGGCCGTGAGGGGAAGCCGTGTGAGGAGAGGCTGAGGGCTCTTGGTCTGTTCAGCTGGAGAACGGGAGACTGAGACTCATCACAGTTACAGCTTCTTGTGAGGGGGAGAGGAGGGGGAGACACTGATCTCTGCTGTGTATGACCAGGGACAGGGCACCAGGGAATGCCTGAAGTGGTGTCAGGGAGGTTTAGGCTGGATATCAGGAAAAGGTTCTTCCCCTAGAGGGTGGTTGGGCCCTCAGCAGCCTCCCCAGGGAATGGCCACAGCTCTGAGGCTGCCAGAGCTCCAGGAGCATTTGAATGATGCCCTCAGGGACAGGGTGGGATTGTTGGGGTGCCTGTGCAAGTTCAGAAGTTGGACTGGATGATCCTTGAGGGTCCCTTCCCCACAAAAGTTTCTGTGATTCTTTGATTCAGCACTACCCAATGCAGTGTGGGCAAACCTACCTGGAACAGCCATGGCCGGTTGTCTCCTCACGAACCCTCAGGCACCCAACGTGGCGTCTGCCTCTCCTCAGCTTCTTTCCGCCTTTCTCCTGCCTCAGGACAGCCAGGCTGTGTGGGAGTCACATTCTCACACAGGATTGCTCCTCACAGACTGATGGCAGCCTAAGACTGTGTGTGAAGGAAGTGTTTTCCCGCCTCTCCGTTTTCCCGCCTCCCGCTGCCTCACAGCGCCTGAGGGACCTGGGGCTGTGGATGGTGAAGGGTTTATCCAGCACCTACTCCTGCACTGGCTTCTTCACCATCCCTGCTCTGGGACCAGTGTGGCCGTGTGCTGAGGCAGAAATAACATGGGAGATGTTCCTTGTTGCCCAGTTTGTTCCTGCAGGCGGGCAGACGTGGCATCCCGCCTCCTCTGTGCCCACACCGTCTCCTCAGGGTTTAACCCCATTAAATTCAGTGGATTCTCCACAGAAAGCCCAGTTACAGCAGTGGCAGCAGAATGCTCCAGGGTGTCTGGATCAGCTGCTCTGGTTCCAGGGTTGTTGGTGGCCACAACAAAGAAACCAAACCCATGAGCAGTCCCATGCTCTTCATTCCCCAACAGAGCGAGGCCATGCAGGTCCATGGATTAGAACTGTAGAACCACAGAATATCCTAAATTGGACAGGATCCACAAGGATCATCGAGCCTAAATCCCATCCCTGCACAGACACCCCAACAACCCCACCCTGGGCATTCCTGAGAGAGTTGTCCAAACACTCCTTGAGCTCTGGAAGCCTTGGGACTGTGTCCATTCTCTGGGGAGCCTGTTCCAGTATCTTGGGCAGAAACAAAATCGTTTGTGTCACTGCAAAAAGCCATCAGTGATAATTTTGGTCACGTTAGCACCGAAATTTTCAAATTAAAAAAATTAAGAGGCTGCAAGCGGAAGAAATTGCAAATAGTCCCCCCTGTTGGTACAAGGAGTCTGTTGTGCTGCTGCTGCTATGAGATTTTATTGTGAGCTTAATGTCAACAGCTTCAATTACCATAACAAAAGTAAGGCCAAATTTCATGCTGGCAAAGTGAGTGACCTTCTCTGAAATCCTTCTCATCAGTACAGCATCTCCACCTTTCTGGGGCTTCCCCAGTGTGTGTTTGGTCAGCCAGCTTCCCTCAGTGACCCGTGCTGACTAACATTTCCTCACAAAACAAAGAAGAAATTATCATAAGCAAAGATTACATTTATTTTAACACTCAGCTTTTCATCAACATTTAACCTTTATGGGGAATCAAATTATTTTTCTCCATGACTAAGAAAAATCTAGTGATATGTAATTAAACCAACAAAGACGAGTCCCATTCTATACAAGTGTAATTATGTTCATGTGGTACCACTGTAATTGAAACACAGAAGATGTTTCAGTCTGTATTAAAAGAGAATTTCTTTCAGTGGGTTTCCTGAAGCTCATTAGATATTCCCTGGCCTATTCTCCTAAGTAATTAGATTTTAACAGGATTTTCAACAGATCAGAGCAATCTCTGTGGGTGCCAATAGGAGACTCTCCCTCTGGCCTTACCAGCAGGGCAGCATGGATAACATCCAGGCTGGGAGTTAATAGGACAATTACTGGCCTCTTTTAAATGAGTTACATTAATGCACTTAAGCTAAATGGCTCTGCATATGATTAAATATTAACATCTGCAAAATATGAAATCATGATATGCAATCAAGTTTTGTTGTTTTAATTTCCCAAATGCCGGATTTCAGTGGTGTATGTAAATGTTCGTTGGATAGTGTATGTTAAACTTTCAAAACACAGATCAACACTATTTGTGAATGGTTCTTCTGGAGCTACTAAGTTAAACATCTTAAAATAGCACAAGGCAAGAGGAAATTATCAAAAATTATATAAAAACAAGAAAAGGGAAAAAAACCCTATCTTCATTTTGAATGCCTCAAAGTGAGCCAGGTCATGATTTCCAATGCAAACAATAAAATTCAAAATTTTATATTAAGTACCTCAATACCTAACAGCTTCCCAGCAGGAATGGGAAAAAGATATATTTACAAAGGCTGAGGAAAAAGCTGAGGTACTTAGTGGCTTCTTTGCCTCAGCTGTTCATGGCCAGTTGTTTTGCAGACACGCAGCCCCTTGAGCTGGAAGGCAGGAATGGGGAGCAGAATGAAACCCCCATAAGCCAGGGCACAATTTCCACTGTCCCAGGTTACTTCAAGTCTCCTCCAGCCTGGCCTTGGACAATTCCAGAGATCCAGGGGCAGCCACAGCTTCTCTGGGCACCCTGTGCCAGGGCCTCTCCACCCTCACAGCCCAGAACTCCTTCCAAATATCCCATGGCATCCCTGCCCTCTGGCACTGGGAAGCCATTCCTCCTTATCCTGTCTCTCCATCCTTTGTCCCCAGTCTGTCTGCAGCTCTCCTGGAGTCCCTTTAGCCACTGGAAGGGGCTCTGAGCTCTCCCTGGAACCTTCTCCTCTCCAGGTGAGCATCCCCAGCTCTCCCAGCCTGGCTCCAGAACAGAGGGGCTCCAGCCCATGGAGCATTTCCATGGCCTCCCCTGGACTCATTCCACTAAGTCCCCATCCCTCCTATGTTGGGGATCCCAGATCTGGGCTCAGTGCACCAGATGGGGTCTCACCAGAGCAGAGAGAGAGGAAGAGTCACCTCCCTTGACCTGCTGATCACACTTGCTTTGATGCAGCCCAGGACATAGCTGGATGTCTGTCCCACAGTACATTTATTTGTTGTTCTGCATCTCTCATCCACTCACCAGACCCTGTGCCCTGTCCATGCTAACTCTGACCTCTACTTGCACGTCTGCCGCCTCAGTAAGTCCTTTCTGTGAGTTGACTCTGTCACCCCGACGTGCTCCAGCCCTCTACAACACTCACAAAATCATCTGACAGGAGAAGTAAACAGAGCTTTGATGTGGGCTGGAAACTCACTCACTTTGCAACAAGAGGTTGGACTGTGTACTGATGCTTCTATGTTATTTCCCAAAATCCTTGCTGTGTGAAAGGATTTCTTTTGGTTGCTGAGAGTTTCTTCTGTCAAAACTTCTAAATATTCCTTACATTTCAAGATTATCAGGTCTGCACAGCGCAGAGGCACTTCACTGTTCCATCTTGGGCTCCAGAAGTTAATAATATCAGCAGTATGGAGCACATTCTTCCCAAAGTACTCTACAAATATGAAATAATTACTCACTGTGAGTCTGCTGTATGGCAGAGAAATATTACTACTGTCTTTCAGCTGGGAAACTAGAGCAGAGGTTAAGACCCAAATCCTTCAGTATCTAAATCCCCATGAAGTCAAATGTAAGGATCTGTGAAGTCCAAATGTAAGAATCAGAAGTCCAGTGCCCCCAAAATCAATAGAGAGCTGGGATAAGCATTAATTCCTGGCATTTAGCTATGATTTCAGTCCAGCAAAAACTGTCTTGTGCTTGACCAAGTCCATGAAGTTTAAAGCAGGACTAACAGTCCAGTAGCAAACTCTCTTGTTTCCTTCCATGACTCAAATTTAGAATTTGTCATAACTACCAAGCACAGTCTGATGGAACTTAATTTGGGATGGTTCAGTGTTGCCTTTAGATAGTAGAAACAGCTTCTCCTGCTGGGTGGAGAGGGCTGACAGCAGCATTTTATCAGTTGCTTCAATTTGAAATAAATCAAAACTACGTATCTTTAGATAAAAAGCACTATTTCCTTGCTCTTTGCCCAAATTCCCCAGACTTTCTGATCAGTTCCAGCCATGCCACGGTCACAGTCCATGCTTCCAAGAGAGGGAACTCACCACAGCTGCCTCGGGTGACAGAGCTGAGCTGTCACCATCTGCTCTCAGGAAACACTGCCATGAGAGCTGGCCATGCCATAGCAGCCTCCTCACAAATCTGAGAGAGAGACACAAATGTCCACGTGGTGCAGCAGCTAAATGGTGGCAGCCCTTGGAACCAAGATGGAAAATATTAGTGTAACAGCATGACGGGAATGGAAAACAAAAGAGAACAAGCAGGACAAAACCGAGGCACAAAATTGCAATAGGAACCTCAGCAAAGATGGAGATATTTTAGCCAATGGTGTTATTATTAGCAACACACAGGCTTGTGATTGCCCAGGAGTTAACCCAGGCAGGCTCCCATGAAAAGCGTTATTATGAATTCCATGAGAAGTGGGGCAGAGCAATGCCTACGGTTCAGCTTCTCTGACACCCCCCATTGTATAAATCTGCCTTCAGTTGCCCAAACCTTTGCCAGCCTTTACCCATTTTAGATGAAACGTCCCATGATGACTCCCTGCCTCAAGCTGGATTCTCTTCCTGCATTTCAGAAGAAAAAAAAAAAGAAAGAAAAAAAAAAAAAAAAGAGAGAGAGGATTCACATCTTACTTAAAACAAAGAAAAGGCAAAATATTTTCTTTTGCCCACGTTAAAAAGGATCTCACAACAATCTCATTGAGGAGATCTCAGTTAAATATGGTTTGTGCTTAAAATTTGGCTGGGAGGCTTCTGCTGCTTTTGGGAATGGACTCTTGACTCTGTCTGGATTTGGTGAAGTTTATAAAAAATTAGAAGTTTTAGAATTTGTCCACAACATCCTCTGAAAACTGTGTTTTCTGCACATAGCACACTGCTCCTCACAGCTCCCATCAAGCAGGCAACCATGATCCCATCAGAGCAAGCAAGAGAGGAGCTGCCCAAAGCTTTGGCACTGGAGCAGGGCTTCCCAGGCTCCCAGCTCTTCCTCACAACATCCCAGCAGACCATGGAAACACAACCCTGCTGCAGAGACCAACTAGAGCTGGCAGTAAGGAGGCAAAGGCAGGAATTTGGATCAGGGAGGCAGATGTTGGGGAATAGGGCTGGAAAAGAAGGGGATTTTCAAGTGAAAGGAAAGGGAGAACTGTCAAGAAGGCAAAGAGGAGCTTGGACACTCAGAAATTATCAGAACGTGCAGGTATGGTCACATGGGCTTCAGACACTCTTTTCTTCAGTGTGCACTGCACAGAGGGGTTGTTTTCTTTGAGTTTGTACTTTTTTTGTGGCAGCAGCTGGAATTCTGCAGTTGGAGACCATTCTCTCTATTCAGGCATACGACAGAGACAAATTAAAGTGACCAGAATAGCCCTAAATCAGGCTTTTTCTAACTTTGGCATACTTGGATTGGCACTTCCCTCAAGTAATTTTTGGGTGCATTCATCTACCCTGGAAAGCGAGCTCAGTGCACGTCCAGGCTCAGATCACCGTGGGGCCTCACTCAGCAGAGCCCACATCCAGTGGGGATCGTGGGAGGGATGGGGTTTAGGCAGGAGAAAATGCTAACAGTGCTTACAAAGACACTGAAGTTAAAAGGCATTGCTAAAACAGAAAGAGCTTTGGGGTCAGGGGGTCACACAACAGCTCCCCATTTGCACCTTGAGTCAGTACATTGAACCCAGCCCACCCCACCTCTTCAGTTTGTCTCTAATTTCCAGCTGAAAATACCTGGCTCAGTGTTTGCCAGCTGGGAGCAAAACTTACCATGGGATGCTCTTCCTGAAGGGTCAACCCTCAAACCTGGGACCATTTGCTGTACCACATGTGCAGGTACATTTGTGTCCCCTACTCTAAGGCTCAGGGCTGTGCCACACCTGGATGAAAGTCCTTGCACCCTGGGGGGACATCTTTGCCCCCCAAAACCAGCTGAACATGAGGGAACACACCTGGGTGCACATCACAGCATCCCAATAAATATTTCCGAGTTTCCTTTCGTGGTCTGGCCCAGCACGGCTTTTACAGAACTATCAGGGTGCTTTTATGAGATTCACCCCTTGCAATGGGAAGGTTTTTATTAGAAACACGCCTTCCTCTCTGTCATTTATGATAAATAATGTTTATTGATGTTCACTTCCTTCAGTGAAATAAAGTGTCAAACAGCACGTTGGTATTTGCCAATTTTCTTTTCACATTTCATGTTATGTGCTTTTTATGTTACATGCCTGATTAAAAATTTAAACATTGTCACCGTCAGTGCTAAAATACGTTGCCAGAGCATCTCTAATTATGCTTCCTTGTCTGCTCTGAGCGGGGACTGACATTTCTGGGTCAAGATCTGGTTGTTGATATGCAGCACGGGAAGTATCCGATAGCCACTTGCTGAAAAATAGCTCCTCTGCTCACACAGTCATGGTGCACAGTGCAGAGCAGGTACCTGGGGCAGGCTGCCCTGCCATGCCAATCCCTGGCACATCATTTGGGATGGCAGCTGATCAACCCAAAATACAAAGTGCTAAAGGAGGAACTCCTCTCATGGAGCTGTGCTGGCTGGGAAAGGGGGCAGAGGTCCCATCCTGCTCCTGGCACTGCACTCGTTGATGCCCAAACCTTTTCCATCCTCCTGGACACTTTGGCTATGTGCTCAAGCTCCCAGCAGCAGGAGATGCCAGGAGTAGCTGCTTTAGTGAGGTCTTGGGAAGCACTGTCCCTTTGCTGTTTGTGCACCTTTCTTCATCAGGTCTTTATTTTTTCAAGAGAAAGTGAAAATACAAAGTTGCCCTCAAGTTTTTCTCCCTCTATAGACACATCCAAACCAGCAGACACACTTCTGTTACGTTAGGAAACATTTCAGAATGAGCTTTTCAGCAAGAATTTTTTAACCATGCTACATGTTTTTGTATTTTTAGCCATTTGTTTTATGTTTTCTGGCACAGGCAGGAACCAAGGCTGGTCTGCAAAAACCCACCTGAGTGTGAAGCAGGGCATCTGACAACACAACTGACCTCCAGGAGGAGCCTTTGCACATCTGAAAATGCCACCAGTGCTATGCAAGGGTGGAAATATGGCTATTAAAAAAAAATAATAATAATCCTTACAATATTTGTTGCATTTGTCTGCAATGATGACACATTTCACATATTTAAAACCAGCCAGGTTTTCCAAGAGATTCCATATTCAGAAAACTCAGCTGTTCTCCTTGGGAGCTGATGGTTGATGAACAGTTATGAAATGCAGCCATAATTTATTGTGGATGTTCAAATTAGTTAAAAGGTGGTGTTATATATGGCTCAATGTTTCATCAAGAGTGTCCTTATTTGACCCATTAAATGCACATTGAATGAAGACTGATATGTTCCAAGATACTGTAAAAATCCTTCCCTGTTTTTGCCAGAATTTTCTTGCGTTGTTATTTGCTCTCAGAAATTACTGACATCTTCTCTTTGGAAAGAAGAGGAAAATAAGAAAAATCTGAAATGAGGCTCCAAATTTGAAAATAGCCTTTGAAATTCTAAAGGCTTTACTCAGCTTCCCATCATTTTCTGAAAACAGTAGAATTACTTTTATAGATCATTTTACATGTAACAGCCTTAATTTGTAACCAGTATTTATGTGTGCCTGACTGGCACAGAGGCATTAAAGGAAAAAAGGTGTCTGGCTGAAGGGAATTTGAAGAGTTTCAGGATTTAACTCTGATGAACCTGGCTTTAAGTGCACGAAACAAATCCCAATATCAGCAAAACAGGGTCAAGTTTGTGGCCTTAAGAGCAGAGAAATCCAGACATACAAAGGGTTTCAGCAACAGGAGTGTAACACAGGTTGCATGGCGTGGCTGGAAATGGAGCTGAGCACTGGCTGCCTCTGCAGCATCAGGCTCAAGGCATTTCTGGGAATCACATCCAAGACCCTGAGATCCAGCTCTGAACTCGAACCTGTTATCACTAATGAGGATGGGAGTCATTTTGCAAGAGCTGTAATAAACATTTGTTCAAACAAAAAGAAAAGTGAGATTAGAAAACACGCAGTCTGTCACGGCATTAACAGAAAACCTATTTGTGCCATCTATTTGGGAAAAATTATTGAAGAACAGTTCATCCATGTGAAAATATTAGCACTGTAATTCTGTCAAGGTCAGTGAGACCTAGAGGTTTGCTGAGAAATCACCTTCATTTTGCCAGGTAAATAAAGAACTCGTTTTTCAAAGGAGCCTATTGAAGAAGGCACTCCATAGCAACAGTTAAATTATGAATACAGCACATATGTTCCATATCATATCATTTACAGCACACTTTAGCATAGACATAATGCTTAGTAACAAACTACAATACCATTCACAAAATGCATTTAAATAGCATAATTTAGTTCATTAAATTCAGTCATTTACAGTAAATCAAAATTATCACAGGAATTGAAGAGAGTACACAGTTGTTTGTTTGAATAGTTAAGCTAGGGAAGTCAATTCCTTTTTGAAGGTCAAGGACACAGTTGTTTCCATTTTCTGTTGTAAAAAAGATACAGCCTGTGTCATAAGATAATTTAGTATCATCTGAATGTGATCAAGTCCTTTCCCCCTGCTTGCTCTGTATTATATAACTGGCATGCCTAAAATATATCTAAGTCAAGAAAATGCTTTATGTATAACGTTATCAAATTGGACTTCTTTTTCTTTTACGGACTGAATGGATGTGATTCCGGGCTTTTAAAAGGATTTAGTCTTGCAAATCTGCAGCCTATTACTTGGAAGCAAAGATGTGTGTTTTCCCCTAGTCCAGCCATCAACTGCTTGGCCTGTGGAAATATTATTATAAAAAGAAAAGTGGATTTTTTGGAGCCTTTTTAAGCAATACATTCTGGCTTTTGCCATCAGGGGTGCAGCGTGTGTGGGTCTGTGTGTGTGTGGTGCAAGGCAATGGGTACAGAAATGACTTTGCAGCACACACCAACTGCACAGGCAGCTCAGGAGGAGTCACCAAATCCCCCTGGAAATTCCTGAGGTTTAAGCCCTCCTACAACTTCTCGGGCATCAAAGGGAGGAAGGTGAATTGAATTACTCCCCACATTTAAAAAGCATGCTCCGTTTTTCACTCTGAATTTGCCAAGCATCTGCCTGTCATCTTCCCTGATTGATACAGGTTGAAAAGGCTGTGACAAAAGTTCTCTTGTCCTTGTAGAAACTTTTGGATTGTCATCAAGCCTTCCTACCCTGCTCTGGTTTTGCTCAATAGAGTCCTTTACCCAGGAGCATGCTTTTCTCTCCCTTGAAATAATTCCTGCCACCAGAATGACTTCCAGGAGGTGAGAGCCCTCTGCTAGGTCTTCTCTCCCTTGCAGAATTTTGTAATGCAATGAAGATGGCTCTGTTGCATCCATGAGAATGAAACACCGACTCTTTTCTGACCACCTGGTGGGGAAAATGAATAAGTTATGATTTCCCACCAATGGACTATCCAAGCACCTGAAAGTGCTAATTAATTAAGTCTCGTGTCACCCTGGCAGAAAGAGGGGAGGATGTGGGTTGGGTGTTTTATTAATGATTGCACAGTCTGTGTGTATGAGTTTAGCCTTAATTGAGCTTTTTTTGGGTGCTGACTGCTGCCTGGCCGGAGCAGCACAGAGGATGCTCTCCACTCCCAATCCCACATCTTTTCAAGAGCTGCCTTTTTCTCAGCCAGGCTCCACAGGTTAGGGCTAGAATCAGCTATCCTGGAGGGAGCAATACCTTAAACTGCCCCAAAGTGTTTGCTTGGTGCTCTCCCTGTTCCTGTTTGCGGGATGCCCTCGGAGCAGGAGCCTGACCCTGCCTCGGTGGAGCTCTGGGAAACACCCGGGGAGAGCCTGGGAAGAGCGAGGCAAGCAGCCAGCTCCGGAGGGGAGGAACAATTAGGGCCCCAAACAATAATGAATTATGGTGCAAATTGCTTGTTGACACTGGTGCAAAACAAAAGAGAGAGAAGGAGAAAATGTTCTTAAGACAAATAACCTTCTCCATCTTGCCGGGCACAGGGGGAAATGCCGTGAGCAGGCACAAAGGACACAGATGGCAGCGTAAATCCTTTGTATCCCACACTGCCAGAGCAGCTGTCCTGGGACTGCGAGGGAACCGACCTCTTCCTGATTACCCTGGGCACTGAGGATGCACCGAGAGGGCTCACTGAGAGTAAAAGTGCCAACGTTTTCAAAGGATAGAGCTGTGAGCCAAGGGCCAGTGCTGCAAAAATGTGTCTGGACATAGCTGGAACCTCCCCTCCTTTCCAGAGTCCCAGAGTCCCAATCTCTAAACCTTGCCTGGAGCCTCCAGGGAGGAGGGATGGACTATGGAGACACTGAGGATCTTTCCCAATTTTTTAGCTTTCCAGCCAACATCTGGAAGGCCAGGCTGTTGTCAGGCTGGAAAACTAAGCTTCAGACCTCTGCAAAAGAGGATGCCCCATCCCTGAAAGTGTCCAAGGCCAGGCTGGATTGGGATTGGAGCACCCTGGGAGAGTGGAAGTTTTCTCTGACCATGGCAGAGGGTGGAACAAGATGGGATTTAAGGTCCTTTCCAATCCAAACCATTCTGGGATTCTGGAATTCTTTGAAACCAGCTCAGTGGAGACAGGGAAGGATATTAAGCCAGTGCAGGGATTTGTGGAGCTGATGTTTGTCAATGGCTTTCACCACAGCAGGGCAGAGCTCACCTGGAAGGATGCAAGACTTTTTCACAAGCACAAAATCCACGCAGGCTCCAAGCTCATACAAAAGGAGTTTCCAATAGCTCCCACCTCCATCTGCACAGATACCAGACACTAAAGTCCCTGGCAAAAACCCCACACATTCCACGTCTTACCCTGTGCACCTCCTTCAGGAAAACGTGGGATGTAACAATTCAGGAAAAACAAGACTGTTAAACCAGGACTAATTTTAGCCCTGATTTTACTGCAAGAAAAGCTGGGCTGATTATAACCCCTTTTTCCTCCTCTGGAGTATTTCCTATACAGCATTTTTCTGAAATAGATTTAAATCATTCCACAGGAGAGGCGGGATGTTCACTTATTTTATAGAAGTGGAAACTGAGGCACAAGGAGAAAACAGTTACTTGTTCCTGGTGAGCTGCAGCCCAGGGAAACTCCAGCTTGCAGGCTTCAGCTAACTGGTCTGGAAATCGTACAAAATCATTAACTCATCCTTGAAAATTTTTCATGATAGATTGTAACTATTCAGTCTGTCATCTCCAGAGCCTGCCTCTCACAGGAATTATGACTATGTACCTGAGGGCTGCCACTATGGAATAGCAGAGGGATACATCACATCTGCTGCCAGGCAATCCTTAATGTGGCTGTGTTTGAGTGCTGCCGGCTGTTTTTGGGACTGGGACTTCCACTGCTCTTACTTGAGCAACACAGTGTTAATTTGGCACCAAAACTGCATTTAAGGCTTCACAGTGGGACTAGAAAGCAGCGAGCTCAGGAGGAAAAATCTCAGCCTCACTCTGAGGTAATTACAAATCTTTTCTCTCCCATTCAGACACTATATTAATGCTGCTGCATGGGACCAGGATTTTATCTTTCATTTCCACTTTGCTTCTTGGGATGGGCTTCAGCCAGGCTTTGAGAGGAGGGGGGTCAGAGCTGAGCACTGACAAAGAGCTTTATTCACAAACCACCAGCAGCCCCACTGGCGACTTCCCCCAGCACCCCGGAAGCAACTACGCCGTGACAGGAGAAACTTGGACATCAGACAAACTCCAGATCTCCCCTGCAGCGATTATTTCCTGATAACTCCATGTCTGCACTCCCAGGCACTGCACTGCCTCTGACATGGACTTGCAGACTCCTCTTGTCAAGCTTGGAGTCCTTAGGCAGAAGCCATCATGAGCCATCTGCCAGCACCACGCTGGCTAAGGTGTTATTATTTATTAAAAAGACTTAGTTTCCTTCCAAAAGACTGTCTCTGATGAGGTTAAAGGACTCTGAGCCAACCTCACCAGCGTTTCTTGGTCTGTGTCAGCAGGGGTGTTGAGCTCTGCTTGGGAGCTGATCATAAGAACTGCTTGCCTATGCCTGGCAAACTGGAATATTACATCCCAGAGGGTGGGGAGGGTTTGAGAGCCAAGAACACCTGGTGGGTGCCCTTGCCCCTATAGCCATGTCCCTGTAGAGCCCCTGTCAGTGTCCCCATTACTGGGGACAGCCCAATCCCACCAAGTCCCTCGTGGGAAGCACCAGGAAGGACCATTGTGGTCACGGTACTGGTGTGTGTCTGCAAATTTGTCACAATAATTTGTCACATCTCATGGGGCCAAAGGAGTTCCAGCCCAGCCAGCACAGGGGTGGTTTTCAGCAGGTGGCAGAGAGAGCCCAGACCCCTGAAGTGAGGTGGCATCAGTGATGGGGAAATATTTCCAACACAGAGATCTACAGCAGAATGACAAGAGGTCTCCTGACCAAAGCAAGCCCACCCAAATCCCAGTCTGCTGCAAACACCAGGCAAGCCCACCCAAATCCCAGTCTGCTGCAAACACCAGCACCTTCTCCTTGGAAAAGCAGGGATACCTACCCAGGGTGGGGTATGTACAGTTCAGGGCTTTCAGCAATGGCTCAAGCTCCCCAAACCCTTACAGTGAGAAGAAACTTCACTCTCGTGGTGATTCAAGACACCAAAGTCACTCCCACTCTTAATTTCTCTCTGGTGGTGTTTCTCTTCCTCCCCATTGCTCAGATGGAAACCCTGGAGCAACTGGAGAGGAGAGCCAGATGGGAAGTGAGGAGCCAAAGCAATGCAGGCTCCACCGTGGTGGTGTCCCCACCAAAACGTGGGGACAAGGTGGCTGTGGGTGGCACGGGCAGCCCTGCTTGGGCAGGCACAGAGCTCTCTGCTCCCAGCCTGCCAAAAACCAGCACCCAAACAAACGTTTCGTGCAGCAATGAACCTGTTGAAGGCATCAATTAATTGCACAGCAAGGTTGTGCTTTGGGAATGTCTCCACCACGGCGAAAGGATCCAGTGTAGCCAGCGATCAGGTTTATATTACAATGTGGCTTTTAAGGCTCACTGTGCTGAATAAAAATTTAGGCAATTAGTGCCCTTATTTCTTAGGAAGAACTGCTTGCTATCGTATATTAATACAGCTTTTGCTCAATTAAAATTGTTCGCAGTCAGCAAAAACAATTTCTGCGCTGTAATGAAATAATGAAATAATTGTATGCAAGGGAGGACTTCTGATCTTTTTAATTATTCTATTCTTCATTTTTAAAAGGGCTATTTCAAAACGCACTCTTATAATTGATTGCTATAAATCAGTCAGGAGCATTCTAAGGATCATAAATATTCTAACTTTTAAAAGACAAAGAAATGCTAAATATTCAATGAAATCCTTCAATATTCAGAAAATTTAATCTAGGGTAAAAGGATAGACTGCTCTTTTGAAAATAAAAAGTAAATTTGTTGTCCTGTGAAAAATGAAATATCTTGAATGTCAGTAACAGAAATGGAATTAACAAGAGATCTTTTTATTGTTTTTTAAGGTCATTAGGCTGTGAATTCTATAATTATGGAAATTGTCAGTCCAGTTCTGTGGAGTGTTTGCTCCCATCCATAAGGTATTGGAATGTTCAATCAGTCTCTCTCGTGGGAAAGTTAGGTCATAACTGTAAGTGTACCAGCAAAATTGAATTAAGCAAAGAGATTTCATTAGTATTTATAGCCAGAAGGCATCTGTAAAAGTACAGGGCAAAGAAGTTATGTGGAAGTCAAAGGAGAAAAAAAAAAAAATGGCTTTCTGGTGACAAAGGCGAATCTGAAAGAGATATAAGTGTATAATGAATAAGAGCTATTGAGCGCTGCTCCAAGGAGGGAGTTGCAAAGATGTCAAATATTGATTTTCCTGTGTATGCCTTTGGACTACATATGTAATTGTTTGGATTTGCTGTCTTCATGATACAACAATATTTGTTGTTGAAGGTTAAAAAGCAGAGTGTGAAACAACCCCAAAAAAAGTCTGAAACGTGCTGGAGAATCGCAATAATTCCAGCGGCGGGGGGGTTGCAGGAGCAGAGTCTGTACTTCTGAGCAAATGAACACTTTTATGACAGGCAGCTGTGAATTGGAAGTGTCGCTCCTGGAGCTGCAGAAACCACACACTGGGTGCAGGGCCATCGAACCATATTGCATTTATTGATTGGAAGTGTACAGTTTGCTTCTAATGAGCCTCTCCAAGTTTTGGTAGCGTGAGGATATTCCGAGATCAGGTTGGTACGTGCCGAGCGTGGCACGTGCTTTCGTACAGACAAATAAAATCCTGGTTTGTGAGTTGTTTATTGAGCAATGTCAGTGCCTCTCTGGGTCTCACTGCAGAACTGAGAATGCGTTTGCTGATGCTGATTAACATCTTAATGCAATAAACCTCTTGAAACATCTTCATCCTGAAGGAACAAGTGCACAAATCACCTTCAGAATCATTCTCCTTTTAAACAGTGCTGGCATGGAAATTCTTGATATTTCTGCACAAGAGGGATTTGTGACTGTCTGGGGTGACATTTTCCACACGCCACCCTTGTGTTGGCACGCAAGCAATCAAATCTTAACTGGCAACTTTTGTCCCTGATTCCAGAGGGGTGTGAATTCAACAGGAGAGAGGTCCTGGAGAACTAAAAGCAAAGGGTGGCCCTGAAAGTTGGAGACAACCCAAATGTCAGAGCCCACCTAAACTATTCAATCTGATTTTAGGTGCTCAAGCTGGGAGGTGAGGTCTTTATTTTCAGAATCTGAGAGAGTCTGACAATCAGCTTATAACAAAGAATTCCCAGTGAGGAGCAGTTTGGAAAAAGCCCAAAACCCAGCTGTAAACAAGGATAGGAATGGAATCAAACTGCCCGAGAACCTCGGCCGTGATGAATTTGGTGTCAGAGCTCCCTTTGCTCTCCGTGGAGCTGCAAGTTCCTCCTCATGTGTAATGAGAAAATCCTCAGGGACCCAGGGAAATTTGCAGTTCTCCTTAGCTTGTCTAAACATAAAGCTTTCTGAGGGATGAAAATCACATCTTTTCTTAGTCCAGAGTGTGTCTTGCTGGTTCCTCCCTCGTTCTGTCCTGCTCAGGGTACCGAGGCACCTCATCTTTCATCCAAGTCCCTGCTGCAGAGCCCTCCTCAGTCACAGCAGCAGCTCTGTGTGCTGGAAGTGTGTGTGTGAGGAGGGTCAGGAATTCAGCTTCCTCCTGTGCAGTAAGGAAAGAAATTTGGAATATTTTGGCCTGAGTGTCTCTCATCTGGAGCAGTTTTACTCTGCCCCTCGTGTGGTGTAATTCTATTTATTCCATTACCCACGACCATCAGTGGGATGGGATTACAGCACAGAGAGGTGAAGTGATTGTCCCAGGCTTTTCTAAGAAAACCAAGAATTGGAGTCAACAACTCTGATATCCAAACCTGTACAAACTTCTCCAGGCTATGCTATAGTGTATTTCCCTAAATTCAACAAATCATCTGTAAGAACTCACCTTGAGAACATCCCATTCCTCCCTAGGAAACATTAATCAAAATTAAATGTGGAGTTGTTAGTCTTAAGTGAAAACACTTTCTAATAAGGCACCTTTATTCCATAAAAATAACATTTCCACACTTGCTGAACTGGGAAACTGCTTGATTTTGCAAACACCCCCAAGAGTGGAGGGCAGGACAGTGCCATCCCTTCTCCAACCCCAAACCCTGCTGCCTGCTCTGCCGAGGAGCGAAGGGGCTGGAAGTTTTTTGGAGCCCTGCTGTCAGAGTACAATGTTGCCTAAGCAAGCATTAAGAGATTATGGTAATAATAGGTGTGCTTACTGCAAATAAAAGGTTTCATTAATCAAGCCATACCGAGATAAACCTGTCAGTGGACAGAGGAAACTAGAAATCAAACGCTGTGAAAGTTCTGACAGATTGTTAAATAGAAACCCTTTAAAACTGAATTTAATTTACTGTGATATTACAGATATTTATGCATCAATAGGCAAGTGCAGATTGAGTTCGGAGGTCAGCTCTGGTGCTTGAAAAATAAACGTGCAGAATGAAACAGAAGGTGACAGTTACCTTTGTCAGAAATTACAGTTTATTAAACTAAATATGAAGCTCTCTCATCTGCTTCGTGTTAAGCACCAAGGCACGGGGCTGGGGGGTAATTTACTGCAGTAGATTGGTGAGGGGATAATTATGGGAACATTCCCCCCCCTTTTTTTTTTTTTAGAGTTGGCTTGATAAACTTGAGCAGAGGAAACCAGGAACAAACATTGCAGCATAGAAGCACAGTCAGGTACCAAAGGACAGCGAGCACAAAGACCTTTCAGCAGGATTATTCACAAGTTATGCCATTAAAATGCTGCTCTCCTGTCAGGCAGTGGGTTTTTTGTTTTTTTTTTACTTCTATATTAGCATTTATTTAATTAATTTCTCCTCTTGGTTTTGGGGGGCTTTTTTTTTTAAGTTCTCCATTTTCAGATTCGTACCTTCCTCAGAATCGGGACACTCCTCTTCCTCCCCTTTCTTCCTCAGCTTCAGGAAATCAGATGAGCAATATGAAAAACACACGAATTTAAGGAGATTTCTGGTAATTCTGTCCAGGTAATTCTGGCAGCAAGCTGTGCAAAGTTGTTTTTGAAAGGAGGTTCCGTTCACCTGGGCAGGAGCTGCAGCTCAGCCTGTTCCACGTCGTTCTTCGAAGGAGTAAAACCCTGGAGATCAGTCACCAAAGTGTCGTGGGCAGACAGAAAATAAAACATCATTCCTGTTCCCAGCAATTATCAAATCCCACACAGACAGGCATCCATTTTCCACCTCTGGATCCATATCTGACATTAATATTTAACTTAAACACAGTGGCTCCGTCGCTTACGTGGTTTTATTTCAGGTGACTGAAAATTGCAGGGAAAATTTGGACCCAAGAACGATCCAGCTGAGCCAACAACAAGGCTGCTTGACCCTACCAAGCACAGAAAGAAGTCCTTGAATAAAAGCACTCCTAAGTGAAAATAAGTATGTCAGTGCTATATGAGATGAACACATTTATCTGCCAGGCTTACGTGAGATCATATCTAAATACATGACTCCAAAACATATAAGTATATTACATTTCACACACATAAGAAACATGTAAATCATGCAGGACATGTTAGCCATAGCTATGCTGGACATATGTCCTTCCCAGAATGACAGCCTGAAAACTCTTTACCAACTCAGGGAAAAACTCCTGCAAGTAATTACTGCAATGGAAGCAATGCCATGAGTGAAGTTGTTCAGGATTCAGCACAATTTTAGGAGAAAATACCCTTTTTTTCCATGCAAAAAGAGTGCAGGACTGGGCTGATAGTTATTAGAAGCCTAATTAATTAATTAATAACAGCCAAAGCAGCAGGATAGTGTGACAAAGCCTCAGCCATGAGCCTCCTCTGGTCATCCTCTCCCCATGAGCAGCGTTTGTCAAACACCCACCAGCCCCATTTCCAGCCTGAAGCCACTCAGGAGCTGCCTCTGCTGCAGCTTCAATACAGGAATGACCATTGCTCCAGGTCAAGGTTCACTAAGAAATGAAAATAAAAGAGGAAAATCTATCAGGAGAAAAGCAGGAAGGAAGATATTTCACATCTATGAAGATGAAAATTTACCTTACAAATTTCAACAAGACCTACGTGGAAAATGAAGCTCTAGTTCAGCGTTAGAACATTGTTAACCTGAAGCACGTATTTAAGTCTCATTAATTTACATGGTTTAAATGCTATGCACCTTTAGGCCCTGCCAGGGGCTCAGAGCTCTCCCTGGAGCCTTCTCCTCTCCAGGTGAGCACCCCCAGCTCTCCCAGCCTGGCTCCAGAGGCAACTCCACAGCCTCCTCTGGGCTTTATCCTTCACATCCTGATGGCACCCAGAGCTGGAGGTGGGGTCTCACCACAGAGGAGTAGAGGGGGACAACCACCTTTGTCACAAGAACCATGAGAGTGTGCCCTGAGCAATGATCTCATCCAGGTTTTGAGGAGGAAAGGCACAAATTGGAAAGTTTTAAATAAAGCCAAGGAGCCAGAAGCAGCCCTCTCGTAGCCATGGTGTGCAAGCCCTCAAAGTGAAGGATCTGTGAGTACCAAAATCAAATCTTAACTGGCAGCTTTGTCCCTGATTCCAGAGGGGTGTGGATTTCAACAGGAGAGAGGTCCTGGAGAACTAAAAGCAAAGGGTGGCCCTGATAGTTGGAGACAACCCAAATGTCAGAGCCCACCTAAATTATTCAATCTCATTTTAGGTGCTCAAGCTGGGAGGTGAGGTCTTTATTTTCAGAGTCTGAGCGAGTCTGACAATCAGCTTATAACAAAGAATTTGAGCCATTTTCACCAGGAAAAATGCAAGGAGCAGTAAAAAAAACAAGTAAAGAGGAGCCACAATGGGCGTGAGAGCTAAAAGACACCTGAGTGTCCCCTGTTTGTGACCAAGGGCTGGGGCAGGGGTCAGTCCCCACCTCCAGGACCTGCTCCAAACCCTGTGACACCAGCCTGACCTCCTGCACCAGGAGCAGGCAGCCCCAAACTGGGAACAAGCCCAGCCCTGGGCAGGATTAAGACTTTCATCCCCAGGCAATGCTTGCTGCTCCTTAGCAGAGAGCTGAGACAGCCCTCCACGTTTTATTTATTTAGATGAGTTTACAAAGCAATTAAGACATTTTGGCAAATGCTGAGGTGCAGATTTCCTCCCTTATGATAGATCATTCCTGGCTTTTTTTTTTTTTTTTCCCTGTCTCCTTCTGGACAGATAAATGTTTCATGGTCCCCCAGACATATTTTCTCTCTGCCCAGTTGCTCAGAATCCATTTTAAAATGCCTGTTGAACTCTTCTATCATGGAATATTTTAACAGGAGTCCCTAAATAAGCTTTATTTACAAGGCTGCAAATACTGCCTGACCAGCTCAACATGTTCCATCACCTCATTAGCTGGAATTCCTCTTACCTGGGCAAAGGCAGGAAATCCAACAAAAAAATAATAATAATGCTGATATGTTTTAGGGAAAAAAATACTTATTCTTCACATCCTCCACTTTCAGTTTGAAATACCACCATTTAATGATTTTGGTCTAAGTTAAAACCCTCCCTGGTTGTATCTGTCCTGCCCTAGACAGGAGCTAAATTGCCAACGTGTGCACTCAACATGGAAGTGCTGGAAAAGCTCATCCAGAAGCTTCTGAAATCAGTAGGGTTTTACAACATGCCCTGGAAGGCATTAAAAGACTTTAATAAAATGTTTAATAAAATACCTCTAATAGGGTGAAGGATCTAAATGGAATTCACAGAAATGCCCTGATGAATGAAGCTGATGAAGCTTTGAAGGGGAAGAAAGCTGCAGCTCTTCTGGAAGTGTGTCGCCCCAAAAAAATTAAAAGTAGATATTTTTTGGTCTCATAAAATAGATTTTGGGGGGAAAAAAATAAAGCAGGGTTTTGTTTTGTTTTTTTTTTTTCCTTTCTGCAGCTGGTGCTTCTGTTTCCAAGAAGTTCATGGAAGTCACCAAGTTCTCATAGAAAAATTGTGATTATTTAATTCTGTGTTTGATGGTGGAGGAGGAAAATGTTGGACTGGCAGGTCAGGATGGCCCTTTGGTGACTGCCCATGCTCTGCCCTAAGCCAGGACTCGCAGGGGCTGAGCAATGCCTATTTTCTTTAGCAAAAACAAGCAAGAAGTCCCCTAGAACGTGTTACAGCACTCCCCAGGCAAGGAGCTACCTGGTTTAGCAGGTGAAGAGGTGCTTGGGGAGTTTTTGATGGAGAGATTACGGACCTGATTACATTAATACCTAACGTGGGTTTTAACCTGCATTTTGGGTAAAATTCACCGTTCTGCAGAAGGCCCATAAAAGGCCTGTGCACCTCTTAAGCTCCACCAAGGCCCCATTTGGATGGTGCAGGTGGAGCTGGGCTGATGCATGGGCCCCATCCCCTGATCCATCAATAACATTCCACGGGTTGGGGAAAAATATTAGCGGAGCAATTTTATTAACAACGGCCGTAACTCACGGCGCTTCCTAAAGGGAACCCAGGGTGCTGTACACCAGCCAGAGGAGCTGCTCACTGAGCTCTCCTGCTGAAAACAAACAAACGAAGCCCTGGGAAGCAGGGGAGCACAGTGGAGGGGGAGCTGGCTCCCATCGGTGTCCTGGCTGTGCTGAGGATCGCGATGCAATCGTGACTCGTGGATCTCACTGTGCGGGGAAATCTCCCGAGGGTGCCTGCGAGGTAAGAGCTGGGCCAGCCCGTGGAGAGCTCCGTGTTTCCAACCTTTCAGCGCAGGGATTTCCTCACAGCCTTGGAAATCCTCTTAGCGTCTTCATTTGCATCTCGCTGGCCGGGGGAATAACTGAGGGAACAACCCCGCTGGGTCTCCCTCGCACCTCCTGCCTACCCTTGAAGTCAGTGCACACACAGGGACAGTGGCGTGAAAGGAGCTGCCACTGCTGCCTCTCTGCGGATCCTCGTTTTGAGTCGTGTCCCTCCTTTTTGTGTCGCATCCTCCCTTTTGAAGGCGCGTCCCCGTTATTTGCTGCCAGACCAGCGCCGCTTGCACCATCGCTTTGGGCCACGCAGACACGAAGGAAAAGATCCTCCGTGTGTTGATTTATTCAGGCAAATAGGGGCATTTGCACATCGAATTCCCACATTTGCACATAAAAACCTTCTCTCCTGAGCCTAGCCAGAGTGCCCTCTCCATCCTCAAATGGAGGAATCCCCAGGTTTGGAAGGAGCAAGGGTGGCCTGAGCACATCCCTTCCCAGAGCAGCCATTCCCTGGGGGATGAGCTGGGGGGGTCCGTGTCTCACCCCGATATCGCTGCTGTGCCTGGAGCAGTGCTGGGGGCTGCCCTGTGCCTCCCCCCACAGCACCCGGGCCAGGGTCACCCCTTCCCACCCATCCCTCCCCTCCACCAACTCAAATCAATCCCGTTTAAAGGATTTTTCTCTTACTCTGATTTTTGCTCCTGTGTATTTATTACTCCTCGCAGCACAGGAGCCTCCTCCAGGGGCAGGGATGTGACAGGGTGTTTAGGGGATGAGTTTTTTAGCCATTTTTTGGAGATGGCTGGGGGCATGAGCAGGGCCCTTCCAGGAATCAGCACTGCTGGGTGCCAGGGCTGCGTGGGACTGCAGAGTGGGTGCAGGTGCTTGCAGCCAAAATTGGGGATAAATATCCATTTGTTTAGAGCGGGGATTTGTGAAATGAGAATCTGAAAAACAAACGAATTATTGATTGAACGGCTGCCAAACGTTTGGGTGTTTTCAGCTTTTTGTTTTTCAAGCCAGGTCTCAGCTAACTTTGCAACCCTCTTGCCCAAAAGGCGGCAGAGCTCCTCTGCTCACACAGCCCCATTGGCTTAATAACAACCCTGTGTTTTAACTCATTTGATTAATTTTGCTCTCTCCCTGCTTTGTAAAGCACCCAAATCTCCAGCCTGTACCACGCTCCACTCTTCTGACCCTTTTGATTTTATTTTGTGGATCCCAGGAGGATACCTCGGGACACCTGAGCGCTGCTGCCTGTTTTTTGCCAGCTCCCCGGGATGTTTTGCTGCCTGAGTCCGAGCCGGGGATGATGTCTCCCTGCGAGCCGAGCTGAGCCAGCCCCTCTGGGTGCCCCTCCACCTGCACCCTGCCGGCTCCCGGGGCAGGGAAGGCACAGAGGGGGCGATGATCAGCTCCAGGAAAACGAACCCCAAATTCAAGGCGCCTGGCGGTTCTGCACAAACGCGGCGTTCGGCTGCTGTTCAGATCCGGAGCAGGGAGAAGCTCCGGGTGAATGGAGAGGATGGATGGATGGATGGATGGATGGATGGACACGCTGCGGGGCTGAGCCGCTCCCCAGCCCCGACGGCTGCCCGGGGGGAGCGTGTGCGGGCACATAAACCCCCGCGGATGAACCGCGCATCCCTCCCAGGGACCGGACGGGGGGGTGGTTCGTGCCTCCCCCAACCCCGCGGGGCAGCCCCGGCTCCTCGGCCCCGCTCGGAGGGGAGGGGAGTGGAGGGGGGGTTCCGTGCGTGTATTCGGGGGGTGTCTCCCAAAGGGGAAAAGGCTGCAGGACGTGGGAAAGCCGTGCTGGGAACAACCCAAGCTCCGCGGGAACGGCAGCGCGCAAACAGCGCGGGGACGCGCGGGCCCGCCGGGGGACGCGCAGGATCCGCGGGGCGCGGCTCCCCCATCCTCGGGCAGCGCCGGAGGTGCCAGGGGGGGATCCCCAAAGTTGCTTTTCCCTCGAACCATCCGGGGAAAGTCCCGCGGCCGCGGAGCGCCGGCCGGCCCCCCCCCGCCCCCTAGCTTGGGTTTCCCTAAAGGCGAACTGGGGCTAAATAATGGATCGATCTAAAATTAACCGGAGGAATGGAAATGCTCTAAAAATAAGCACCAGCAGCTGCCGTGGTCGCAGCCCCCCGCTCCCGTGGGGAAGGGGGAGCGGGGCCGGCCGGAGGAGGGGGCTCGGGCAGAGCCGGCCGGGCTGCGCGGGGCTGCGCGGAGCGATGGCCGCGGCTCTTTCCCCCACCCCGGGCGGGGGCCGCTCCGCACCTCGACGCGGACGGACCCCCCAAAACTCCCGCCTCGCTGGAACACTGGGCGGGTTTTTTATTATTATTTTTCTTTGTTATTTCTCTATATTGAATTATTTTTCTTTCTGCACGGAAGCGGAGGGTCGCTTCCCCCGGCAGCAGCGGCCCGGGCTGGGGGGCGGCCCCGGGGGCTGCGGAGCGTGTGCGGGAAGAAGCGCGGCCGCGGAGCTGCGGGGCAGCGCCGGGCACGGAACCGGCCCCGGGCCGCTGCGAGCCGCACCGCGCACACACACACACACACACACACACACACACACACTCACACTCGCACACACCTCCTCCTCTTTCCTCCTTTTTTTTGATCCACGCAGCGATCCCACATCCTCCCGGCTTGTCTCTCTTTTTTTATTCTTTTGTACCGAGGCGCGTTGTCCTGGCCAGCAGTGTGAGCGGGGGGGCTTTGTAAAACGGGACAGATAAAAATGAGCGACATCATATTGTTTGACAGAATGATCCGAAATGATAAAACGCCTTCTCCGGAGGGGGTGAAAATGGTGAATTCCTAAAAAACAAGAGCGTCGCTTCTCTCCTCAGCCTCCCTGCGCTGCTCGCTGTAGCCTAGAGGGATCTGCCGCCTGCACCAGCCCGGATCACGTCCAGCCACTCTTTTCATTGGGAAGCCTCTTTTTAAAAGCCTTCATTTATTTATTTTTAAATAAATAAAGAAGGGGGGGGAAGCGGCTTCGGCTCGGGACCCCCCGTTCTCCTCGCGGCGAATGAAAAGCGCGGTTTTCGAGAGAAAGGCTCGTTTTGATTAAATCTGACATGCTGCTGATAACTCCATGCTAATGTGAAATAATTAACATAATAGCCATAATTAAAAGCACGCTAACAATGCCATAAATTTATCACACAATTTTACTAGCTTTCTGCCCCTAACTGCTCTCTCATCGTTAATTAAACGTGTTGCCTTTTACAGAGTGGATGTTTATACATTTCCAATACAAATAAATCCGGAACCGTTTTGGAAACACGACCAATTTCGTTGTACGCTGAGGTCTGCCGGGTTCGCGGGCGATTTATTACAATTAAAAAAAATAAGAAAAAAAAAAAAAGAAAAGAAAAAAAGAAAAACAAGAACGAAAGAAAAAAAAAAAAAGGGGGCAACCAAACACGTGCAAATAAAGGCCTAAAAATAGAGGGGGAATTATATATATTTAATAATCTACATCTTCAGCGAAAAGCCCGGCTGAAGGGGGGGTCCAGGCCCCGCCGCTCGCCCCGTTTCAGCCCCGACCCCTGTCCTGGCGGTCGGGGGAATGTCTGAGTGTCCCTGTCGTGCCCCCTCCCTTGGATGTGTTTATTTTACAGGGATTTCTCACCCGCAGCCCCTTTCCTGCGAGCCCCTTTACCCCCGCACGTTTGTACCCAACGACAATGCTGGTTTAATCCAGGTCAGGTCAACGATTTATATAACTCATTAGTGAAAGTAACAGGCTTAAGGAGCTGAAAGGGGACACCTTTGGTTTCTCCTTCCTTTAAAACGATTACAGAAGCAGAAATTGCCCCAGCCCTGCCTTTCCTCCACAATCCCCCCCCCATCCCCGAGGCTCAGCCTCCGGATTTATTTTTAACTCGCTTCGCAGTCAGGATCTTGCTTTCCCATATTAGAATCAAATTGAGTTGTAATTAATTTCTCCCTCTCTATCATAACTTATTCCATCCTCCCTTTCCCCGTTGCGCTGCCGTGTCTCTATTTGACTCCGTATCGATCCGGACGATCCCGTTTGTTTTTTTCTCCTGTTGCTAAATCTATCTGTCTATATGGGCGCCCACTTTCTATTTCTGGCCGTGTCATTATCAGTGGGTTTCCCACCTCCACTGGAGCCGCTTTTAATTGTTTGATCGCTTTGCGGGACGCAGCTCCTGCTCGCCCTCAGCCCTTGAACTTCCACGGGGGCTGCGGGGTTATTTGGGGGGAAAACTTTTCCTGATTTTTTTTTTTTAGGAAAGCTTTTCTCCGCCCGGGTGGGCTCCTCTATGCTTTCCAAAGGGGTGGGCTTGGAAACGCCGCCCGAAACTTCAGCAGCTGAAGGCCTGGGAGCCGCAGCAGCGCCCGCGGAGGGGCGCGGAGAGGCGCGGAGCGGAGCGGCCCCGCTCAGCCGCCAGCCGGGACCGAGCACGGCATCGGCACAATAGAGCCCTAATCGAGGGGAAACGTTTCTTTTCACGCTAAGCGCCGTAATTAATAGTACGAATCAATTAATTTGACTTTTATTGTGCCGAAGAAAAGCGCAACAAATGGGACAGGGGGCTGCGGAGTTGGGGTTTTTCCTCTTTTTTTTTTTTTTTTTCTTTTTCTTTCTTTTTTTTTTTTTTTTCCCCTGGGAGAGCCTTTGCGGTGCGCCGGGTGACAGCCAAGTGTGTGTGAGTGTGACTCTGTGTGACAGCGGGCGCTGCGCGGGTGCGGAGCTCACGGGCCGCGGACATCCTGTGAGAGACGCGGAAAAAAAAAAACGGAGCGCAGGGGGAAAGCGGCTCCGCACCCCGAGGGAAGGATCCCCCCGTGTTCCCCCCATCCTCCCCGCGGGGCCGGGCCCGGCAGAGGCTCCGCGAGAGGCCGGGACAGCGACCCTTCGGAGCCCCGATGGATTTGGGGGAAAGGAGGGGAATTGCTCGCCCTAAACCAGCGCCGCTCATAGGAAATCGTTGGCTCCTGGGGCGTTCTCCTGATTTAATCGTATTTACCCAAATCGGACCACACGTGCGGGAAGTACAGGAGCAAAAAGGGCTCGGCGGGACGGATTAAAAAGCCAAAGGCCGGGAATCACCCGCGGCCGAGGGCCCGGGCGGGGGCAGGGCTGGGCGGCCGGGCCCCCTCCCGCCCCGCCGGGCGCCTTTCCCCGGGCCGGGGCTTACCTGGGGCCGCGGCAATACGGTCCTCACATTCACACACACTCCCTCATTTCCTACTTTTTCATATGCTAAGGCCCGCAATGATTAAGTCGTTAACACCTCTGGAAAGAAAAAAAAAAAAAAAAAAAAAAGAAAAAAAAAAAAAAAAGAAGAAGAGAAAAAAAAAGAGAAGAAAAAAAAGAAAAAAAAAAAGGAAAAAAAAAATAAGAGAAAAAAAATTTAACCGGCTACAAGGTTCTTTATTTATAGTTTCCCTTTGTTATTTTACGTCTGTTTTATTTCTCCCTGCAACTAACCTAATAGATTCATCAATAGCTGTTCTCTGATCTTCCGTTCCCAGCTGCTGCCGCCAAAAAAAAAAAAAAAAAAAAAAAATTAAAAGAAAAGAAAAAAAAATAATAGAAACCCACGGAAAAGTGGTTTCAAAGCCCAAACTTGGTGCTTTTAAGCGCTCTTGCTGCGGCTCATCCGCTGAGCCTGCGCTGCCGAGAGAGCGGCGGCTCCGGGCCCGGAGCAGCGAGAGCGGCAGCGGCTCCGCGGGGGCCGGAGGGGGCCGGTGCCGGTGCCGGTGCCGGTGCCGGTGCCGTCGGGCCCCGTCGGGGCGGGCGGAGCGGAGCGGCCGCCGCTCCTTTGTTGACAGTCCATGAAGCAACTCGAGTTTTGCATGACTTCACAGCGGGGCGCCTGACGTCAGGCGGTCACGTGGAGCCGCCTCCGAGTATATCTTTAACGGGAAAGTAATCTATCAGGCAGTCGGGACCGCCGCGCTGCCAAAGTGGCGAGCGAGGCCCCGCGACCCCCGGCCTCCTGCCCCCGCCCCGCCCGGCCCGGCCGCCGGCAGCTCCGTCCCCTCCCTCCGCCGAGGGGGGGAGAAAACAGCGGCCAAAAAAAAAAAACCAAAAAAAAAACCAGCCGGACGAGAGGAGGAAAGAGGGAAGAGGAGGAGAGAGAGAAAAAAAAAAGCGACCAGAAAAAAAAAAAAAAAAGAGCCCCCAAGGCGGCGCGGAGGGCGGCGGAGCGGTGCGCGGCGCGGCCGCGGAGCGGAGCGGTGGAGCGGCGGCGGCCCGCGGAGCGGCCCCATGCGCGGCGCCCTCGGGCGCGCATCGCGGCGAGCGGGATCCGGCGGCGCCGCCTGAGCCCCGATGCCCGGCGGCGGGAGGTGACCGGGCGGCCAGGGCAGCCCCGCGGACGGGAGAGCAGCGGGCGCGGCCGCCCCATGCCCCGCGGGGACGGCGCCGCGGGGCGCAGCCGGGCCGCTCGGGTGTAGCCCCCGGGGCCGGTCGGAGGAGCGGCGGGAGCGGGGCGCGGGGGGAGCCCGGTGCGGGCGGGAGGCCCCTCCGCCTCCTCCTCCGCCGCCGCCGCCGCCGCCGCGCCCCGTCCGCCGAGCGGGGATGACCCTGTCGGGCGGCGGCAGCGCCAGCGACATGTCCGGCCCCGCCGTCCCGGCGGCCGAGGATGTGGATATCGACGTGGTGGGCGAGGGAGACGACGGGCCGGGCAAGGACAGCGAGGGCGAGGCCGGCAGCCCCGCCGCCCTGCCGCGCCTGCCGCTGGACGAGGCGGCGGAGCTGGCGCTGCCCGCGGAGGCGGGAGCGGAGAGCGGCAGCAGCGGCAGCGGGAGCCCGGCCGGGGCAGCCCCCGGCGGCGCGGCCGAGGGCGGCAAGGGGGGCGGCGAGGAGGGGGCGAGCGGCGGCGGCGGCGGCGGCGGGGCAGCGGGGCAGAGCAAGCCCAAGAGCAGCCTGGTGAAGCCGCCCTACTCGTACATCGCCCTCATCACCATGGCCATCCTGCAGAGCCCGCAGAAGAAGCTGACGCTCAGCGGCATCTGCGAGTTCATCAGCAACCGCTTCCCCTACTACCGGGAGAAGTTCCCCGCCTGGCAGAACAGCATCCGCCACAACCTCTCCCTCAACGACTGCTTCGTCAAGATCCCCCGGGAGCCCGGCAACCCGGGCAAGGGCAACTACTGGACGCTGGACCCGCAGTCCGAGGACATGTTCGACAACGGCAGCTTCCTCCGCCGCAGGAAGCGCTTCAAGCGGCACCAGCAGGAGCACCTGCGGGACCAGACGGCGCTGATGATGCAGGGCTTCGGCGCCTACGGCCTGGCCGGACCCTACGGCCGCCCCTACGGGCTGCACCCCGGCGCCTACACGCACCCCGCGGCGGCCGCGGCCGCGCTGCAGTACCCCTACATCCCCCCGGTGGGGCCCATGCTGCCGCCCGCCGTGCCGCTGCTGCCGTCCAGCGAGCTCAGCCGCAAAGCCTTCAACTCGCAGCTCAGCCCCAGCCTGCAGCTGCAGCTCAACAGCCTGGGAGCCGCCGGCTCCATCGTCAAATCGGAGCCCAGCAGCCGCCCGTCTTTCAGCATCGAGAACATCATCGGCGTCCCCGCCGCCAGCTCGGCGGCCAGCGCGCAGACTTTCCTGCGGCCGCCGGTGACCGTGCAGTCGGCCCTCATGGCCCACCAGCCGCTGGCGCTGGCCAGGACCACCGCGGCTATCGCCCCCATCCTCAGCGTGCCTACCAACATCATCGCGGGGCAGTTCCTGCAGCCCGCGGCCCCCGCCGCCGCCGTGCAGGCCAAGTGGCCGGCGCAGTAGCCCCGGGCGGAGCGGCGGGCAGAGCCCCGGGGAGCTCCGGCCGCCCCCTCGGGGCTCCGCGGCCGCCCGGGCTCGGAGCAGCGGTGGGAACTCGGCCGCCGGCCAGGGCCGCTTGTAGATATTTGTATCAAAAATCACTGACGTTGCTTTCGGGGTTTTTATTTTTCTAAAGAGGCGGAAAAAAAAAAAAAAAATGACGGTCGCGATTAGGAGCTGCGAACTTTCACTTTTTTTGAAGGTTCCGGCGCTCCGAGCGGTTTTATTCGAAATAAACGAACAAACGAGGAAAAAAAAAAAAGAATTGTATAAAAAAAAATAAGCGGGGGAAAAATTTTAAATATTAAACGAACGAACGGGGGAAAAAATGAATTTTGGAGAGAGAGAGAAAAAAAAAAGAAAAGGAGGAGAAACGCTGTCATTCTATTATAGAAGTCTGTTTATATATGAATGAATATATGTATTCTAAATGTTATCCCTTCGTGTTGTACACAACTTTGTAAATAAATTTTTAAAATGCTCTGCCCGTCTCTGTGTGAGCGGTGTCTTTGTGACCCCCCCGGCCCGCAGGACGGGCTGCGCGGCCGCGGGAGCTGGAGACGCGCTCGGGGCGTCTCCGCGGTTCTCCGGTGCCGCGGAGCTTTGGGTTCCGCCGCTCGGGTTTCTCACGGTGCCTCTGCCCGCTTCGGGGTGCGGGGCCGGCATCACCCTGATTCCTTCCAAATCCAACCTTCCCCGGCAGATCCGAGACCCCCGCGAGCGCGCCGCGATGCTTCCCTAAATATATTCATTTTTTCTCGGCCGGCCTTGGACACTCCATCCCGGCGCTGCGGCATTCCCGGCCGGAATAGGTACGCTTTGGGTCTGCGGTCGGGGCTAATGATAAGGGAAACTATTTTAAATAAAACGCGTTGGGTCGATTTAATTTACTATTTATTTTAGAGGGAGGAAAAATATATATATATATAAAATATATATATTCAGGCCGTGGCCGTGCGGTGTCCGAGCGTGGATTTTTCGTTTAGATCAGGGAAATAATCAGGGTTAAAGCGCAGGAAGGGATCGGCCTTTCCCAGTTAATTCCCAGTAACTCAGCTTTAATGGCTGCTGCGAAAATTAAAAATAATATACAGAAGTGCATATATATATATGTATTTTCGGGGCTAAAATAGAGAGACAGTCAAAATAATAATAATAAAAAATTAATATACAGCGTTATAATATTTAAAGCGGCGCATCGGGCGGTTGGTGAGATCTCGGTGTCTCCTGTGCACTGACAGTATTTGGTGCTTTATTATCACCCTCTCACAAAGTTGAATTTTTGTCACCTTGGAAAACCGTGGCGGATTTTTATTTATTTTTTTTTTTCTTTTCTTTTCTTTTCCGCTCAAACAATTCGTTGTCTTTGTTAGGAAAATCGGCGGCGTAAAACGCAGGCGGGATGCGGGCTGCAGCAGGCTCGGCTGCGGGAGGAGCTGAACCAGGCGCTTAATTCCCCCCTTCCAACCACCCTCGGGCAGGCCCGCGGATTTAAAATAAATATATAAATAAAAGTGTCCTTGCTTTCCTGGTAAGCGGTAAATATTATTTCTTCCTAAGTAAATATTTATACCTCCGCATACATAGACTAAAATAAACCCAGCGGCCCCCGGTGATGAGGTCGTTTGAACTTTTTTTTTTTTATATATATATATATAAATCAGGACTCGCTAATCATCTGCCGGGGGACAGGGAGAACCTGGAGGGAGCGGGGACACGCGGGGCCCTGCGCGGGCACCCACGGCCCCGCGGAACCCCGCGGAGCGGAACGCGGCGGTGTCAGAGGAGCGAGCCCTTTCACAGTTGTGTCTGGCTAATCGGTTTTACACAAACAGCAAATGGTGGGTGATTCGTGCCATCCAGGGGGGGGTTTCTATCTTTAGCCGATCCCCTGGGAAAAAAAGAAAGGAGCCTCTGCCCGGAGTCGCTGCGAGGCTCAAGAAGCTGCTGATCCAGGGCTTCCAGAGGACACCGGATAACAGGGGCTCATTCCATTCCCCAGCCTTTGTTACTTATAAAATTACTCGCTCATATTTCTCCACATAGCAGCGATGCCTCGGCTCGGCATCTGCGCGCCGGCGGCGGCGGCACCGGCAACTTTCCTGCCCGCTGCCTCCCTCCGGGAACCGCTTCTCCCTCCGTAACCTCCGGCCTCTCTTTCTCTCCCCCGTTTTCCCCTCCATCGCCGGGGACAGCGGCCCGCAGGGGAAGCCTTTCCCGGGGAAGGGGCGGCGGCGGCGGCTCCCGGGGTCGGGCAGCACCGGGAAGGCGCGGGGCTCGGGAGGAAGCCTGGGATGAGCCCCTCCATCCATCCATCCATCCATCCATCCATCCGGCCGCCACCTCCCCGCGGGAGCCGCCGGCTGCCCGCAGCCGCGGGGCCGTGAGCGGCAGCGGGACCGTGCGGGCGGGCGGAGGCTCCCGGTGGCGGCGGGGCTGCAGTGGCGCACCGGGGCCTGCGGGGGGCGCGGCAGCTCCCGCTGCACCCGCGGGGAACGGGCGCGCCCCCCCGGGGCCGGGAGCACCCCCGGGACCAGCAGCATCCCCCCAGCACCCGGATCCGGGAGCATCCCCCGGAGCATCCGCGGGGACCGGGATCAACCTCAAGGCCCGCGGGGTCGGGACCACTCACGGGGCCGGGAACAACCCCCGGGCCCGGGAGCAACCCCGGAGCCGGTAGTCCCCCGGGAATCCGGGAGCAGTGCGGGGGATCGGGAGCACCCCCGGCTCCCGCAGCCGCCCGGGACGGCACCGAGCCGGGAGCGCTCCTGCAGCGGGCGGCACCACGGGGCGTTCCGGCGGGTCCCGCAGGGCTACCGGCCGGGATCGGGGGTCCAGGGGGTGTCAAAAATAGGGGAGGGTTTGCAGCCGGGACGGGGGCGGCTTTCCCGGCTCTCAGCGGAGCACCCACAGCCGGACCGGGAGCGGCGGGCCGGGGCCAGCCGGGAGCAGCATGTCCCGGCCAAGTTCCCTCAGCCACGGGCCACAGGCAGAGAGCAGAAACTCTTTCCCTTGTTCTTCCCCTTGTTTTCCTTTCCACAAACTTGTCCGCCGCATATGGCAAAACTTGACACGGCCGGTGACAGATGCCCATTAGTATAAGTCGTGTCACGTCGGTCCCTGGGGTGTGTTGGAAGTAACTGGATCCGAAACACCGGGACAATGACCCTCCCGCAGCCCCGGGAGTTTACCCAGAACCACCACGCCCTGCACCCTCCCCGACCCCGCTCCTTATTTATTCCAATTACGGCCCCGCCGCTCCCTCCGCCGGGGGAAGGAATTTATAACAGGATCTGGCGATAGGATCTGCCCTTAATCCCCTCAACCATCACGCTGGTTGAAAAAGGGACGAGATGAGGCCCATCAGGGCCATTTCCTCGGCCGATGCGGGGCTCCCGGGGAACCCTCTCGTTGTTGCTGCGCGGCCGCGGGAGTTGCGCCCCCCCCCCCTTTCCCCGCTGTCCGCGCTGCCGGCTCCCAACGCCGTCTATTTATAGCATCACTGGTCTCACCCGGGCACGGAAAGTTTCGGGCTAATGGGTGTTGAAAGGCTGCGGCCAGCGTTGGAAAAGGCAGGAAAAGACCTTTTTGGCGGTTGTTTATAAGCGTGTGCTTACCGCGCGTGTGTTCTTTATCTCAGTAACAGCCCCAGCGTTCGGGGTGTCCCCCCCGGCTGTCCCCAGCCGAGACCCGCGTGGCCGCAGCGGTGTCCCCGGAGTGGGGGGTAGAGGTCGGAGACCCCGCTCCGCAGCTGCGGGAGGGCAGAACTGAGGCCGGGTTTACCGGAGGGGACAGCGCCGGGAGCGCTCCGGGGAGCGATGTCCATGGGAGACCTTTCCTTCTCGGTCTGTCGCACCGAGGGGGAATCATCAGCAGCGCCCTTTGGGACACGGGCGGCGTTTGGGGACGGCTCCGGTTTCCTTGGGGGGTTTCGGGCTCGGGGGATTTAACCCGCACCGCCCGAGCCGGCCCGGGGTCCGTGTCCTGGGCCGGACACAAAGGAAGGAGCGCAAACATTTCGCTTTGGGATGAGCCACCGCTCAGCTTCCAGGGGCCCTCGGGGGTCTCCAACTCCGGGAAAGAGACAGCAAGGATTGCTTTAGGGCAAGCGGGGATTTGCCCTCACCCGTGCGGGTGCGGGTCAGGGGGCAGTTCCCGAGGGATGGGGGAATTCGATGGGATTTTGTCTCTCGCAGCACCTCGGGCAGTTTTGCGCTCTCCCCTCGTGTCCGAGGTGCGCTCCGGGCCTTTCCCCTCCTGCTCCGGAGAGGCGGAAAACCAGCCCGGCCATTCCCGGGGGCACTCGGTTGGTGTTAAAAGGCAGAGAGTGAGGAATTCACAGCGAGCTCCGCGCTCAAGTTACGCTGTCCATCCCCGCGGCCGCGGACAGTGCGGGCTCGGGTTTTCCCCCGAGGCAGCGGCTGATGCGCTTCAGCCTCCGCCCGCAGCCGGGAGCATCCGTGCCATCCATCCCCGCAGCCTGCCCTGCCACCGCCGCGCCTCCTCCCCGAGCCGGGCATGGGCAAACAGAGTTTCCTTGAGAGGCAACACTTCAATTCCGGGGGCTTTTATTGAATTACGTGTTACCAGTCCTAAAACATTAAGCGTTATGTACTTAGAGGATACAGAGCATGGGCATTACATCCACAGGAAGTATTTTAGTCAGTGAATGTTCAATGTAGCAGGTAGAGATGAACTTAGCACGTCTTCCAGACTGAACTGGGAACAGACTCTCCAGCCATAAAATGCACTTAACAGTCTATTTAATAGTGGCGAGGTCCTTGAAAATGCAATATCCATGCTAATCTTGCCTTTTTTCTAAATCAGAAATGAAAAATAGGTCAGGAAGGTAGAACCTTCCTCTTCCATTTAAAACGTGACATTTAATCTATTTAAATAACTAAGTAAACTTTATTAAATCCGGGATTTGGTAAGCAAGCTGAGGAAGCAGGAACCGCGCGACTTTAGACTAAAACGGCAAAATAGGAGAGGGAGCGCCTGGAACTCCAGGTGCGATAAAATCCCGGTTTCCTTGAGGTTCAGCGGAATGGGAAAAGCCGGGACACGCGAAAATCGCCCAGCCTCTCCTCTCCAGGAAAGGATGGAATGTCCCGCTCTGCTTGACCGAGGACTCGGAGCATCCCCCGGGCTGGGATCCCCGGGTCGGACGAGGGAAACTCCGCGGCCCCCGGCGCCGAGAGAATCGCAGGGATTCAAGAGAAAACCCCAAACCCTCAACAATTTGTGATTACTTTATTAAGTGCCAATATTTCGTGGGGGAAAACAAAAACAAATGCGTCTCCCTGCGGGCTCAGGTAGTGGGTTCTGGCACGTTTATTCCTGGTTTTGCTCGCCAAAGGAGGATGCGAAAGAGCCGAGGCTCCTGAAGGCTCGCAGCGAGCCCGCTAAATCCCTGGCGATGTCCTGGACTCGGGATCATCTGGGAATCTGCAGATTGGGGATCTGCAATCGCAAACGCCTCGGGAGTTTGTTCCCCTCGCTCGCTCCCGGCACCGCGGCTCCGCTCAGCAACGAAATCCTGGACGAGCTGGAACTTTTTATGGCCGCAGGCTCTTCCCCCCGCGCCCGCCCTAAGAAAGACTTTCTCGTTCTTCTGGCCGCATTTCACTCCAAATTTACGGGATACCCGCGAGATTTTTTGGGGTTTTTTTTGCCTTGCCACCGCTCGGCTGCCAACGAGCCCCAGAGCCGGGGCGGAGGAGAGGAGGCAGCGGAGCTCCGGAGCCTGCCGAGAACGCCAAGGGTTAAGAAAAGCCGCTTTATCTGCTCATTATCGGCTTCTCTTGGCTCCCCAGCACCAAAGCCCGCTCGCCTCCTACCCCGCGGTATCAATGCGTCCTGAATGCCTTTTCCAGTCATTGATCTGGTCAAAGTCACCGCAGAAACACAAGTGACAGAGACTCAATTCCAGGCGACGCGCCCGATGCGGGTCTTTAGAAAGCATTCAATAAAAAAGCTTTGGCGGGGAGTGAATGATTTCACCTCGCAACAAAGAGAGCTCGGCTAATTGAAATAATGCACTTGAATGTGCGGCCCTGGGCTCCTGCTCGCCCATCCCAGCTCCGGCACAGAATTAGCAATCATCTCCAAGGAAAAAAAAAATCCCCAAAACTATTTTTTAAATTTTTTTTTTTTCTGTAGGAGCCCACAGGCAACGCGCAGGGAATTGGGGGTGGCTGAGTTATCAGAGCTCCCCGGCCTTGCTGTCTGGGGAATTCCGGGCGTGGAAAATCCTGGAGGGGAGAGCAGAAGGAGAGGAGAGGAGAGAGGTGCTGAAATAGGAATCTGCCCTGGTGATTCTCCCCCGGGGTTTAGGCTGGGAATTCGCTTTGCACGGCGCGTTTCAGTGCCATAAAGCAGCTCCAGCCGCTGCGGGTGCAGGAGGTGTGACTCTCTAAGTTAGTTTGTGATTGACGAATTTGTCAATTCGAAGGTGACGAATGACGAAGGTGAAAAGTTTGGGATTGGCCAATTAACCGGCTTTATCATCCCCGAAAAATTATTCCTTGTCTAACGTTGTTACCCAAAAGGATACCAAGAATTAAGAGTTTTGTGCTTTAGAATCTAATATCCTACAGACTTGTCATTTCCAGACATCCTGTCAAAATCCTGAAACGGACACACTTTGCCTAGCAGGAATATTAATTACTGAGTATATAATTTTAGGCAAACTATGTAAAATTTGATGGTCATAATTTGACGTTTTCCACAGGATTATGGCTCCAAACACCTTGGCACGCCAGTGGACAGGTGTGATTTTTACCTTTATGTGTTTAAGACAGCTTTCAGTCCCTTCACACCCTCCCACATGAGGCAACACCACAAATAGCTGAAATTAGGGCAGGTGTAAGAGGGACCAGGATGTCCAAAGAATTTGCTCTCAAAAATGGTTGGGATAGTGGAAATCAGCATCCTGCACTGGAAAAAACATCAAGGAAGAAAAGCCATCTCTGGTGTTACACCATATTATATTTATAGTGCTCACATATTTCAAAAATAATCTGCACATCTGAAAAAAAAATGTAAATCACTTTGTTTTCCAGTAATCTCTGTTTACTTTAACGTTTCTATTGTAAGTGATCAGACATTCCTGCTTTTTGTAGCAGCTGTGTTTAAACCCATCCCAATTTTCAGCCCTGGGATTCCAGTCCAAGGAGAGCACTGCTGCCAGCTCACCTGGCCATGAAACCCTCAGTATGTGGTTAAAAATAATCAGTTTGTCCTCAGTTTCATGTCCTGACCTCAGTCAGACACACAACCAGAAGAAAAGACCAGGTTGGGTGGGGTTTGGAGCAGCCTGGGATAGTGGAAGATCCCTGCCCATGGCAAGGAATGAGATGATCTTTGAGGTCTCTTTCAACCCAGACCATCCTGTGATTCTCAGATTTTTGCTACGCTCTGTACTTTGTCAAGACCTCCAAGAGAATAAAAAGGGGTAAGACTGAAAGGTTTAAAAGTGAGGCCTATGGTGCCTCACAGAGAGATTCCAGAGTCTCCCTCACTGGAGAGACTCAAGGCTGGACACAACCCTGTGCCCAGGGATGGCCCTGCCTGAGCAGGGAGGTGGCACCAGATAACCCCACTGTGGTCCCTTCCAGCCTGACCCAGCCTGGAATCCTGTGCTATGAGCTTTACGTACTAATTGGTTCCCAGATATCGTCTCCAAGTTGTAAAGGCTGAGGAGCTGCTCCCCAGCGAGCTGGCATGGTAGAAAAACAGGAATCGCAGACTGGTTTAAGTTGGAAGGGACCTTAAAGTCCATCCAGAGCCACCCCTGCCATGGGCAGGGACACCTTTGACAATGCCAGGCTGCTCCAAGCCCCAATGTCCAGCCTGGCCTCGGAGACTTCCAGGGATCCAGGGGCAGCCCCAGCTGCTCTGGGCACCCTGTGCCAGGGCCTGCCCACCCTCAGAGCCAAAAATTCCTTCCCATACCCCATCTAACCCTGTTCTCTGGCAGTGGGAACCATTTCCCCTGACACCCCTCTGCAGCTCTCCCGGAGCCCCGTGAGGCACGGGACGGGGCTCTGAGCTCTCCCCGGAGCTGAGGGCAGCGCGCCCGCCGCGGCCGCAGCCATGGCGGAGCCGCCCTGAGGCGCTCCCGCCCCGCGCACGCGCACAGCGCGCCCGGAAGGCGCCGCGCGGGCGGAAGCGCGCGCGCCCGGCCCGAGCGCGGTGAGAGCCGGCGGGCAGCAAGGGCTGAGGGGAGCCGGGCACACAGCGGGGCTGCGGGACACAGCGGGGACACAGCGGCGACACAGCGGCAGCGAGCGGCTCGGGGAGGTGAGGGGCCTGTGGCGGTGATCAGCGTGAGGGCGGCCAGGGGGCTGGGGAGGCTGTGCGGTGATCAGGGTGAGGGCGGCCAGGGGGGCTGGGGTGGCTGTGGGGTGAGCCGGCTGAGGGCGCTGAGGACTTAGGGGGCTGAGAGGCTGAGGGAGAATGGGCTGAAGGGGCTGAAAGGCTGAGGGAGAAGGGGCTGAAGGGGCTGAGAGGCTGAGGGAGAAAGGGCTGAAGGGGCTGAGAGGCTGAGGGAGAACGGGCTGAGGGGGTTGAAAGGCTGAGAGGCTGAGGGAGAGCAGGCTGAGGGGGCTGAGAGAGAATGGGCTGAAGGGGCTGAAAGGCTGAGGGAGAAGGGGCTGAAGGGGCTGAGAGGCTGAGGGAGAAAGGGCTGAAGGGGCTGAGAGGCTGAGGGAGAACGGGCTGAGGGGGTTGAAAGGCTGAGAGGCTGAGGGAGAGCAGGCTGAGGGGGCTGAGAGAGAATGGGCTGAAGGGGCTGAAAGGCTGAGGGAGAAGGGGCTGAAGGGGCTGAGAGGCTGAGGGAGAAAGGGCTGAAGGGGCTGAGAGGCTGAGGGAGAACGGGCTGAGGGGGTTGAAAGGCTGAGAGGCTGAGGGAGAGCAGGCTGAGGGGGCTGAGAGAGAATGGGCTGAGGGGGCTGAAAGGCTGAAGGGGCTGAGAGGCTGAGGGAGAATGAGCTGAAGGGGTTGAAAGGCTGAGGGAGAACGGGCTGAGGGGGTTGAAAGGCTGAGAGGCTGAGGGAGAGCTGGCTGAGGGGGCTGAAAAGCTGAGGGAGAGCGGGCTGAAGGGGCTGAAAAGCTGAGGGAGAGCGGGTCGAGGAGACTTAGCGGGCTGAGGGGCAGCAGGGTCCGCTGGTGGCCGGGGGCAGCTTGGCCGGGCTCGCAGCTCGGCCCCGGTGCTCGCCTCGCAGCGCCAGCCCGCCCTCGGGGCTCTGAGGAGGCCGGGGCAGAGCGAGGGCTGGGAGCAGGGGGAATACGAGGAATAAAGGTGCCTCCTGACAAGGATTAGGGAAACAGCAGGGTTGTAGACAGGTGTTGCTGCAACAAATGAATTTCTTCACTCGGTGTGCGCGTTTTTCAGCTGTTGAAGTGTGTGCTGACACCTCTTATAAAGCAGGTTCCGTTCAGGGCCGTGCATCTGTGGCTGAGTTCTGTCAGCCTCCTTGGGCCTGCAGTGGGTGGTTTGTATTGGTGTTATTCATCTGAGTCTTCACCGTAGGCAGTGTGGAAGGATAGCGGGTTTTTAGGAGTTTTCTTAGCTGTGATTTTCATCTCGTGCTTACAGGTGGGATCTTGAGAGACCCTCAGGTGTTGCACATCCAGAGGAAGGTGAAAAGTTTGGGATTGGCCAATTAACCGGCTTTATCACCCCCTAAAAATTATTCCTTGCCTAACGTTGTTACCCACAGGATACCAAGAATTAAGAGTTCTGTGCTTTAGAGTCTAATAAAAGCGTGGCTTTTTGTTATAGGTAGTATGGGGCAATTATTAAAGGTGAAAAATAAGTAGGAAAGAATATTTTAAGAGCCACTTTTGAGAGCAGAGAAAGAAACTCAATATCCCAGGAAACAATTGTTGTTCCAAATGTAGGGAATAGCAAAAGTAAATGAGTGGAACAGCCTCTAGGTGAGGCTGCTGCTATGTAATAATTAAGAAGGTATAATTAATTAACGTTGTGGCAAGATAGAAAAGAAGGACAGAAGTGTCTTTTATTTAGATAAAAGTGCCTCCCCTGTGGCTTAGGCACAGGTGAAAACATGCAAATATCAGTGTTCACCCTCCTACCTATAGATGGAGATCTGCTGCCACAGATCTATTTTATTAATTAACTTCTTTTTTTTTCCCCTTGGTGGTGGTGTTGGGTCACACCTTTCTGTGAGTAGTAAATAAACAGGGGTGGAGTTGGAGAAGAATAACCTAACCATGCCTTAGATGTTGCTTGTCTGTTACTAAAACAGCAGCTCAAGGCTTCTGCTGTGTGGGTTTTTTGGTTTTGGTCAGTAACAAAACTTTATTATAATAAACTTTATTTATAAATACTGTAAGTATTTATTTAATACTTAATGCTTAAGTATTAAACTCACTTAAGTCAAATGAAGCCTTTTCTGCAAGGAAAGTCTGTGGCAGTTGTACCCTTCAAGACTGGAGTAGTTTCTTCCTCACTTCTTTCCTAGTTCAGACTAAATTTTGTTTGATTCTTTGGGTTGAAGTTTGTGTATTCTGTAGTTAGTGGTTTGATTTTTATTATTTTTTTTGCAAAGGGCAACACAACAATTTTCCTGTTTCTCGATTTCTGAGTTTAATGCACACAGCCTTCAATTTGACAGACCTGGCAATATTTCTTACCTCTACTGGATCCTCAGTGCGGTGAAATAAGCTTGGTGGAACATCAGCCCTGTTGCTTTTTGGGGGTAGAAGGATGGAGAATAATGTCTCCTGAAACCAATTCACTTCTGAATAACTTTTATTTTGTTGAAACCAGCAGTGGTGCCTATAGCAGATGTGCACTTTGCATAATCTGGCTGTGGTGCTCCTAACTGAGGAGAGAAGTGGCATTAACTTAATACCAGGACATTTCCTCCCCTTTGAAACCCCTGTGCTTGTTGATAGTGCAGTGAATTGTTAATGCAGGGATTGTTTAGCAGCCGTGGCTGAGCACAGAAGCCTGGCTGGTGCTGCAGCAATGGCCCTGCTGTGTTCCCAGGTCCCTGGAGTGTCCCCAAGGGCAGCCATGGAGAAGTGGAGCCTGATGACAATCACGGTGCTGCTGGCACTCACCGTGCGCTGGGCTGTGTCCCTGGGCTCCTACTCAGGTAAGGCAGCTGCAGCAGCCTCAGGGACAGGCCTTGGGGGGCTGTGAGAAGTGAAAAGGAATGGTGTTCATTGCTTCTTTATTCTATTGCTGTTTATAGAAAGTCATA
The DNA here is from genome assembly GCA_016584745.2 of Phylloscopus trochilus trochilus. Taxonomy (NCBI): domain Eukaryota; kingdom Metazoa; phylum Chordata; class Aves; order Passeriformes; family Phylloscopidae; genus Phylloscopus; species Phylloscopus trochilus. Next base: position 2,302,982 of record WQNJ02000093.1, on the reverse strand, counting down.
GATAGGAAACAATGTGTTGTTTCAACTGTTGTTGTATTTTAGTTCCTCTTGATTTCCCCGGGAATTCCTTTTTCTTAGTTTTTGAAGTGTGCCATGATTAACATCACGGTTTGGAACCACCATAACTGGTGATTTTTTTTTTTTTTTTGGGTGGTGCTGATGATCATTAATATTTTAGGATCAATATCTGGCTGTTTTCCCTTGTGCCTTTATTTGCAGAATATTACAGTCCACTTGTGCATTTGCCTCATACTGTCCTTGACATTCTCTAGCAGATATAACTTTATTATTTATATTTTTATTTAGCTTATATTTAGCTAATCCTGGTGCTAATGAAGACAGTGCAGAGGTGACATGGAGTGAACAATGACTCTGCCTTGTAGCTGTACCTCCTTAAGCTTGTTTACAGCAGGAGTCAGAGCTGCATTCTGGTAATGGATGAGTTTTTCTCCTCCCTGTGTCAGAAGGCTTGCAAAGAATTAGCAAGTTCCTTTCCAAGCCTCCCAGCTCCATTCCCACACTTGGAATAAGCTTGCCCAAGGCTTGCTCTCTGCAAAATTCAAAAAAGATAAAAAAATAAACCAGTACTTTGAATCCTCATCAGCCCAAAGAATCACAAGTTAAATTCTACCCTGGTTTGTTGAGGCACTGGGGAGCCTCATCCCCTGCGTAGCTGGAGCTGCTCAGGAGCGTTCTGGTGATTTTAAACTGCTAATCCTGGCTTTCATTTACTTGAAGGATTTGCTTGAAGCTGAACTGTATTTCCAATTGTTTTTGTTTGAGTTTGCTTTCCCAAAATGCCATTTCTGAGAGGTCTGTAGGTAACTGAGGTTTTTACCCATCTCTAGGCATGAAGCACCCTGTCTTTAGGCATACACTGAATTTCTCCTGCACTGCAAGAGGATTTATTTAGAATTCCGTTGCTAACTAGATTTTTGTAAGTTGATTTAATTTCAAACCAATCAAGCTTGTGGAAGAGAGTCTAAAATAAAGCCTGAGCTAAAATAACAATTTTAAAATCCTATTTCCTCCACAGTGCTGATATAACTGCATTTGGAATAGGAGAACCTGAATCTGATCCAGTCCAGCAAATTATTAAAGCTTAACTTGGAGCATTGGTGGCTGTAAAAAGACAAACCCCAGTGTTAGAGCTGTCAAACACATAAATCCGCTGGGATTATTTTTTTTTTCTCTTTGACTTCCTGCAGATGTGATGAACCTTTAATTGCACCCTCCTTTACTGGGCACCCTTGGATCTCTGTCTCATTCCCACCCTGTTCCTTGCCATCAGCTTGCTTTCGGATCTGTCTCTGGAATGAAATGAAAAAGCAGAAACTAACACCTGGTTTTGAAAAGTTACCATTACTGATGACCTGGTCTTGGAGAATTATTAAGGAAAAATTTAGTTTCATAGGTTAATGCATCATTTTTTAATGCATTGCCAAACTCCTGCTAAATACAGGTGTTGAGAGGCAGCTTCAAACCTTAAAAAGTCTGTTCCCAGGCTAACAACAAAACTGAATAAAATTATACTTCTAAGGTATTTGCATACCTTTTAAAATAAAAGATTCCAGTTTTATTAATTTTTAAATCAGTTTGTCTGTGTACTTGGTGCTTTCTGTAGATGGAAACTAAATGTGCATTGTCAAACTAACTGATCCCTAGTTGGTTTTTAATAATCAAACCTTTGGATTAAGATCTTTTGATCATTCTGAAGCCAATTCATTTTTTTCATCCCTTTTTCCCCCTAGAGACTGAGAAATACACACGCAAACACTCTAAAATTTGGGTAAATATCTTTTTTGCATTTCAATAATCCAGTGGCAGATTCTTTGTTCCACTGGACTTAGAGCTACAGAATTGCCACTGTTGAAACTCCAGTGAACTCACTTTTTTGGGAAACTTGAAGCTGAACCTGTGAGGGTGGAGATATCTGCTCTCTCCACCACCCAGGAAGAAATTAGCAGAGATAAGAGCTCCTTTCCACTTTCTGGGAATAAATTGCACATTGCTGAGCTGGTGGGATTCCCACAAGCATAGATCATGGCTAAAACCAGAGATGGCTTTCCTATATTTTAAAGAACCTCTTAAATCTCTGTCTGGCTCATGTCAATATTTCACTGGGAGCACAATCAGTCCAGTTTCTGTTCTCAATGATCAGGTTAATAGAAGTAAATAAACTCTGGCAAGATGCTTTGCACCACAGTTAGGCTTCCATCGAGGGGAGTATTTGACAGCTGAAGTATTTGCATTGATAAAGCTTTTTTTTTTTTTTTTCCATGAAAATGACAAATAATAATATTATAGTGGTATTAATAGTAAGGTACCACAGCATGGCTGAAGCACAAGTGAGAATATTGACAATTATCACATACCAAGGGAGTGCAGCAGTTCCCAGAGAATCACTGTAACATGTCCATTATGTGCATTTTCCTAGTTCAGGGAAAGTACCACATTTTTCATCTGCACTTGGAAATGATTTTTTTTGTCAGATGAGGAAGCAGTTCTTCACAGCAGAGTATCTTGATAAATGCTCATTGCAGAAATCTCCAGAAAGCCAAAAGAACACATAACTTCTTCTTTTTTTTTCTTTTTTTTTTTTCCCTTTCTGTTAGGCTGCATGATGAGCTCTCTATTTACTCTCAATATAGAGGAATGGAAAAGAAAATTAGTAATTAATATGCAATACATAACTGGGGGAAAGCAATCTATAAACCAAATAATGTCCTAAATGCTGTGTCCTCTCTTTTTAGGGGCAGGAAAACCACCCATGTATGGAGACTACGAGGCTCAGAGGCACTGGCAAGAAATCACCTACAACTTACCCATCAGGCAGTGGTAGGTGGTGCTCACAAAGGGGGAGTGGGAGGAAATGCTGCTTGTGTTTTACACCTCTGAGTTCATTGTTTGCTCCCATGATCCAGGAGATTTTTAGATGTGGGAATTCTGGATTGTAGATTTAAGGCTAGTGAGCTTCTTTTGTACAGATCACGTAAAACAGGAGGAGAATTAGTCTAAATATTTTATTTATTTTTGCATTATTCCTAATATTCTTTAGAGTAAAAATTTACTCCATATATATACGACAACTCAAATTGGAATATATTGGAATTCCAGCTCATCTTCCAGCAAGGACAGAGGTGCTGTGTGTGTGGTGTGATTTTTCCCTGGCTGCCCATTGGGGAACAGTCTAATCTGACAAAATAGAAAATTATTTTACTTGTGTTCTGTAAATACATGTGAACTCTGCAGATGGCTCTGTAGAATGACCTCAGATCATTCTGTTGTTCCTATATTATCATTTTTGTCCTTTTTTTTCATTCTGGGATATCCAAACCCTGACTGTGGCAGAGTTGGGATAAGAGGTGTTGCATAATAATGAGGTTGGCAGCTCTGTGACCCACTCTGCTGCACTGCACTGTATCCCTTAAAATGAGGAGTCAGAGCAGCCAACATTCCCAGGGGCTGCATCAGACACTGCTGCAGGCTGGGCTTAGCTGAGGGGCTGCCAGGTGGGCACCTTGGGCTTGTGTTTGCTCCCTGGTTTTATAATTGATGGAATTTTATATTTATAATGGAAGGGGGTTTTGGATTGGGTCTGCTTTGGGAATTGAATCTCTAATACAGCAAAGTGGGTGTTTGGAAAAACACATCTTGGCTGATGTGCAAGGGATTGCATTCTAGAATTGAAATATTTCTCATTTATATTATAAAGTCTTGACATTATTTACTAAAGTCTGCTTTAGGAAAATCCTTTCTTATTCTACTGCTAATTAAAACTCTGAAAGCTTCCTTACTAAATATGATTGGATATATAAGTATTGTTTTTCTTTTTTAATTGAAAACTTTATGGAAGGTAAAATGAAAAAAATAAACCCCCAAAACTGGCAAGTTCACTGAAAGTTGCAAACTGTGACATTCTGCATGAAGAATCTGCACTGCCTTGGCAGGAGCAATCTTGAATTGTAGGATAAGAGGCAGAGATGCAACTCAAAGAAATATGATTTATCATCAGTTCAGAAGACACTTCAGGCAGCTCATAAAGAATTCAAGAAATATAATTTACTATAATAAATGTCAAAAATCAGCTGCATTTGAAGAGAGGAAGTGGAAGAGCCAAGAGCCTGCCCCGTGGCAGTGGGGGCAGGCAGGCAGGGTTTCACTGGGGGATGGAAAGGGGCTGCTCCTCATTGCTGGAGCTTTTCCTTGGACAAACCCCTCTGATCTCATTTGGAAGAGGTGACTTCATTTTGACTGCTGCCATGGAAATCCTGACACAGCAGAATCCCAAATGGGAAAATCCTTTCCCTTCCTTTCACGTGGGGGTAGAACCAGGAGTGTCCCTCTCCATTGAAGCGAGCTTTAGCAGCTTTTTTTTTTTGCAACCACAAATGTGTGAACTCTGCATCACTTTTGCTGTTATTTTTTTTGCTTGAGACTTATTTAATGAGAAGTAAAATTAAGCAGGTGTAGATGTTGTCACCTTCTATTTTAGATTTGGAATACATTTTATATTCAGCCTTTTCCTTGGGTCAAAACCAAGCTGGAAATGCAGTCTTGAAATGGAATTTTCTTTTTTCTAGGTACTTCAATACAAGTGACAACAACCTGCAGTACTGGGGCCTCGATTACCCACCTCTCACTGCCTATCACAGTTTTGTGTGTGCTTACATGTAAGTGAAATATTTTAAATCCTCTCTTACATTTTCCTTTCTGGATATTCAGCTTTCCCTACAAGCCACTGCTGGATCTGGGATGCCCAGGGAAAAGTGCTGTAGGAACAGGGGACATTGCCTGGGAAAGCTCTGGTGTGTGCAGAGCCCAAGTGACATTTGATGAGTGGATATCATGTAAATAGAATTCTGTTATTGGAATACTTTTTCCACAAGGGCTTTGCTGCTGTTGGAATGAGACTTATGGAATAAGAATGTAGGTTAAAGTGCACAGGCACAGCTATGTGGGGCATCTGTGTGAACTGTAAATGGTTTATATTTAATACTTAAGCACGAAAGGTATTTACAATTGTTTTTTTTAAAGTCCCTGGAACCAGACTGGAGGTGGTTATCTTGTCCTAATAAATATTGTATTCCATTTTTACTGTTTTCAGAGGTTATTTTTTTTAATTGTGAAGCAGTCTATAGTGTAAACTGATCTAGTGGTGAGGAGAAGCTTTCATTGATCACTATTGCTCTCTGAAATATTTCTTCTCATTCATCTTGATTCTTGGAATCTTCTCCTGTGGGTGTCATCTTTATTGCTGCAAGGAGTGTAAAGGGAAATGAGAACTGTCTGCATTTTGATGTGTCTGTACTTTGTTTTACAGTGCAAAGTTAATAAATCCTGATTGGGTTGCTCTGCACACATCTCGGGGCTACGAGAGTCAGCCCCATAAGTTATTTATGCGTACAACAGGTAGGAAGATTATATTTCCTTGGGATCATCCTGCACATTTGTCTTGCTTACTAATTCAGCCTGTTTAATATGCAGCTTCTCTGTCTTTACTGGTTTGTTCTCAGGTTTTTAATTGGGTGGCTTTGCAGGTCCATTCCTGAGCCAAATTCCTGCATTATTTCCTCTTCTGCTGTCATTTGTGAAGCTAATAAATATGAAATGTAGAAACAAGTGTTCAACCCAATTAATTAATTACAAACTCTAAAACACAACTACTCTGTGTAGCATAGACCCACTTTTTAATTTTGAAAATATTCTTATTTTCCCATCTATTCTGATAAACAATCTTTTTATTTTCAGCTTAACTTGGTTTTTTATTGTAAAATTATTTTACATGTAGCCTGGCATTTACTGACTTAACCTCTGGAGGTATCAGGGATCTTCCTTAGGAGCTGATCTCAAAGGCAGAGATATTTGATACTATTACTGTGAGGGAAAAAAAGTAAAAATTTATTTTACTGCTTGCATTCTAAACTTGTCTTACACCATTTGATTATTTTGAGCTGCAAACAAAAGCAGGAGAAGATTTGTACCATAATTTAGTAGCTGCAGCATTAGGACAGCAAAGAGTGTGGCCAATGAACTCGTGTTTCTTGTTAGTATTTTCTTTCATTTGAAATGTCTTTTGCTTGTTCTAACACAAAATGCTTTCTGATTGCAACAGCAGAATTTGTTGTTCATCAATAGCTGTTCTGTACTACACAAACCTCTCAGTCTGCTCTCTGGTAATTGATTGAATTGAAAAAAAAATAAAAATCACTAGTATTTAATTACCCTTGAAATGGTCTTTATTAATTTTGAAATCAACTCACTTGACACAACACTGATGGATCTGGAGAGCTGATAAACCCTTTTTAACAGGGGCCATTAGAAGAGTGCATTAAAATAATTCAGGGTGGTCAATGGCAGCTTTATTTTAAGCATCAGTGTATTTGTTTTGCTAACACCTTGGGTATATTTGTTTAGTTGTGGCTTAAGCTGGCAAAACAATTCATCCCTGGATAATTGAAATATTTAAACAACTCCTTTTTCTCTTGGAGCCACTGCACATTTGCTGAAAGTGGTTTGTAGAAATAATCTGAGTTTTTAAGACAACTCAAGAGGAATTCACCTGCTGGACATATCCTGGGCAGGGGAACCTGCTGGCTCTGTTTTCTTCTCCCCTCTCACAAATCCTTGCTGTAGGCAGGTGATCAAAGCCAAATCCCTGCTTTCAGTCTCTTGATCCCCATCACTGGTAATTCCCACAGAGACTGGGATAATCTGGAGTTTCTTCACCGTGCCCCAGCCTCTCTGGCCTGTCCCACAACCTGGCTGCAGGCAGGGCTGATTTCTTTGGGGCATTCCCAAATGCCTGCCCTGCTTGTGGCATGTCAGGAACTAGAGAGTGACTGAGGCTGTGCCAGGAGCCAGGACAGCTGAACACGTGGAAGCAGCAGCTTTGGGACATCAGAAATGAGCCTCAGAAACATTAACAAGATCAAATTCTGTAGACCTGGTTCTTTTCTGTCCTTTGAAGTGGAACTGCCCAGTTTATTTCTGATATTTTGATGTTTATTTGCCTGTGTTTTTTCCCTGCCTGCTCCTTGTGGGAGGATTCTAATGGAAAGTTAATCTTTATTTTTCAGTGTTTGTTGCTGATTTGCTGGTTTATATCCCTGCAGTTATTTTATATTGCTTTTCTTTGAAAGAAACATCTGCTAAAAAAAAGGCAAGTACCTGGTGTGTGTAAATTAAAGAAAACACTGTTAGAACAGAGTGGAAATGTAACACTGAGTTAATTAACACCTAGAACACCCTGATGGCTTCCATGTAAAACTGATGACAACCACTGTAGCTCACATTATAGGCTTTTCACTGAAAAACATGTAAAAAGGCTTTATTTTATCTTACAGCAATTATTTTAATGCTTTTAATAACAAGATTTTCCATGAATTTACTACTTGAGTAGTAAAGAAAAAATATCTGTGGTGTGGCAGGGGGTTTTTGGGAACTGCTTTGTCTTGAACACTCCTTACAGTAGATTTTGGAATAAAAATCTCCTGACTTTTGGAGTGATTTAAGATGAGTGTAGGTGATCCTTGATCTATTGTTAAGGGCAGGCAGTATTCAATATTTTCTCATTTATGGCAAATCTTTATCCTTTTTTATACCTCAAAATACTCCTGACAGATTATGACTTGTAGAGAATAAGATTCCTACGTATAGGATGCACCATGGAGGGGCACATTTTTGTACTGGAGAAGGAGAAGTTCATCTGTCTAATGTTTCATTCTGGACTAATTATTTTCCCCCTCTCCTTTCTGATCCTTCTTGCCAGGTTTCCAGTGCTCTCTGCATCCTGCTTTACCCAGGCCTCATCCTCATCGACCACGGGCACTTCCAGTATCCTTCTTCTGCATGGAAATGAATTCCTGTTCATGGAATCACTGCTCCTTAGCACTTGGTAGCTGAGCACGGGGTGACTTCTGTGTGCAAAGTCATCTGGGGGGTTCTGCCCACCCCAAAGAGAGATATCAAAGGAAACTGCAAGTCTGAAACATATTGGAGATAAAAATTATTGATATTGGCACAAATCAATCCCAACATGAATATCATTCTTCCCATGCCTCCAGCTCATCTCCCTGTCAGTCACTTCAGTGCAGGCAGCATCAGTGGGGTTGTGACAGGGAGGAGAGTGATGGGTTGTGCTCCTGTGATTTGTGTGTGCAGAGGGAATCCCCTTAGATCTTCCTGGGATGGCAGAGCAGTGGCAGGTGGAGCTGTGTGAAATGTTCAGCTCTGCAAAACCTCCCCTTCTGCCTTGGCTGCACAGCTCAGGGAGGGGAGTGCAGGGCTGGCTGCTGGACACCTTCACAGGGGCTCTCTTAAGAACAGCCCTGGTTTTACACCCTGCTCTTGTACAGGAACAGGCAATGCTGGCAGTTCACCCCGTGCTGGAGGTGCAGGGATTTCCTGCAGGTTTCTGTGCCAGCCCTGCCACCCTCTGAGCTGCTCCAGACTGTCAAAGATTTGTTTCCCTGAGCTGCTGCACCTCTGCAGCATCAAGGCCTCTCGGTGTGAATTTGCTGATGTGAAATCAATGAGGTGTCAAATACACCTGGTGATGTGGAGTGGGAAATGTGAGTGGGCTGAGGGCGCCGTGGGCAAGCTGGATGTGTTGTCACAGCTGCTTAGGTTGACAGAGGGAAAACAAAATATTGTGACATTTCTGACAATACAAGAAATACAGGGGACTGTTTACAAGGGATGGAGTGATGGGACAGGAGGGAATAGCTTCCCACTGCCAGAGGGTGGGTTTGGATTGGATATTAGGGAGAAATTCCACCTGGGAGGGTGGGGAGGCCCTGGCACAGGTGCCCAGAGAAGCTGTGGCTGCCCCTGGATCCCTGGCAGTGCCCAAGGCCAGGCTGGGGCACCCTGGGGTAGTGGGAGGTGTCCCTGCCATGGCAGGGGTGGCACTGGATGGGCTTTGTGGTCCCTTCCAATTCAAACCATTCTGGGATTCTGTCTTTACTGGTTTATCTAAGTTTTTCAAAAACAAAACCCAGAGCTAGTACTTTGTTGCAGTTTCATAGTAAGTGTAGCTTAGTCTGCTCAAAATCTCCTGAGCGTGGGAAGCTCTTTTCCAAGTCACAAGGCAGTAAGGTTGTTTTTAGCAACTATTACTCATTGTTTGAGCAGGGTTAGCAGCTCAGGGAACTGGTCATGGATGAGGGTGTTTTGTGTGTGGAACAGAATCACAAACCCCTCAGAAGTCCTTGAACTAAATTGTACATAATTTAAACACTGACATATTTGAATATTTTCCACGTGTCTTGTGGGAGCTGGAAGGGGAAGCTTGTGAGAGCTTTATCATTACTCATGTAAACACCAAGGAGAAAATGTTGCTTGTTGCAGAGAACTGTCACTGCCACCAAAGGCTGGATTGGCTGAGTACACATTACATGTGTAATTAAAACACAGAATTTGCCCTCAGATTTACCTGGGCAAGCTCTGAATCAAACTTTGCAAATATAAAAATGACACTTTCAATGGAAGTAATTTTTTTTAATCTCTGGGGACAACATTGTCACAACTGGCAACGTGTTCTTGAAACTAATTTGGCAAAACTCATTTTACAAGCTATTTCTGCTTTCCCTCAGGGCATTCATTGCTGCCTTCCAGAAGTGAGATGTGTATCTTGTCCTTGACATGAAAAACCATATACAACTCAGTGAGCCTGGGCTTGGCCCTGTGGGCTGTCCTCTGTTTGTCCCATGACTGGGACCTCCTGGGCTCCGTGGCCTTTTGCTTGGCCTTAAATTATAAGCAAATGGAGCTCTACCATTCCCTGCCCTTTTTTTGCTATTTACTTGGAAAGTGCTTCAAGAAGGGACTGAAAGGAAAGGGGTAAGTGGGTTTGAAGTGTTTTATCTTCCTCAGGATCAGCCTGGCATGGGGAATGGCGCTGTCCTTATGTGCAGGTGGGCGTTGCTGGGTTCATTTCTGTGGGAGGTGGCTCTGTGTTCCAGCCCTGCAGGAGGAGCATTGCTGCAGGTTTGTGCCTGAAATGCTCCTTTGCCTGCCCTTCTGGGCTTCTTATGGCCAGCTCAGTTTCCTTGGGGGGCTTTGGAGGAATATCTCAGGGGACAGGGTGAAAGATTCCAAAAGAGGCTCTTACCCCAGGATCAGTACAAGGCTTTATTCTCAGAGGGTTCCAGGGGAGAGAGCAAACAAGGAAGAAGCACGGCTTTATCTGGTTTTTGGCCCAGGAGAGATAACTGGCCCTGAGCCAACAGGATCAAGATAAGGGAAGAAGGGTCAAACTATAAAGTCACAAGCTTTAGAGGGTTCTGGGAGAAAAGCCATTCCCCAGAGGAATACAACCTGTGCCCAGCAGTGCTGGCTGGCTGTGCTGATGTGCTGTCCTGTTGCAGGTTGGTGCTCTTGGCTAAACTGGCAGGGACAGTGCTGTTGTCCTTCGCTGCCTGCTGGCTCCCGTTCGGCACCGACGTGGAACAAATCATGCAAGTACTCAGAAGACTCTTTCCCATTGACAGAGGCTTGTTTGAGGCATGCATGTTTTCTTCTCCCACCCACTGCCCTGTCCTGTATTCTTAGATCCCTGGAGAAACCTTCAGCCTGACCTTTAGGATTTCATGGGGGAGACACAGCGCGGGGCGAGTAACTCGAGACGGCTTCTTCAGCAGTCGTTTCTTGCCAGTTATTTAATCCAGTGTTTAACCCCAGCTCAGCTGGCATCTTCTAGGATATTATACCAGGAGACAACACTTATCCCATCATCAAACCCATACTTCAATCCATACATTTTTCCATTGAAATAGATTCCATAGTAATTGACAGTGTCAGAAGATGTAACCTTGAAAGTCAATGGCTTCAGCCTCTTGGGCTCTGCTCCCCTCTTTTCAATGGAATTAATTTTTTTTTAAATTATTTTAAATGGTGTTTTAGATACAGCCTAGAACTTCCTTTTTGACTCACCTTGTGCAGTTTCCATAATATTTTCCAAACATTTTTGGCCACTTTTGCTTTTGGTTTTGCTAAGGCTGTGGACACACCCATGCTAAAGGTGCTGAGCCTTAATCCAGTCACTCAATTCCCCATTTACCAAATGGCAATGCCACAGGAATTTGGGATAAAGGAAAGGCTTCTCATGTCCCACATCACAGGGAGATGCTGCTGTTTTAATTGGGGCATGAGTCAGTATTACACTTTTTACAGCAGATTCTTAATTTTAGGCTTAACCCAGCAAATGAAGCTTTGAATTTTCAGGTTGTCACAGGAATGGAAGAAAATTCCCACATAGTTTGATTAATCTTAATTATTCTTTTAATCTTTTTTAGATGTAAATAATATCACAACTGGCACTTTATTCCCACAAAAGTTAGTGCTGATGTACCAAAGGCAGTGGAGATGTTCTTAATGTATTCTCTGCTAGCTTATTTTAAAAATCCCAACCAACACCAAACAACCTCTCCAAAAAAGACACTCCCCAAAAAAACCCAATGATCTTTTTCCTCGAGAATCATTTGGAATTTATAAAGAAATCATTTTGCTCACCACACCTTTTATCCAGTACCAAGTTTAAAAATAAAATCTTTAAATGACAATAACCAATGAGTCTGAAAGAGCTGGAGGATTTTAGTCTAATATTAGCCCAAATATTTCCTGAGCTGCTCAGGGCAGTGACTTGCTGGATGCTGATGGAGATAAAACGAGAATTTGTCCACGTAAGCAGCGCTCAGTAACTTGGCCTGGGGTGTGACAGGTTCTGTGCAGCTCCCATTTGCAGGCCAGGGTGTGCCAGTTCCCATTTGCAGCCTGGGAACACTTGCTGGTGGCTGGAAAATCAGCCTGGCTGTGAGGAGGAGGTTGCTGGTGCTGCCAGGGCTGTGTTCCCCGGAATCCCCGGCAGATTCCGGGCGCTGGCAGCGGGGCCGGCCGGGGCTCAGTTGCTGCTGGGAGTTGTGTCTACACAGCTGTGCCTCCAGCAGCTGTCTGGGGATGAGTTTCACCAGCAGGAGAGCTGCAGTTACAAATTTAATTTTGAAAGTGATCCTAGCACAAGTGCTAATGTCTTTAGACTTTTTGATTTATTGGGGGTTAACTCTGTCAGTGCTAGCGAGCAGCGAGCACAGGCAGGTAGGGCAGGGAACGTGCAGCACAGAGGAAGGATTCACGTGGGCCAGGGTTTACTCAGGGACACTTGCACAGCCTGAACTCCACAAAATGCCTGCTCTCATGGGTTAAGTTGTCATCTCTTGTGCTGAAGAATTATTTCTCACATATTTTGGGGCATGTTTGAATTGAGTCTCTTGAAAAGTTCCATTTTTGAAGAGCAGAATCATCCTCGGTACATCTGAGAATGTGATGTACACCTGCAAGTGCTGTTTGCACATTGATGGTAGAAACCCAACAATCCCCACCTCCCAAGCCCCATTGTTCCCACAAACATGAGTGCAATTATATATAATTATCACTGATTACCTTTTTATTTCCTTCCAGGATAAAGTAGCCAATATTTGGTGCAGTCTAAGTGTCCTTATAAAGATAAAGAATGTAATATCCCCTCGAACTCAGCTCAAACTCAGGTAAGACATAACTGCAGTCCCTTAGGTAGTTTTTAATCTGCAATATTTTTTGCCAGAGGAGTAAATTGTGTTCTTTCTTGTATTGTGTTTTTCTGCCGAGTCATGAGGGAGAAATATTGGGAATATTTATGACTGAAAAATTCCCTGCTTGTTTATATAGTGATTTAAGCTGCTTGGTTAAAATGGAGTTAAAATTTGTTAATTCAAAGAATTCAAAGATCTTTCACTGCTTTAGAAGTCCGAGCTCCCGGTTCTCCTTGACTCAATGAAGAATTCAGGTCTGGCTCTGCAGAGTGAAGTGTTAATGGCTGTAGTCACTCATCTATTAAAACTGTTTTTCTTCCCCAATCCTTTAGTTTTGCTGTAACATTCCTGAGCCTGCTCCCTGCCTGTATCAAGCTCACTGTCCAGCCTTCCCTGCGAGGGTTTAAGTTTGCCTTGGTGAGTGTTTGCTTTTCACTGCTCCCTGCTTTGGATCCACCACGAGCTGGAGGGCAACCAACAGTGCCAACAGCACTTGTGCAGGGCACAGAGGGTGGGAGCCATCAAATGCTGCAGGAATTGGTTAAAAGGTGGTTTGCTTCCTCAAATCCAGGGCTCTGACCTGTCCTTTTAAACCCAGACTTGTTCCTTAAGCTCAGTTTTGTTTATTTAACTCTGTGTTTTTATTATCTTCCTCTGAAGAGCCTCCACACATTCAAACCTCATAGAATTGGGATTTCTCTTTTTGTTTGGCTTCCAAAGTGCCAGTGTTTCTTCCTTCACTGGCTGCAAAATTCCATTAAAATTCCCCAAATGGACATTGTGAGCTCATGAGTGGTTTGAAAATAAAATGATCCTCTCTTCCAAAATGTTTGCCTTCTCTTAGTCACATCATTGAATTGAAGCACATTGCCATGACTCCCCTGCAAAAACTGAGCTCTCCTTGAAATCCAAATTAGATGGAGCTGGGTCCTAAGTTTCAGAGTTACAAGATAATTTCTCTTTTTAATTTTAACACAACATTACCTAAAATTAACATTTATCCTAAGAACTGGTTGGTTTTACACGTTTTTATTCGGTGGGGGAATAAAAAGACAATTTGTTTACTTTTTTCTCTTGGCTGGTCATGATGAGGAGCAAAATTTTATGTCAAAACTGGGGGTAATTCTTACCAGGAGTGGGATTTGCCAGTGCCTGTGTGTGGGAATATTGTGATTCCTTGCTCTTGTCAGGGAAGCTGAGCAAGAGTGAGGCTCTGCCTGAAGGACTCTGTGACTAATTCTGGATAAACTCCCAGACAAGGTGGTTTTGGTAGGGGAGGGTGGTCCCAGGAGCTGCTCTGGGTGCCTGGGGTTTGCACTGGAGGAAATGCAGCAGTGAATGAGAAAACTCAGCTGAGCTGCTGCCCCAGGCAGAGCCCACAGCTGCAGACACCAAAGCAGAGCTTTGCTTGGCACTCACAGGCTGACACCTCTCTGCTCTCTCTCCCAAGGTCAGCTGTGCCTTGTCATTTTTCCTGTTCTCCTTTCAAGTCCATGAAAAATCTATTCTTCTCGTCTCAGTGTAAGTAAATTCTTTTTCTGTGGATAAAATTTGATTTTTTTTCCTCATCTTCTTATTGCATGCTGCTTTCACTTACAAATATATCAGATTTTAACAACTCTGCAGATTTGCTTTTCTAAATCACTTGTGAATGAAGGTGTGCAAGTACAGCCAGGCCACTCTGTCCTTTCAGTGGTGGCTGTGGGGACAGTCACCAGCACTGCTGTTCCATGGGGATGTCCTACATGGACTGACAGTGCTGCTTGATTAGGGGATACTAATCTAATACTAATACTAATTGATATCTCTTGTTCTTCTTCTCATTCCAGCCCAGTCTGCTTAGTCATGAACGAAATCCCCTTTATGGCCACGTGGTTTCTACTCGTGTCAACCTTCAGGTGAGTTGGAAACTGTTAACAGAGCTGGAGAGGGACTGAGACAAGGGATGGAGGGACAGGACACAGGGAATGGTTCCCACAGCCAGAGGGCAGGGCTGGATGGCAGATTGAGCAGGAATTGTCCCCTGGCAGGGTGGGCAGGCCCTGGCACAGGGTGCCCAGAGCAGCTGTGGCTGCCCCTGGATCCCTGGCAGTGCCCAAGGCCAGGCTGCAGCACCCTGGGATAGTGGAGGGTGTCAGGGTTGGAACAGGATGAGCTTCAAGCTCTCTTCCAACCCAGACCCATCTGTGATTCCATGCCAACTCTGTTCTGCCCCAGCTGTAGTGAGGATAAATGGATTCACTGGTTCTCCCTCTTCTCCTGCATCCCCACCCCAGCCTGCTGCCCCTGCTGCTGAAGGACGGGCTGCTGCTGCCCTACGCTGTCACCACGCCCGCCTTCCTGGCCGTGTGCCTGGCCTCCTTCTCCATCCTGGAGAAGACCTCAGCAGAGGACCTGCAGCTCAAGGCCTTCTCCCTTTCCCTCAAGGGCTACGTGTCCTGGTTTAAGTCCTTTCCCAGGATTGTCAGGAGCCTGGTAAGCAAATCTGATTCCTTCACCTCTCCCTTTTGGGACGTGCAGCTTTCCCCAGCACTGACGTGGCAGCGGAGGGGGTGCTGTGGCTTTTTTGTGCCACGTGGCAGAGTGCAGAGCAGGCAGTGGCACAGAAAGCTGAGCTGGCTGAGCTGTGCCATGGCTCCTTGTCTTGCAGTTCCTGCTGTCCCTGGCCCTGATGGGAGCCCTGTCAGTGCTCAGTGCTGCAGCGCCACCTCCCCAGCGCCTGCCCGATCTGTTCCCCGTGGCCGTGGCCGTTGTTTCCTGCCTCCACTTCCTGCTCTTCCTGGTGTATTTCAATGTTGTGATACTCTGGGACTCCAGGAATAGAGGGCAGAAGAAAATCAGTTAATGAAGCTGAAGCTGCAGGACTGAGAGTGCTCAGTGAGAG
This sequence comes from Phylloscopus trochilus trochilus, assembly GCA_016584745.2. Lineage (NCBI taxonomy): Eukaryota > Metazoa > Chordata > Aves > Passeriformes > Phylloscopidae > Phylloscopus > Phylloscopus trochilus. The sequence continues at coordinate 2,287,529 of WQNJ02000093.1, read as the reverse complement.
GTGCCAGCACTGCAGAGGAGCCTGTGTGTGATGGACACAACTCAAGGAAAGCCAGGAATAACCTTTTGCTTATTTAAACACAAAACAATCAAAGACTGTTTTAAAGGAGAAATGTTTGGAAGAGCATTGGGAATGGGATTTGATTTGTTTTCTTTGCAAGTGTCATACTTTTGTTACCATTTGTAAACCTAAAATGCCTAATAAAGGACCAAATTTTGAATTAATATTCAAAATACTGTATTAGCAAAAGCCAGCATGAAGTTTTCTCCTTTCCCAGCACAAAAAGCACAAGGAAGTGGTGCAGGTAAAGTTTAAAGTCAGCACTGAAGTTGTGCTGCATTGCTTTGTGACACAAACCTGGTTTGTGGCCTCAGTCCCCCTTTGCTGGGGCTCAGCAGCTCTGGTGCTGCTCTAAAACTGCTGCAACTTTCTTTAACGGGACTGAAAAAGCCAAAACTTCTGGTTCTACTGCAATAAAAGCTGAGGTGCTGCAGTGCAGTTTGAAAATACCCAAACCCCTTATTAAATTGCACAGCAATTTGCAGATGTAAACTGAACTCAACTCTGCAATTTCTCCCTGGGCACAGCTCAGCCTCCAAAGCCAATAATTCAGAGAATACCAATTGATTGAGTAATTATAAACATAACAAAGCATGGAGGAAGAAAATAAATCATAAAGCAATTTAGGGTCGTATAGTTTAATTAGGAGTCAGTCTACCCTTTTTTTTTCTGTCTCTATATATAAATATAAAAGGAGCCCCCCCCTTGTTTAAAGGCTTCCCCTGTCACATTCCAGGCTGTCACTGCCCTCAGCCTCCGTGTGTGAATCAGCTGTTCTGGGAACTTCCAGCTGGGCCAGCTCGGAGCCCTGGCACTGGAGTCCCAGGAGCTCAGTGTATTTGTGCACTTTTTTCCAGGCTTATTTGTTGTGGAAAAAATACCCCCAGGCAACAGTGCCCCCCTGGAGCTCAGAGAGGATGGAAAAGGGGCTCTGCGGTGGGAACTGGAAGGATCTTGGGGGTGAGCACAGTTCTGTTTGCCTGCACTGTAACAGTTCCTTATAAAACGGCAAAACTTCCATCTTTTCACAAGGATTTAGGATTTTCTGCAGCTCTGCCCACACAGCCTATGAGTGTAGGCTGAGGGGCACTGAGGGGCATTGGGACACAACACAGGAATCTTTGTGTCCAGAGGCTGTGAAATCCCAAAGCCACCGTGTTTCCCCAAGGAACAGCTGCCTGATCCTTGCCGGCCTGAGGCAGGGCTGTAATGGGGACAGGAAAATGAAGGTGGATGGAAGCCCAGGGAGCCCAGGGTCTGATTAGCCCGGAGTCCAGCAGAGCCCGGGCCCATCCTGCCCCATACCCAAACATTAGCTTTGGGTGGATCCCTTCCCTTTGTCCTTGAGGTGGCCTCGGGGGGGTGATAAAGTGAGAGTCACCCGATCCACCTTGTGTGGAACTGGAAATGGTTCTTAACAGCCCCAGCTGCTTCAGAGCACCAGCCTGGTACAGCGGGAGGTCAGAGACACAGAGTGCCCAAAGGCTGGGGCTGAGCAGCAGGAGCTCCATCTCCCTAAAAATGCCCAATTTAATAATTGCCATGGGGGAGGTTCTGCTGTGCCCCACTGCTGCCCATCATCACCTTTGCTGTTGGTTCCTGGACAAGTTCACTGCTGTTCTTCCAGAACTGCTGGATTTAGACCAGTTCCAGACTCCTCTCAGATCAGTAATGATTTCATTTCCAGCTCCAGGGGTTACAGCCAGGTTATAGAAACTCTGGCTGGTTCAGGTGCCCTCAGCTTACAGAGCCAGGGCTGGGGCACCTTTCACACAGAGCAGCCCCCAGCTGGGAGCCTGACTGACCAGGGGAAGGAGCACAACGACACAACCCCCTCAGACACTTCCCAACCCAGGCAGACTGCACAGGCAGGGAAGTGCAAAATCATTTTTATTAATGGAAACCTCCCAAAGCTCGAGCGTGTGCGTGTTCAGCCACACCCTGAACATGTTTATCATGCTGGTGCTCAGAATTGCTGTTGTAAAAATCAGTTTATTTGAGGATGGGACTTTGCAGTGGTAGAAAGGACATTTAAGAGTTTGTGTTCGTGCTGGACTTTGATGAGAACGAGTCATTTTGCTGCACTTTTTCAGACTAATTGCAAGGATCTGAGATGCAGGGGATTCACTCAGCCAGAGGGGTGAGGCTGAGGAGAAGGAAAGAGAAAAGCAGCTCGTTTATAAAAAACAACTCTGCTCCTGCAGCGTTAAATGCCAGAACTGAACTCAAATGTTGACCCAAAAGCCAGTGTTACCAGAGCCCTGTGTGTTAATGCTGGGTTGGAGGCTGAGGCCTTTTTATCCTGGGGCTGGGGTTGACTTCAGAGGAGCCCTCACCTGGATGACAAATCTGTCCCCAACCGTGGCAGCACCACCAGGAAAGTGTTTGCAAACACCTAAAACACATCCAGGCTTGGAATAATTAATTCCTGGCACTGCAGAGCTCCCTCCAGCCTTAGAGCCCAGGCAGTGCTGGAGAAACCCCCCAGAGCCCAGAGTTTATTTCCACACAGCACCAACCCCACTGGCACAGGGCTGCACAGCACCCAGGGTGGATTATTTACATTGAGATTATCTGCTTGTGCACATTGTTAAGTTGAAATAGATGCCAGAAATGTTATCTGGACGTGCACCTGCCCGGCGCAGCGAGCGCTCCCCAGCTGGGATTTGCTGGGGAGATTGGTTTACACTCAGTTCTTCGCTCCTTTTAAGTCCAGTCCAGCAGATGGAGAAGTTTGGGTTGATGTGGAATGCATTTTTCACATAATGCCTGTGGGGAGATGAGGAATGACTAAAATAAATAGCAATTAGACAGCAGCATCATCGTTCATGGGATCTGTTTGGAGTTATGGATGTGATGTCCAGATAAACACAGAGCCTGAGGCAGGGCAGGGCAGCAGCCCCTCTGCCCTGAGCTGCAGGAACATTTGGGGACGTTTGAAGGAACAAGGACAAGTAACCAGAGGAGGAACAAACTGGTGAGGAGAAATGCAACAAGGACAAGGAGCCAAAGCAGCAACAAGACAGGAGAAACAGCACAGGATGTTTTAGTAGAAGAGCAGAGTTTCTTTGTCACGGTGCTCAACAAACCAGGAACAAATCCCACGTGTAGAGAAACAAGTGATTGCCCTCGGGCCCCTGCAGGACACCCCAGAGCTCTCTGCTGATGGCTCACCAGAGGTACCCTGGCCCTGGTCACTCTGGCCGTGCCTCGGTGCTGGGCAAGGCTGGGAGCAGCCCCAGGGGCTCCTTCCTCCTGTCCAGGAGTGAGGCCAGGAATGCAGCACTCCCGGCAGCCTGGCTGTGCCCTGTGAACAAGGAAAACACAGAAACGTGGTGTGTGACAAACAGTGGTGCTGTGATGGCAGAATTTGTGCAAATCCTGCCCCAAACACGAGTTCATTAAGTTGCTGTGGAGGTTAAAGAACCCAGCACCCTTTCCCTGCACACACGGTGTCTCAGCAGGGATTTCAGAGCTGGTCCTGGTGAGTGGCTGCACCTGTGCTACATCATTGGCAGTGATGGCAAAGCAGAACAGAATGTGCTTCCAGGATGAGAAGCTGGTGCTGCTTTTTGCTATCAATGATAAAAGGATAAATAAGAATCCTCAAGGGCTGTGCCAGCAGAGCCTAATCAGGGATTGCAGTAGAGGAACAGCCACCCCTGGATCACCCACAGCCACCCCAGAGTCACCCACAGCCCCACAGAGTCACCCACAGCCACCCCAGAGTCACCCACAGCCCCACAGTGTCACCCACAGCCATCCCTAAATCACCCACAGCCATCCCTGGATCATCGACAGCCACCCCAGAGTCACCCACAGCCCCACAGAGTCACCCACAGTCACCCCAGAGTCACCCACAGCCCCACAGTGTCACCCACAGCCATCCCTTGATCACCCAGAGCCACCCCAGAGTCACCCACAGCCCCACAGTGTCACCCACAGCCACCCCTGGATCACCCACACCTGAGCCTGCAGCCAGGCAGGGCCGGGCTGGGTGAGGGTGAGCAGGTGGCTGGGACAAGCCAAGGAAAAGTGTGCGAGGCAGAAAGGAACTCAGGGAATGGGAACGTGTGGGGAAGGCTCTGGGAGCAGGTGCATGTGAGTGCCAAGGCTGCCAAATGTCCCTGCAGCAGATGAGCAGCTCTGCTGGAGCAGCCCCAGGGCTGGTGGCTCTGGGGGGTTTGATTCCCCCACCACACCGGGGTGAAGGGAGAATTGAGAACGATCTGGAACATCCAAAGGGGAGTTTCCAGCAGCTGGAGCCTCTCAGCTGCAGAGAAACCCAGCTGGGAGGGCTCCAAACCCCAGGGCCAGGGGGCTGCTGGGGCAGGGCCTCCTCAGCTCTCCCCAGCTGGCACCCTGTGATTCCATGGGGATCCCACTCTGCCAGGGAGTGACTGCACAGCAGCACCTGCCCCTGGGCTGACAGCGTTCCCTGGAGCTGGGCCACACCAACCCCAGACTCTGCCCTAAGCCAGGACTCCCAAGGTTACTCCAGAAAAAGGAATCCAACCCAACCTGGCCTCAGGTACCACTTTCTAGCTTTATTCCGAATAAAAATCATTTGTTTACACAAATTATCAACAAAAATTGCTCACAACAGGAAGCTGTCCAATCTTGCATGGCAAATAACAGGAAGAAGACTCAATTAAAGCTGGTTTACCTGTGCTAAAGGCAATTCCATAAAGGAAAGGACTGGTTTCCCTTTAGCCACAGAGTGCAGCTTTGAACTGTCAGGTGAGTAAAGAACCCAAACATGCCAAGACCACGATGCTGAGCTCTGCCCAGCACTCTGAGCTCCAAAACAACAGAAGCTGCCCAGATTCACAAAAAATACCACAGACTCAGCTTTGTTTTCCTAACAAAGAGTCCTGGAATGGTTTGGGTTGGAGGGGACCTTAAAGCCCATCCAGTGCCACCTCTGCCATGGCAGGGACAACTCCCACTGTCCCAGGCTGCTCCCAGCCCCAGTGTCCAGCCTGGCCTTGGGCACTGCCAGGGATCCAGGGGCAGCCACAGCTGCTCTGGGCACCCTGTGCCACCCTGCCCACCCTGCCAGGGAACAATTCCTGCCCAATCTCCCATCCAGCTCTGCCTCACCTCTGAGTGAACTGCTCTTAAAAGCCCCAACAACCCTGCTCTCTCTCTCAGGATTTTGCCATGCAGAGCTCCTGGGTAAGTTCAGCTCCATCAAACCAAAGAGAACACCCAGGAACTCCTGGGTGAGGATCTCAGTGAGCAGAGCAGCTGGAAAAGGGCTCTGGGAGGGGCCCAGAAGGTGCCTGGGCTGTGGCAGAAGGGGTGGCTGGTGCAGGCCCAGTCTGTTCCTCTCCTCAGCTCCAATTTTGGGGTTCCCAGGGTCAGCAGTGGCTGGAGTCCCCCAAACCTGTTCCAGAGCATTGGCAGGGCCACCCCTGCCCTTGGACACGGCCTCTCCCAGCCCTGGCCCTAAAAGGGCTCAATCTTCCCAAGTTTCCTTTCCCCTCCAAGTTCCCCCACCACCCTCTCCCAACTTTGGCTGCTCTAAAACATTTACAGATCTAAAAAGCAGGGAGAAAAAAAATGTTCACCTGTCGGGTGATATAAAACCAATCTTCTACTAAATGTGCCAGAATAATTTTTCTCCACCTCAACCACAGTTAAAACCTTCAGTCTATTCATTACTGTCTTTTTATAGTATTTTTATTTAATAAAACCTATTAAGACTACCATACAAATCTCTTTACTTATGCTTTTATCTTTTAACTGATCAATTTTTATATTGCTGACATCCCTTCTTCACCATTTGCTCATTTAAAAATTCATAGTATATGAGCTATGTCTCTGGAGAAAACGTCTATAAAATTTGTTACAGCTGGCAAATGTGTATGAGTCAGTGATAGCACATGACTAAATGCTTCACAGAAAATAAAATTTGTTTCTGTAGTAAGCAGAACTGTTTAAATGTTATTTATTTTTATGTTTCAAAGAAAATATATTGTGAAGTGCTGCATTGATTTAATACGCAGCAATGTCTGTGTACACGCTGTACCGGGGAAATTTATGAAACCTTTGCACAACTCCTTTAATTGAATTTTCCAAATCTCTCACCACACACAAATAATCAATATCTTCTGCAGAGAAAACCAGTCAGAATTATTACAGTCTTTCTTTTCAATTTTGTTGTCATCAGCACATACAGAGCACCTGGATATTTGTAATGTCTGGATGGCAAGTTATTTACACCTCTTAAACATATAATTGCTACTAAGTGAGTCCAAACTAATGTTTCTTTTCTTTTTTTATTTAAAATAATTATATTCATGGGAGAAAGCAGTATTTATTCTCATGTAGGAGTTGCTACGTGTTGGAAGAACTACAATTCTTTTGAATTTTTCATCAAGCTTAATACTCTAAACTAGATCCACCAGAATTAAAAATTCATAGCTGTTGCATCTCTAAAAAGGCACATAGGAAAATAGAGTGTAAAAACAAGGGTGAAACCTGTGAATAAATGGGGCTGACACCTAAATCTAAAATGCAGGTTGACAGTTCTCTGTGTACTTGTCTGGGGCCTCCAGTCATATGTCTCATGTGCATTTCTGTATCTGCCACTGCAGTTAATGGCTTAATATTTCATCTGCATAGCCCAAGGTGTTCCATCACTGCAGAGCCTTGGAGCTGCTCCTTCTCCTTCCTCCCACCCCAAAACTCCTCCTGCTGCTGGAGCCAGACCCCAGACTCCTCCAGCCTCAGGCTGTTTGGGAAATTCAGGTGTGGGTACAAGCCAGCAGCCCCAAATGCTGCTGGGAAGGAGCAGTGGGAAGCTCTGGAGCTGGCAGTGGGGAGGATTCCTCACCTGTGCTGGGAATGCAGCTCCTGGGCACTGGGCTGAGTGGGATCTGCTCCCTCTCCTCCACTGGGAGGGACTGCCAAGGTCACAAACTCAAACCAACAGGATGAGGAGACATGAATTCAGATTTAGCCTGAGCAAGAGCTTTCCATCCCAGGGCACAAACTGGGGCAATCCCCACTCAGTGAGGAACTGAGATCAGCCCTGCCCCAGGTGTGATGGTAGGAGAGCCTCAGGAGCACAATCAGGGCTTTCTTCCACAGGGAAGGGCAGATGAACAAGGCCAGATCCCTCCAGCATTACAATTTTTCCTCAGCCAGTTCCCAGATTTACTCTTCCCAGCAAAGGGATAATGGAATCTCTTCCCTGTAAGTAAACACAAAGTTGGGCTGAGGAAAATAAATGTGGTTTTTAGGTTAAGGTTTTTCAGTTGGAAAAATGCACTGCTGTATTTCCCTTTTCCTCAGAAGAGCTCCAAGGAGAAGGAAGGAAAGGTGGGGCAGACACCCCAGCACTTCTAAAGGTCAACAAATTTGTTACACTTTATTTGAGAATGATGTGAAAATAAACCTCCAGCAACAACCAGAGGCAAGTGATTTAGCCTTAGGACACCCAAATTCCAAACTCAAACTGACACAAAACGGGATAAATGGTGGAATTCTGTATTTTCACCTTTTTACCTGGTTTGAGAAGGAGCTCTGGTTACTAAGGAGGTGTTTGTATTTTGCAGTGGTTGTGAAATGGGATTTATGTTTTACCATAAATGAAGTTTTCAAAAGTGGACTGGCAGGTGGAAAACTCAGGAGTTTTGGTTCCTGATCTCTCCAGCTTTGCTTCCATCAGTGATTTCAAGTGGCTTGGGATAAAATCCAGCCAGTTAACCCTGATCCAGTCTCTTGGAAAGCCACCACTACTGTCCCAAGAGCACAAACCTCAGCCACTTGTATTCACCCCACCATGAAAGCTGGGAATGTTCAGAACTCAGATCAGATCTGCCCCTGGGCTCAGCAGGAGGAACAGCCCCACAGAAAAGGAAGTGGTTTTTTTATTTCATCACAGCCTGCAAAGAGTTCTCCTCCCCACTGCAAGTATTTGATCTCCAGAACACTCTCAGGGGCAGCAGCCATGGTTTGTGTTCAGGTTTTTGGGGAAGCAAAGTGTCCCTGGCCTTTGTAACAAGCAGCTGGAGCAGCTTCCCCTTCTAGAACCTTCACTCCTGGAATCTCCAAACCTGTGAAATTTTCCTGTAAAATGTGCACATCCCCACGTACACATCCATTCTCAGCACGTTTTGGACTCCCAGACACCGACTCAATTAATCTATTAGCAGTTGGTTTACAATTTGCTTACTTTCTGTTCAAAAACATTTTGTTTACTGTAAATTCAAGTCATGGGCAAACAATGATGCCCTTTTTTCCATGCTGGTCACCCTGAATGATAAACTGAGCTCTGCACAACGCTGCCCATTGAGCCAGGAATGTTTTGTATGAAGTTGTTTCAAGAGGAGCTTGTTTATGTAAAGTAAATAAATTTCATGCCTCACCATGTGATGATAATGTGACATTCCATCTGCACCAAGCCACAGAACAGTCATAAGTTTTAAGCCTTGGCATAACTAATTAAAAATAATTATGAAAAACCCACATCTGAAACTAAAAGGCAAAGGAAAACATCTCCAGATGCTTCTCTTTGATCACAAACTTCTCTGCCTCTCCTGCTACCGCGTTTTCAAGACGGCAAAAAATGGAATTTATTCTTCGTGAAAGCAAAAGTGACACTGGAACTTCATCAAAACCAAAACTTCATTAAACTCAGAATTCTCTTTTCCACCTTACCTTCACAAAATCTCTCTCCTCCAAGCAGCCTGGCCGTGTGTTTGGTGCCAGGGGAGCAGAGCTGGAGCTCTCAGTGTGTGTGTGCTGAGCAGTGAGAGTTTCCCTGGGCCAGCCCAGCCCTGCCAGCCCTGCCAGGCAGGAGCTGCAGCAGCAGGACACAGGGAGCTGTAAATCACCCCCTGCACACTGCACAGATCAGCCCAATTCCTTCCAAAGTGCTGTCACTCCTTTTCATTTGCAGCTAATCTGCTGCAGCCCAGCAAATCTAAGCTTGATCAATTTTCTGGCCTTTAAGAGAATTCCCCACAGCAGTGATGCCACCACTGCTCCTGATTTTGGGTTTGCTCTGCTTTCAGACAGAAAGTGTGAAGATAACAGAAATATCAGAATACCCCTGGGGCAAGGTTGTTGATTTTACTGAGTGTGGGGGAATTAAACTGGCCTGTGTGTTCCCCTTCCCTCCTGCCAAGGCACTGAAGCAGCTGGGGATGAAACCAGCCTGAAATATTTTCACAGCACTGGTTATGAAGAAACCTCAGAGCTGGGATTTCACAGCCCCCTGGAGTGGGTGAAACACCCCACAAAATACACAGAGTGAAAAAGGTTTTGCTGCAAGATTGTGACAACACAGTGGGAGGGAGGAGGATGAGGAAGAACAAGGATAATTGGGAGAGACAAAAAGTATGGAAAGACTTCTGGACCATGCCACAAGTGCAAGGCCATGAATGATTCCTTCTCCTTGCACGGTCTCAGGGGAAAATACCCAACACAGTGAAAACAGCAGCAAATATTCAATTTACATTTGCAGACTATTCAGAAGAAACACATTTGATTATCACTGCTCTCATATCATAAAGGTTACCCAACTTATTTCAAGTGAAAAGAGCTGAAAAGAAATCAAGCAAAAGGAATCAAAACATCTGTTACACAGGAGTTATGAAGAGTTTCTTACCTCGGGCAGGGACTTTGCCATGGTTTGCTTTCAACAGCTGCAGTTTTTCTGCTTGACTCACTAGTGAAGAAATAAATCCCAAATCAACAAATGTTGCCCCAGAGCTTTCAAAGAAAATAATACCTCTGCTGCCTCCTTCACTTTCAAAGCATTTCAAGGAAAAAAACTCTCTTGCCTATGTAACTGTGCTCAAAAAAAAAAAAATATTAACAAGAATTTTCAAAATTCAGAGAATTCTGTAAAGTTGTGCTTCCAAGCCTCATCCCACATTTTGTTCCCGTTTTTCTTTCTTCTAGTGCTGAGGGTAGTTCCTAATTCAGAAAGGGGGGAAAGATGTTTCTTTCCCAAGGAGCTGAGGGAAGAGTGGACACAGGAGTGGCAGCAAGAGGTCTGAGCTGCCCTTTGGGCTGTCTGTCTGTCTGTCCCACCCCGATGGAAACCCAGACTGTTCCCAGGTAACTCCATCCTGCCTCAGGAATGGAATGAGCTTTGGAATACAAGGCAGGGAGGAAATGATAATTTAGGCACCAGCATGTGAGGCATCAATTCCACTGTTTGGGAAGAAAATGTCTCTGGTACCCGTGGCTTTACTCTCCACCTGCTCCCAACTGCAAAAAGCAGCAGTTCAGGCATTCCAGGTTTGTTTCCTGGGTTCCTTTGGAAAAGTATTCCAGATGTGGCAGCTGTGAAGTGCCCTTATCCCAACACAACAAGCATCTGGAATGTCCATCATTTCAAGACCCATGAATAGCGATGTTTTAAAGCCTGGAAATTTATATTCAGCCTAAATCCTGCTGACAGGCAAACAAACAAACAAACCAACTTCCTCGGAAGGGGAGAAGAAAGGCCAAGCAATCCAAGTGCAAACGTTTATCCTAATCCCCACCTAAGTACCCACTAAGTATCTAACTATTTACTGACCATTTCCATTAGAAAAGGTGTTGCTTTTCCAGGCTTTCCCTCCCCGGTGTGCCTGGCTTTTATGTCCCTGGCTGGATGCACGGGGACACCTGAGGTGCATTTTCCCTGAGTACCAGAGGGAACATCTGCAGTGATCCCCGGTAAATGTCCCAAAAAGATAAATAAATGTACTGAGTCCCCTCCTCACCCAGCGCTTGGGTTTTCTGCAGTTCAGCACTCAGGACACAGGACGAGTGTGAGACTCCGAGGATATTTTCCAGCTCTCTACTGCCCTCCAAAGCCTGGAAAATAACAAAATAATTATTAAATCCCATTCCCAATGTCTATTCCATGCCTACAACATAGCAAAATCCATTTGGAAATTGTTCATAAGCTCTAAATCCTCCCTTTTCTAAATAAACGTAGCAATTAAAATATTTTCAATGAGTATCATTGTTTTGGTTTTTATTTTTTAATAAAGCCTTGTCCACATGAAATAAATCAACACAGTCCTCTGAGCACACAGAATTATTTCTCAGCTATTGATGCACAGCAATGAACCTTGTGCTAAATTTAGTCAGGAACACAAAATGGGAATAAAAGAGAGCAGTGATTTGCATTTTAACATGTATTGGACTATCAAATAATGATACTTTAGTGGTAAATTAAATGGTACAATCACTTCAACACAAAAGGATCTTTATTCTTCAAAGACATAAAAATCTATGCAGTTAATTCATATTTCGAGTTATAAACAATAATTGAGAACTACTCCATATTGGTTTTATTTGTGTACAAATTAAAAACGGAGGACATGGCAAAGCAACTGTTCTAGTTTAAAAAATCCAATAAGTTTTGAGTTGTTTTGCATTTTCTGGATTTCCAAGTCCAGCTTGCCTGGTTTCAAGTCTTTTATTTGTTTTCCTACCCCTTCAAACTCAAACGTTGCATATAAAATCCTAATTTTGCTTTAAAATCCTACATTAGAAGTAGTTTAAAAGACAAATCAGTGTAAACCAGACCTTCAGGCTTGTCAGATTTTCTCTTAGTTTCAGGATCCTGGGCAAAGAATTTCTCACTTGGGACTGCAGTTGCAGGAACCTGTGTAAAAAAGGTAAATCAATTCCAATTATCCACATCCCCACTCACTGAAAATCCATTTTTGCAACGTTTCCCAGAGTTTTTTTCTCATTGGAATGGGGATGGATCCAGTTCAGCCGTGAGGATTTTTATCAGTGTACTGGACGCTGCGTTTTTCATCTGTAAAATTCAGCATATGGAAGCTCACATGAAGATTAAGTGTAGGTGTTGGTTTAGACGTGTTTTGATTTGAATGTCACTGCTGGTCTCCAGCAAACCTTTTAAAAACATTCTGAATTATTGAATGCAAACATTTCCATGTCAATCAGGCCTCTAAGTACCCCAATTGTTCTGTAATTCCGGGTTCCTGTCACTAAGAAACGAGGCTGGATGTGTTGGCCAAAGGATTCACTGAATCACAACCCGCCCTCCCCCTCAATTAATCAATTTACAGCTTTCCACCGGTATAAATGTTAATATTTTATTTCCTACTGTTTAAATGTCATCCAAACACTTCTGTCCAGCTCCAGCACTATCCTACACCGAAGGAATTTCAGCCTAATGATGTGGGAAAACATCCAGCAGAGGCAAAACCCTCAGGAAACAAATTGTGAGTTCAAGTGCAAGAAGGAAAAGGAAGAGCTACAACTTCAAACATAACATTGAAGTGAATAAACGCCACAATTATTGTCTGCTGGTGAAAAAGAGATGCAATCACAGCCCTGCAGCCATAACAAACTTCAAAGTGAATCCACTTACACATCGTCCTCTGTTTGAGGCTGCCCTCTCCTGGTTAATCCGCTCTCGGAATCGCTCTGCTCACTCCCATCCCCTGCCAGGGTCACAAGGAAGAGACACAATAAAGATAAAAATCAGATGTGGAGTATTCGAAGCACATGAAGAAGGTGTTGGTGTGAAGCCGGAGTGCTGAATGATCTTTTGGGAGGAGGAAAAACCCCAAAGCTCACTTGGAAAGCGGGATGTGGAATGAACCACACTAAATTATTTCTGATTTACACTTTTGGATTTGACCTCTCCTCAGTTTCTGGAAACTTTGGGATTACAGCATTAAAATCTGGAAGTTAGAATCATCCTGGCAGATATTTACTGTGTCCTTCCAGGAGCTTTTCATCTTATTAACTGCAGATTAACATAGAGCAGATTAATATTCTCTTGAAAATGCTGGAATGACTGAGCTATGGAATTCCCATTTCCCTTTATAAAAACTGCCTGGCCCCAAATCCATTTTCTAAACAACCACAAAGACACTGGGAATTGCTTCCAAAGGCTCCAAATGGGCTCTACTGACAATATAATATTCCAGTCTGGCATATGATGGATGGGGCAGGATAAATGTGACCTCTGACCACCCAAGACTTTCTGAATTTACATGACTTATCCAATTCCCTCAGGAATCAGATCAGAACAAAACCAGATTAAAATTTCAGCTTGTCTATCAATGCTTGTTCCAGCAATAAAAAAGTCACATCTGACTATCAGAAATGATTTAATTGTGGCTGAAGCTGAAGGCATCACAAGCTGTGGGGATTTTGTAAATTCACCTTTAAGTGAAAGATTTGGAATTTACCATGGGCTTAACAAATGTACAGGTCCCAGACAGACCCTGTGGAATGAGGAGTTTTCCACATTTCACTGTAATAAATCTCCTTCCTGCCATCAGACTAAAAAAAGGAGACCACCCTCAGCATTAAACACTTTGATTCCTTCTTGTTAGATCTAAATTATTACATACAAGTCTCAGCGCTCAAGGATAAATTAACTTTTAATTTTAATATTTTGTAAAACATTTAGAAACACTTCAGAATGACAAAGTGCTATAAAAGTTTAAGCTTTAATACAGTAGCTGAAAGTTAAGACCCTCAGAGATTTCATTTTAAATCTAAGTAGTCAATAGAACTTTAACACAAATCAGTCATCAATTATCAAACAGGTCATACTTTCAGACCAGCATTGTGGATTTTTAGGAGGAGAGCAGAAATTGTGGGTTTAAATGGACAGCCTGGAACTTGGGATTTAACAATTCCACCCCACCATTTTGTAACTGAACACAGGAAATAAAAAAAGACTGGCAGCAGGATAAAGAATAGGATAAAATACAAAATCCTGGAGGGAAGCCCCACTTTTGCAGATCCATCAGGAGAGGACACAGATAAATTTCCAACAGTGGTTGTTCCACTTTGCTAGGATTGTTTTTACTCATTGTAACTCATAAATGTTGGTGAGGCCTCAGTTATTGTCCATAACTTCCAAAACCTCTGGGGCATCAAAAATTCTGTAACCCAACAAGAAGCAGTGGCTGAAAATTAAAGCCAAATTCAAAATCAGAAAGGGATTTTTTTTTCCTTAATAACTAAAATAATTGAACAAGGAATTTGCTAACAAGGGAAGTGATGCATTTATTATTATTATTATTATTACTATTTAACCATATTTTCTCAAGTTGTATTGCAAGGAAATAAAAGCTCGATAGAGAAAGATGACAAAGGTTCCTCCGTATTCTTCTTTTTAAAATAAAAAAGTTACACCAGGTGACCTGAAAACTTAAAACTTAAAGAGGCTACAATCATAGTATTTTTTATACAGCCATAAAAGCAGCTCAGTCACTGAAAATCTGCTTTTTGAGCAGTCAAGAGTCAAAAACTGTGACCGTGTACCTAAGTGAACATTCATCCTGAAGTGAACTGGAAATAATATAATTATAACCTTACAAAGGTGTCATTTCTGAGAGCTGATGACATTCAGTGTTCTGTTGATTAAAAATTGCCTCACTCAGTTGTTTTACAAACACCCCCAAGATCTACACTGGAAAAAATTCAAGCTTTAAGACTTTAACATTGGCTTTTCCAGAGAGGAAAGAGAGGAGAGAGAAATCAAAAAGAGGAGGTGGGAGAGGAGTCCCTAAAGGCAGGCCAAAGGCAGGAGGGGGTTGCAGGGAGGAGGATGGAAGGCTGAGCTCACCCTCTGCTGGGGCACTGCTGGGAGGCTCTGCCCCGTGGCTGACGGGGGAGGAGCAGGGACTGATCTGCCGTGTGCCCGTGGTTGGGGAGTACAAGTTCACATTGCTCCTTTTGGCTTTCTGCAGGCTCGCCTCGGGTGGCTGAAATGGAGAAAAGCACAAACCAGCCCAGGTGAATGTGGGTAAAACCTCTCTGGGTTTAATTACCTGAGGTTTTCCTGAGTGATTCCTGGCTTTATGTGTTGCCATTATGGAATGCCCGTGTTAAATGTGGTGGTGGGGTGGTTTTGTGCTCAGCAAGGTTCTCCTCATCACTCCCTCACCTCAATAAAATTAGTTTGACTCTAAAAGATAAAAAATTCTTTCAAACACTTTCTCTCCAGGTTCCATAAAGAAAAAAATATGTGTTTTCCAGGGATTTAGGTATTCTGATCACCTTGATGGTTTTTTTTACAGCAAGTTATTCTTTTTCTTCCAGTAATGAGAATTTAAGGCACATATATTTTTAGAGTTTAATTGTATCAAAAGCTATTTCTAGTAATATTTTTAAACAAGTGTTAATTGAAAAAATCCAAAGTGAGTCCCTTAAACCCCAGATTTTGTCAGTGGTTCAGGGTTTCAGTATGTCTAATGATGTAAGAGGGATTATTTAATGATGTCAAAGGAGTTGTGCAGAGAAGTTTCCAGAAGAACAAGTCTGCAGTGCTGGAATACAAACTGGGATTATCTGGGAGATGCTCTAGCATGGATGCTGAATTGCAAGGATGAGAAACTGGGATTTTCTGCACATTTCATGTACAGAATTAAAAAAAAAAACAAATCCCACAACCCAAACTTTTACTTTACAACCCACAAGTGCTGGTCATCAGCAATGGGACTTCCAGCAGATTTTAAAAGATTTCATTTGCTGCCCACTTGCCTCTGCCCTGCTTTAGTCTCAAATACCTTAAATAATTTCACACCTTTCATTTATACTCTCCTTGCAGTCCAGCAGCATTTAAACCACACCTGATGGAAATCCTCACTCTGCCTTGCCACATTCAAGCAGGTGAAAGAAATGTTTCCAATCACCTTGAAATGAAATATCAATTGAAGTATCAATGCCAATTTAGGGATTAACATCTCTTCAAATCTCCTTTTCAACAGGGAGAATCTCCAAACATTTCAGATTATTTTTTCCTGCTTGAACAGCAGGCACCTCGCCCATTTCTGGATGTGGATAAGGTTATTTTAAACAAAATTTCTGCAGCACTTACAAGGACAGTTTTTATTTGTCAGTAAGATTTTCTCTTCCAGGAAGAAGAATTTTACTCCAGTTATGCCATTCTTAGATTCAAAAAAATCTAAAAATACTCATTCCTGATTTGGTTAGTTCATGAATATTTTGATTCATGGAATGAGGAACTCTTGATAAAAACAGGGAAGGAATGACAGAAACAGCAAAGATTAAACATATATTACACTCAAACCATGAGTTTACTACTTTGTGCTCCTTCTTTCCTTCTATAAAGTTATTTCATTTAAATCTTTGGCATGCATCTATTAGAGACACGGTGTGAACTAAAAATCAGTGTAAAGCCACATCACTGAGGCACCACTGAAAGCTTCTGGGCTTTTCTTCAGCTTTTTGCTGCACAAGAACCTGACTGCAGGTAAGCATGGAGTAACTCTTCTCACCTCCTGGCAAGGGATGGCTTTAGGGCAGGACAAGCATTCCATGGAATTTCAGCTGGACCACTCATCTACAAAAACGTTACTTCAGCCCAAGAAACAGATGCAAAATTACAGTCACAGCTGCATTCTGAGCAGAACAAGTTGGGTAATGGTTCACTAAGCTGCTAATTAAACTGCTAATGATTTTTTTTTTTTTTTTTTGCCACTGCGGTATTTTGCCACCTCTGTTGAAATTCTCAAAAGAGAACTACCCAGGAAAATTTTAAATGGCCAATTTCTACCTCGCTCAATACCAGCGAGGCTTCCAAATATCAGCTGCATCCACAAAAAGCTCTTCCAAACGACACGGGCTTGGAGATTTTCTTGGGAGCTCTTTTGCTGACCAGCTCTTCCTCTCTGTACTTTTCCAAAATTTTCTTCCCTTTCCACCCTGCCATCCTCCCCAGCTCCTGTGCACTGCTGCCTGCAGCAAGAGCCACTGTGGGAGACAATAAAGTGACATATGTCACGACATGCTGGTGGCTGGGAGGATGCTGGGGCTGCAGCTACAACGAATAACAACAGCACCAGTACAATTTTATTTTTATTGTGATAACTGTGGTGAAATTGATGGCAGCGTTAGGAGTTTATTGTTTCATTATGCCAGATTAGCTGAGGGAGGTAATTACAGCCCTGACACGAAAATGCCTTTCATGTTTTCATTTCAATTTTGCAGTTTTTTAATATGCAGATTACGGCATTATCATAATTCCATATTGTCACATGTACAATTACATGGCAGAACGTTTGCTCCCCAGGATAATGGAGCTAATTTCTAATAAATGATTTCACCAAGGATCTTAACTCATTCAGCTCTTGGGTAAATAGTGATGGCAATAACAATATGCACATTTTTCAAGTGATTCATGCAGATGTACATTACTTAACGCCAGGCAGTTCTGTGACAAATGAAATACAATCAGTTTTACACTAATATTTGCAGCAGTAATTTTGTGCTTTAAGATTTGCCCAGGCAACATCCAATCTGTAACAACATAAATGCAGCTCAAATGAAATGGATTGTTTATATCCACATTTCTTTTTGCACACAGATATATACACATATATATTTATGCAGCCCAGATGGCTCCAGACACCAAGAAATACTTACATCATCTTTTTTAACAGTGTCCAAATTTAATGCTCTCTTAACCCTGCAGGAGAAAAACAGGGACAGGTTTTATGGTCATGTAGACTTCTGTTAGTAGGGTCTATAATTGTTAATGTTAAAGAGAGTTTCCTTTTCTGGTTTCACATTTACTGATGGCATCCAAAGCAAATCCATTTCCTGTACCAAGAATATTGCTTGTTTAGGAGGATAAAGTGTTTGCCTAAGGAAATCTGATTCTCCATTTTATACCAGAGATAAAATCAAGGCACTGAAGTGAAACCATGCTGAGTATTTATCTTTGCTCCAAGACTACAAACAACACCCCCCTCCCAAAAAAAAAAAAAAGCATTTCCATTTACATACCTTCTGAGCAAGGCTTGGAATTATTTTGCCATCAGTCGAAAAAAAAAAACATTTCAGACATTTAAGACACAGGTACAGGCAAGGTGAAAAAAGTAGTTTTTCCCATCATTTTAGCTCTTAAGATGATTCAGTGCTACCAGACTATGACTTAACTGGGGAACAGATGCTCTATGTCTTTACAGGTCCCCAAACCATAAGAAACTGTTTGCTTCCCTTCTTCCCTCTCCTGATTCAGGAACATGCCAAGCTCTCTCTGCAAAATCTGCTCCTCTGAACTGGATGCCCAGCTGTTAATGGCAACACTGGAAGAGGAAAGCTGAATATTTATAATACTTTATATGGTACAGCTGTCTGCTAAAGAGCAGTCATCAAAATTTTATTGAATGCAGGCGAAATGCTCCAAGGAAAGAAAGGTCAACATAAATTAAGACTATTTTTCCCAGAGACAACTGAAACTTTTTAAGCACGTTCCTAAATCTTAACAATAGTTTAAAACATGATGTAAAACGATGAGGAAAAAAAAAATCTTTGTTAGAAGAGTTCCCAAGAAACACATATATTACACAGAATTAACCAAGGTTTGGAGTATACATCATGTTTCAAGAACTTAGTTCAGTTTTCATCTTAGAAAAAGAACGTTTTGCCTTGTAAGGGATTTAGATGACCTCATTCCAAACATATCCTTTTCAAATTTATGTTGCTATTCCAAAACTGTAAATTAAAGGATTGGGAAAATAGAATGGAAACACATCTTTGATAGGTAACTCGGGCAAGGGTCTTACATGAAAACTGTTTTACAGCTATCTCTATTACAAATAGGGGGAAAAGAAATATCCTATCTTAAAAAAAGCCAAGTAAACAGGTAACATTTAAATTAAAAAAAAAGCCTCTGAAATTCTGGCCAAAGGGCAGCCCAAGGTGTAACAGTTTGATGGAATTCTTTACAATGTATTTCTTTTTTTAAAGAGAACCCCATATAGCTCAAGGAATCCCGACTCCATTACAGCTTCCAGCTGATGGCAGCAGAGAAATATTCCATTTATTAATGCATCCACACTGCAAGGATGCTCTGGGGGCCAATGCATTTGCATGTTGCACTAAGGCATGTTCTGATGGAAGTTTTTATGGCAGATGTCAAAAGAAGCTGAAAGCCAAAGGAAATCAGGATCACAGCTGTGGGATGAAATAAATGAGAAACTACATGGAAATCCTGCTAAGTTATAAACACTGAGAACATTTCTTAGGGGGAAAGCTGTGCACTGATCAAAGCCATGTCCTTTGAAGTCTGTCAAATATTGTGTACAGCAACAGAGCAGCACACAGCCCAAATTTCTCTCTGCAAGCACCCTGAACTCTGGGAGCAGAGATGGAGCCTCAATCCAAGCTCTTCAACGTTGGAAAGAGCTGGAATATTGTATTGGAAGATAGAATTTTAGCTTCAGGAGGTCAACCTTGCCTTGTGTTTGGGGCTTGTTTTTACTGATTGTCTTTTCAACCCCCCAATGTGAGAAGTTAAATCAGAATTATTGAAAATTTATGCTCTAAGTCTACACATACATCCTGGCTTGGACCCCTGAAACCAAATTTATCCTGGCACCTCACATGAAAACCCTGCTGGCCAAACTGTCGTCTCTCAGATCTTCCAAAAGAACGTAGTGAAAAAAACCAATGTGTGCAAAGAAAAGTATTTTAGGAAACAACATGAAGTGCACCACTCTTAGTTTGTTTTTTTTCTTGGTGTTTTTTTGTTTTGTTTTTTTTTTTTTTTTTTTTTTTTTAATATGGCTCATTTTGACCACAGAGTAAAACCAAATGTCAGAGTGGAACAAGAAAAGGAGATAGAAAGATGAGGCACATGTGGTGAGAGTATTTAACCTGAGTTTCCTGCCCCTGAGCTAGCCTGACAAGGCTTAATTTATTTTTTTAACCAAGCAGAGTATGATGGCACATGTTTGCAGTCAGTTGTACAACCTGCAGTGATTATTTTGTGCCCAATACTTATCAGCTTAAAGAACTTTCTTTATTGATCTGCAGAAGCCCATGATGAGCAGAGATAGACAAGAGCAGCACCAGGCTTACATGACTTGATTAATTACTTACTGCTTGAAAAATTAGGAGAAAAAATGAGCAGGATTCATTCCCATTGGAGACAAAATGAAGAGATCCAGCTTGATGGAAAATGGGCACGGGGGGTGTCATGCCCTGATCTCCACAGGCCTGCAATTCCTTCCCACATCTCTGCACCTCAGTGTGTGTGTGTGTGTGTGAATCTATAATTTAGCCACTGCTGTAATTGTAGTAAATCCTATTGAATCACTTTATAAATATTAAATCAGTCAGTGATTAAGTGCTGCTAAACTCTTTTGCACCAGTACCTTTTGTATGCACATCCTTGTCCCCGTGACCCTTCTGCATCCCTGCTCTCTGTGTAAATCATTCTAAATTGACTCTAATCCCACTTTCCTGTGTATGCCCTCTCTGTGCAGCCAGCAGCAGAGTGAAGCTTGCCATCAGACTCTGTTGAAGCCAAGCTTTCACAAATTCATACCAAAAGCTGCTTTTTTTGGCCAATCCCTTCAGCAGAGGCCAAGGGAGGGGTCAGAGGATGGAGCAGGCTCTGCCTGGTGGTGCCCAGCAATGGGACAAGATGCAGTGGGCAGAAAGTGATGCTCAGGAGGTTCCACCTGGATATGAGGAAGAACTTCTTTTAATCCTTTTTCTTGCCCACGGTGTTATCCATGGTATGTAGAGAGATACAGAATTAGAAAAACTGGGACTGGAAGGGATCACTGGAGATCATCCAGTCCAAACCCCCTTGCCAAGGCTGGGCCACCCAGAGCAGGTGACACAGGCTTTGGAATATCTCCAGAGAGGGAGGGGGGAAATGATGCCTTGAATTTTAGCTTTCATGTCTTTCAGATTCTGTGCTGCCTAGGTGTGTACTTTTGGGCCTCATATTCAGTGTCAGTCAGCTCTCTTCACAGAGCAGGGAGACAAAACAAATCCTGTTCCTGCTGCACACCAAGGACAACTTTCAGGCCCAAAAGCACAAACAAGGGTGGACTGAAGAGAGAAAACAAGAAGGATGGGACCTCACAACGTGGAGCTGTAACTGGACAATAAAAACCCAATAGGCAAATGAACCAAAACTTCTAAAAATGTGAGAACTCGTGGCAATTTGATCATTTTGTGACCATTTTGGGTCCACCTTGGGTGTAGTCCTGGCCAGGCTCTTGTACTGCCCAAGGTGTGTCCTTAAGGGCCTTTCAATAAATATCTACTTTACTCTTTAGCTCTGTTCAGTCTGTGTTCCAGGTCAGCCTTCCCAAGGCATCACTTGGGCAGCTGTTCCAGAGCTCTGCCACCCTCAGTGTACAGGAGTTGTTCTTGAGGTTGAGGTGGAACTCGCTGCGTTTCAGTTTATGGCCATTGCTCCTCGTCCTGTGGCTGAGCACCTCTGACCAGAGCCGCCCCCGATCCCCTCAGAAAAGCAAAATACAGAGAACACCACACAAAGCAGCACCGCCCAACCCGCCCCTCCCGCAGCGCTGCCCCGGGAACTACGGAGCCACCACCGCCAGCATTTCCCGGTCTCTGCTTTCATTTGGAAACAAATCCCGCCCCTCGCCAGCCGCCCCTCCCCTCCCCGGGCCCACTCCGAGCGCACTTTTCCCCTCACGGAAGGCGCTCGGGAGCCGCAGCCCGCCGGGAGAAGCGCTCCCCTCACGGCGGAGCCCGCGCGAACCGACCCGCTGCGTGAGGGGTGGGAGAGGAGAGAGAGAGAGGGAAGAGAACAGGAGGAGAGGAGGAAGAAGAGGAGAGAGAGAGAGAAGAGGAAGTGGAAAGAGAGCAGACGGAGAGAGAGAAGAAAGGAGAGGGAGAAGAAAGGAGAGGGGGAGCAGCGCTGCCCCGCTGCCCAGACACCTACGACATCCCGGAGCCGTTCCCGCCGCCTCCCGTTCGGAGCTCCCGCCGTGCTCCCGCCAAACGCCGCCGGCTGGAAACGGCGCCGAGGGCGGGCCGGGCCGGGCCGGGGCGGGGCCGAGGAGCCCGGTAGGGCTGCGGGGCCGAGACCGAGATTCCCCAGGGCCGAGACCGAGAACCCCAAGACTGAGACCGGTGTCGGTGTGGGCCCGTCGGCTCCGGCTGTGCGCGGTAGGAGCGGGGCCGGGGCCGGTGATGTTCGGGCGGTGGGTTCGAGGCGACCAAACGCGCCTCAGGAGTCCCTCAGGGATCGCCGAGCGGGGCTGAGGGAGGGAGGGCTGATTCCCCTCAGGGCTGGAGAAAGAGGACTGTGATTTATTTATTTATTTGTTTGTTTGTTCATGTATTTATGTATTTATTTTTTACGGTGGGTGGCAAACGTTGCCCTTGAAGCCCCCTGTGCCCGCTAGGGAGGGAGGTGACGAGATCCGTGCGGGAAAAGTTTCCTCGTTTCGGGTGGACGAGGCCGGAGCAGGGCAGAGCTTCCCTGTGCCAATGTGATGGGTTCTGTGTGGGTGAGCCGCGGACTTGAGGGGTCAGCGTTGCCGTGGAGGGTCTGGCTTTGGGCATCAGGAGGAATTTCTTCTCGGAAAGGGTGATTAGAGATTGGCAGGGGCTGCCTAGGAAGGGGTGCAGTCCCCATCCCTGGAGGTGTCCAAGGAAGGGCTGGACATGGCACGCAGTGCTCTGGGCTGTGAATATGACACCGGTTTGGGTTAGAAGGGGCCTTAAAGCTCATCCAGTTCCACCCATGGGCAAGGACACCTTCCACTGTCCCAGGCTGTCCCATCCAGCCTGGCCTTGGGCACTGCCAAGGATCCAGGGGCAGCCACAGCTTCTCTGGGCACCCCTATGCCAGGGCCTCCCCACCCTCACAGGGAGGAGTTTCTTCCCAATCTCCAATCTACACCTACTCTCTCCCTGTTTGGAAGCCTGGGCTGGATTGCATCCCTCTGTCTGTTTTTCTGAAGTGTCGTTTATCCAGTAAAAGTGTCCCAGCCTAAGCCACGGGGCTGCTGGCAGTGCTGTCACTAAGCCATTGCTCACTGGATTTCCCAGCGATGGATTGGCAGCACTTCCTGACCCACAGAAGAAACATCTCAGTAATGGGAAGTCCAAGGAGTACAAACAAGGGCTTCACATTTTCTAAACTGGTTACAGGAAAATTAACATTTATTCTCCTTCTCCTCCTTGCCTTTCCCCCCCCAATTCCATTCCGTGTGTGTAACGCTGGTGCTTAATTATAGTGACACCCGTTTGCAGGAGCCAGGCTGTGCCAGGGGGTCTCTGTGGGGTTCTTCTGGTGCCTGTGCAATATTAAAGTGTCAGGGTGTTACAAATTGGGTACTTCATCCTCGATAAGCAATTATTATCTGCCTGTCCCAAGTGTGAAAGAGCTGTGTAACTCAACAAGGTGCCAGTGATTGAGGCCTCCCGAGGAAAAATCCAATGAGTCCTGAAGGGGAGCCTGGGACGGCGTTGTCTTGTTGCTGAACTTGAGATATTCCATTTATTGTACTGGAATATATTTCCTGAAGTCAACGTTGGGTAAAATAATACAAGAGGCTGTTAAAGCAACAGCACAACAGGATTTAGTGTCCCTCTGTGATGGCCTTCTAAAAACCTTAATCACCCCTGGTGGAAGCAAAAGGCTGCTGTCAGAGTGTGCTGACCATTGCTGAGCAAACTATTGCATTAGTTACTGCTTTGAGTTGTTTTAATAACTGAGGAAAAAAGTGTGTTTCTGGTTTTTTTCCATTCATTTATAGTTGTGTGGGCCTGGGAACTTAAAAGGCCTGAGTTGCTCAAAGTTTTATGCACCCTTATTTTTAAAGTTTTGTGCACTTTTCTTTCTACTATTTATATTTAGGTAACTCTAAGAAATAGGATTCTGGGCTTAACCTGGCATTTTTTGAGATTAAGGGTTCCAATTTTGAGCAATTTCATTCTTATCCATCTGTTTTGTTGAGTTATAAGAACAAAAAGAGAAAACATGGCTGGCAAAGCCTTGTTTCACAGATAACATGAAAATGTGCTTTTGTCCTTTCAAAAATGGAAACTCCATAATATTTATGTAACACTTGTAATATCAAATGTCTGAAACTATATAAAATACAGTGAAATTAAACTTTTTTACTGCCAATGAAGGAACAATAAGTATAGCTCAAACTCCTTCTGCTTGGGGATCTCATGGTGCTTACCTACAAGTGTAGGTAATTGCTCCCATCCCAGATTTAGAGAAGAGAAAGGATATGGCCTGCATGTTTGGAGAATACCAGAGGCATTATTAAGACAATTAGAAATTCTAACTGGAATTTCATCCCTCACAGGATGGCCAACACTCCTGGGAATCAGAAAGCCACACACTTGGAAAATTTCCAAGGGAAGAAGTCCCAGCATGCAGAAGAAGCCACTTTTTACATGAACTGCAGAGCAGCTTATCTGACTGTCTTAAAAAGCAGCTTAGAAAATATTAAATCAAAAGAACAACTCAGTTTAGGTAAGGGTTGGATCTTTCTCCCCTCTTACATGGGATGATTGCAGTGGGAGTATCCCTTAGGCAGAAACTCAGTGACTGGTTTAAGGAATTGAGAGTAGCTTTGGATGCCTGGTGGAAGTGGGAATGCCAATCAGAGCAGGGCTTTATTGTAGATAATTTTATTACAGATTTTATTTGTAAATCACCATCAGTAGGAAAGGTCTCAGTTCAGTTTAGAGTGGACCATTATCCTGGCACAGAAAACCACCATAACTGGTGTTCCATAAGGATTCTTACTCCTTATGCCTCTGCCTGCTTCAGCTGCACTAAATAAGACTGTTGGTAGAAACTGAAAGCTGGGGGGCTTTGTTTTGAAAACTTCAGGAATTTCAAAGGGAAGGGAGAAAAATTAACCTGAAAAAAAGGAAATTGGTTTCTTAATAATATATCTTAGTGACCAGGTGAGATAAGGAAAGAGTAAGGTAAGACTGAGGAATAAAAAACCTCAGTTTTGGAGGAGGTTTCACTACGCCAGATAAAATTTCTCAAGCAAATACAATTCCAACTTTGCAGTTTCTTGGAGTTGTAGGATCGTGTGCTCTGTTTGGACAGTGATTTTTTTTTCCTTAGAGTATTTTTGTTCTTTTTTAAAAGGTTTTTCATGGAAACCACCTCTGTAAAAGCTGAGTGCACTGATTGTAGCTTCTTTCCCTACACCAGAACATGAAATCCCACCCATTAACAAACATATTCCTACAGCTTGTGACTTGGTGCTCTCCAGGCTTTCCCAGCTGCAATAAAAGGGCCTTTATGACATCCTAATGATAGTTTGGGATAATCTGGGTTTTAACAGAGGGGTGGTGTGAACAAATGTCATCTCACTAATAAATGCTTTGGCTTTCAGCTCTATCCATATGCCACTTGGCTGCACAGCAAGTGTTTGGGCATTTTGCTTTCAAGGTCAACTTAGAGAGGGCAGCTAGTTGTTTAGACACCAATCCTTTCAGAGATATTTTAGAATTTATTTTAGCATTTGTAAGCATTGAGAGTTAAAGACTTATATTTCATCTTAAGTCCATTTTGTGGTGCCAATGTTTAAGCATCTCCTGCTTCATGAAGTTTGGCTGATATTCCAGGCTGAGGTGCTCACTGAGAGATTGGCCCTGTGAAATTTTATTTGTAGCAGTTTTGCTTATTCCCAAATAGTAGCTTCATTTCCTCTCTGTTGTAATATTACTGGAGTGATTTAGCAGAAGCAGAGCATAAAGAAATAGAAATAAGGGGTGCAGTCTGAACTTTCACAAATACAAATTGGGAGGCATGCAGGGAATGGCAAGTGCTGATCTCCCTGGAGATATAAAATTAAGGATTGCATATTTGCAGGCTGTCTGTCAAACACAATGATGTGCTGCACTGACATCCCAGGGCACTCTCCTATCCATGGAAACAAACCCACAGAGTCACTGCCCTTCCTTCCCTGGCTGCCCTTGACACTGAAATCCCCAAACCATTGCTCCGTGGCCCAGGTAAAGATGTGAGCCCTGCTCTGTTCTGGCTCCTCCAGCAGAGGTGGCAGGGCACAAATCTTTATTTAGTGCTTGGCACTGAG
Organism: Phylloscopus trochilus trochilus; assembly: GCA_016584745.2. Lineage (NCBI taxonomy): Eukaryota > Metazoa > Chordata > Aves > Passeriformes > Phylloscopidae > Phylloscopus > Phylloscopus trochilus. The sequence continues at coordinate 2,261,631 of WQNJ02000093.1, read as the reverse complement.
GCAGGGATTAACAGCAGAGGTGCCTGGTTGGTTTGTTTGTTTGTTGTTTGTTTGGTTTGCTGGTGACACAGGTCCCACTGAGCATTGTCACGATGCCACCTCCTCATTTCACAGCTGCTCCTCAGCAGTACCCAGCACAGGCTTGGGCACTGCTCAGCTGGCTCAAAACCAAATGCCAGCCCAGGTAGAGATGGAGGATCTCCTGTGCTTCCCTCCAAGATTATTTGGGAAGATATAAAAGCATCCCTCTCATTTCAGATAGACTGTGCATTTGAATTTAATTTCCATTTAACGTAATACCTTCATCACGCTGAAAATTGAAAATGGTGTTTTCAGTAAAGACCTTGAAGAGGCCAAGAGATCCAGCAAATTGATTTTGGAGAATGCCAGGTGTAGCACCCATGGCACTGGTTTGCCTGTGTGCAATCATTTTTCCTTTCAAACTCATGTTGTGTAATTTGAATTGATAAATTCAAATGTACAGGTGTGACATATAATATTGCCTCAGGTAAATTCTACTCTAGATCTCAGTTCTTGGTAAAGGAAGGGCAAAGATGATGTTGGTCTTAGTAGAAATAGGACCTAATGATGTGCAGACTTAAAAATGATACATTCTTGATATTAAGTCACTGGATATAGGCTGCATTTTACACTTGAGACTGCCTTTGAGTTCATAAGATATTTTGCTTAAGATCATAACCAAAACTGCCCTTCAGACTCACTTTTCTCTTGGAGTGATTTGGCTTTAAAAAAATATCTGAGCATGGAAAGTGACTCAAGGATGTTTGGAGAAAACTCCTTTTCTGACAGCTGGAATATATATTTAATATTGTGTTTTATTGTTCAGTACTTCAACAGGCTGGAAGAAACCCTTCTCAGAAGACCATTAACAAATACTGGACTTCACAAACAACTTCACTGACTTTTGATGATTTCTGTGCTATTTTAAAAAAAGAAAAGCCAGCTACAAAAAATGAACTGCTCGAAGCATTTGGAAAAATAGACACAGATAAAGCTGGATATATTTTACATGATGAACTTTGTAAAATTCTTACAACAGTGAGTATCACTAGGAACTTAATTATCCATCTTTAATTAATAGAGGTTTTGGAAATTTGATGGTACTGAGAGCTGGGATTCCCCATTTTCTGGAAGATTTCTGTGGTGTGTTTCCAGAAGACACCTCAGAATGACATAAACTGATAGAATTGATCTCTGATATTTAGTAGCATTGCAAAACCATAATTTTAAATGATTTTGACCTCTGTTTCCATGATTCCAATCAAAATCTGTTGAAATCTATTGCAAGATAAGATTCTCTGAAAGAATATTAAAAGACTCTTCCTTCGTTTATGAAATTTGTGCTGTAATGGGACAGGATTCTTGATTAGGAACCCAAACTGAGCTGGTTTTTTTTTTTCTTGCAGAGAGGTGATAAAATGACCTGGGAGGAAGTGAGCAGCATTACTAAACAAGCTGATTTTAACTGCAGTGGCAAGCTTGACTACAACAAGGTATGGCCAAGAGTGGTTTTTGTTCTTGTGTTGTTGACAGTATCAGCATCAGTAATGACCTTCCCTCAGGGTTCTGAAGTTTGGGCTCAATAAACAGCCCACAAAGATTTGTACATAAATGTGGTTTCATGGGAGGAAAACTGGTAAGAATCCTATGTTAAAAATCAGTCTAACCATATCCAGAAAGGAAGAGTTGAAAGTCACACTTAATTTTTGTTCAATATTTGGACTTCCTTGTCGGATCATGGCTGCATTTTACTGTGATACTTGAGTGGTTGTTCTGATTAATGAAAATTAAAATTATATTTGCCTTGAAGAAGAAATGCATTCCATCTTCTGAGCTGTGCTTCACTGTGCTAATGCCACATTTTACTCCTTAAAACCTTTTGAGCAATGTGACTTGGTAAGTGAAATATTCCTTTATTTTTTTTTCCCTCTCCAGTTCTGTGAGCTGTACCTGACCACCAGTGAGCAATGCTGCAAAGCTGCAAGGGCCAGGCTGGAATCTGACCCTCGACTGAGGCAGCAACACTTTGGGAACCAAACTGGAAATTCCTCTGAAGGGATCACACTGCCAGGGTCAAAACCATCCCCGAGGGTCTCCAGGAAAACTGATCACAAACTGGCTAAAGGTGTTTCTGGTTCTTGTATTTTATGCTTTTTTTTCTGTTGGGGATGAAGCTCTGGCTCAATAAGCAGTTGAGGTTTTTGTTTCATTTTTCTCAGAATAGTGAAGATTTTATTGATGAATATAATTTCTACTGTGGCAGTGAATGAGTCAGTAAAATATGTTCAAATGGCTGCATCTGTGAAACTCTCAAATTCCTAAGGGTGGGTTTTGTTGATTTTCATGTGACACAGTCCAGAGGGAAGAGAGAAAATGAATGCTCAGGTGTTGCAATATAGGCAAATTATTTATTTCCTTCCTAGACCAGAGATGAAACCCTAAACATTTCTCAATAAGCTGTGTTTTTGTTTCAATTATTGAGGCTGCTTTTCAAGCACAATGAATAAGTTGTGGACAGTTTAATGTCCTTCCTGAAGTTACAAAGACACTTCAAAACCTTCCCAAACTGGAAAACCTCCATAGGGAACAGACTGCAGAGGCACCAAGTCTGAAATTTGGAGATGTAGTTTGTGCTGTTGCAAGTTGCTTCAAATCAAAGAGGTGCAAAAATGACACAACAGTGATGGAGGAAGTTCTCCAACTGAGTTCTTGTCATCCAGTTTTCTTTGTTCTTGCTTCTAAATGCAAGGTTTGTGATAAACAGCACTGGAAGGGGGTTGAAATAATGTAATTTTAGTTAAATATCTGTGTTCATAGGTGACAGCAGAGCTCTTTCAAGACCTTCATCAGCTCAAAGCAGCAAAGCTTCCACCTGCACCACTGTCAGTGTTGGTGCCAGCAGCAGCAGCAGCAGCAGCAGCAGGAACACAAAGCTAATTATTGAGCCTGACACAATGAAGGTATCACACTGAAATGATGGTGTTTTCCTCTAGGCACCTGTGTTATTGCATTTTAAAGAAGCTAAAAATCAGAGAAAAATGGTTTCTTATGTTTTATTAACAGTTTGTCAAGGGCAGCTATAAACTACTGAGAGCTTTCTTGATACGTATTATTATTAACATTTTTATATAATGTTGGTTTTGCTGACAACAAGTTATTGGAAATAATTTTTCAGGTGTGAAGGTTTAATAGAACAAAATGTGTTTTTTTATAAATGAAACCACTGTTGGAGAAAACAGTTAATGACTTCTTGAGAAATTTCAAATTGAATAATTTATTAGGTTGGTGAGAACTTTAAATGCTTAAGTAGTCTGAAAGATTGTGTATCATAAACCTTTGCATGAAAGGTAATTGGAAATAAATAACAGATCTGTGAGCATATTCAGTTTCTTGGGGATTGCTTGGTAAATAGATGCTGTAACCTGAAAATATTGATTTTTAGTTAGACTGATATGTTCTATCAGTACTTTCTTTTAAATAAATCACTCATTCAATGTAAATTCCTGGGGGAGAGAGACAACAAAGTCACTTTGCTAAGTCAATATTTGTAGAGTGTTAATATTGATCTTTTTCCCTTTGTTTTCCCTTTCTTGACTGAACCTTTACTAGTTTTCTTTCAACAGAAAATAATAGCTGTAAAAATATAAAACATTAACTGGGAACTGCTGGGATACATAAAAAATGTGCACCTGGAGACTTCTGTATAAAAGGGAAAATATGGTTCTGACCACACAGTGTAACTGCTGCTGGAAAACTGAACTGATTGTCCTCAGGAGCTGCATTTTTGTTTCAAATAACAACTCTGGATTTGTTATTGAACTCTGAAGTCCTTTATATCTTCCCCATTGCTATACAGTGACATTTGTTCTGTATTAAAATTTCAAAACATCATCTCCCAGGGCTTTTGTGCAGTCTGTTTAGGTAGCTGGACCTCCATGCAATTTAACCTGCAATCTCACCTTGTTCAAACATGATGTGGGGTGTATAAAACCAGCAGACACTTCTTCCCCAAGATTGGATTCTTTTTTCTTTCTGCAAGCCAGGAAAATTTGACTGCAAAAAAAAAAAAAGATATTGATTAGTATTGGCATCATCCAGAAACTGAAACCAATCAATAAACATGGAAAGGTGTGAGTAGAGCTGTTAATTTTTTTTCAACTTGATGTTGCACAATGCAAGCTCTGCCAGAATCAATGAATAAATACCCAGGGATTTATTTGTGGTGTGAATCAGAATCCACCACCCAAAAATTCTTTTTATTCATCTTATATCCAAGATTTTTTTTTTGCTGTCTTTTTGTGTAAGTAAGAAAATATTGCCCTCAGGATGTTGGAGCAACACTGACTTTACATTTCTGACAGAGTGAAAGTCAGAATATGGTGAAATGTCTTAAATTAAAAACTCTTAGAAAATTCCTCTCAATCATTGCCTTTTTATTAGGAATTATGTAACCAGTGTGTGGATATTTTCAATATTAACTTAAATCTCAGCAGCAGTGACCAGCAGCAGGCAGTGCCTAACGTTTCTTTCCAATTAACATTTCTAACACAAACATTTCACACTTCAACTGTGATTGAACAACTTCTGTTCTGCTTTGAAGTGACAGAGGAGAATCCCATCAGAAAATCCTCTTTTAGCTTCTCAATTTTACATACCTGTTTAGGATTTGATAATTAAGGGCTTCTAGCACCACCTCATGCTCTCTGCCAGAATAACAGGATTTGATTTCCCACAAGGAAAGGGTAAGGATGAGTTTTTAGTCCAACAGTTTTGGCAGGTATCAAGCTTGGAGCAAACAACCAGCTATTTCAGATGTGTCAAGTTTTAAGGAAAAAAAATCCATTTTTAAAACTTCCTTTTAGATGAAGTCAGGAGTCATGGGAGTGTTGGGAGGAACTGTTTAGGAACAGCAGTGGAAATGATCCAAGAGGCTGAACTCCATGTTGGAATTCTGTCACTGGCTCAGGTTAATCCCAGCTCCCATTCTCCACTTTTTGACTGACACAACCCCAGCTCCATAATCAACCCTCACCATTAAATCCCAGGAATATTTTGTCTCTGGCCACTTTTTTCCTAATTGTTTTTTATGATTGGTCCCCTTTTTCCCTTGTGCTGTCACTGCAAATCCGGTTTCATGGACAAAGATGAGTATAAAATTATTGGATGGATTTGTTAATTAGGTTTATTCTGCTCCAGAAAAGTTGGCCAGGGGCTGGTATCTGGCTCCATGGTCCAGAAATAGCTGCACTTTCAGCAGGATTATCCCTAAAAACTTCTCCAGCAGGTTGTGCCCACAATGAAAAGATTATGGGAAATTATAGGAGGGAAGGGATTTGGATAGCAGTGCCTGCCATGGATTGGACATCCCACTCTATTTTAAATAACTTAATTAATCTTTGTCTTTTCCACAGCCAATTTACTTTGAAAGCCTTTTAGAACTTCTTTAGCAAAATCTTAATTTTTTTAAAAAAACTTCCAAACCTCCAAAGAGCAGCAGAAAGGGAGTTGCAAAATGATGTTTGACATTTGTATTTAAATTATTCCACACTGTAATCTTAATTTTTTTTTAAAAAACTTCCAAACCTCCAAAGAGCAGCAGAAAGGGAGTTGCAAAATGATGTTTGATATTTGTATTTAAATTATTCCACACTGTCAGCTGTTTGCAAATAAAATTGACACAATCTTGGTGGCAATTCCAATTTAATTTTTAGCTGTAGGAGCATTGGAGTAATCTATGCTTTTCAGGCATTTTCACAAGTGAAGCAATGTTACTTTGCAAAAATTGCCTACCAAAAGGGTTATTTGGGTTGTTTTTTTTTTTCAATAAAAGTATATTGATGCTGCATCTTGTTTATTTTACACAGGGCTTATTAAATAATCATATTAATTAATATTTCAGAGAAGGCACTTTTATCTTCATCCAGAATGAAGCAAACCCTTGCTATTTGCTTGGTTTGCAGGAGTGGCAATGTGCACAGTGCAAAGGCTGCTTCTACCTGGAGGAGGGTGGGGAAATCATCAGTCACAAGTACAGGCTGCACTTACCCCAAAGATCTGCAGTTTGTGTCACCATCAAACCTTTCAGTATTCCCCAGGCAGAAGGTGAGTGTGTTTAAATCTCATTTTCTTCTTTTCTTCTTGGAGATTTACCACAGGGCTTCATCCAGTTGCTGCACTGGAATTATTTTTATTTTTTTTTCCCCAAGTAGAATATTCCCTTTTTAATCCCATAAAACAGGAGCTTTTAAACCCCAAAATTGTTTTCAAGTCACCTGGGCTGGCTTTTTTTAAAACAAGTCTGTGTGGTGTGTAACAATTCCTTGATATTCTTGACCCTTAATGACAGAACTATTTTAGCAGTAATTCTCAATGATAAAATTATTAATTATCTGTAAGACAATCACAAGGCTTGGAACAATTTATCTGCTCAATAGCAAATAGAATATCCCAATAGCATAGAATACATTTTTTTTCCATTCTTCATCAGCAGGGATTAATAAATACCAGGGGATATCTATATTGAGATACAAAGAAAAACAATTTTGAGCCATTATTAAGTTTTTTTTGGGGGGATATTTTTCTTTTTAGGAAAATCCTGTCACTGGTTGTCAGTGGATACAGCTTTGTTTATTCTGAAGGAAAGTGAAACCCAAGAGAATCTACAGCTTGTGAGCTTTACTGATCTCCAAAACGAAGAGGTTAGAGATTTTTGGTCTATTCCTATTTTAATAGCTATTTTTTAGTGTGTGTGTTAATGCTGGAGGTGTGAATTCCATGTGTTTGGAAGGAATTCCAGCTGTACCCAGAATTGCTGAGTTGCTGGGTGTATTTACAGCTACTCTGTAAAATCTCAGTTGTATTTCTGCACCTTCAAACACAACATTTGCAAGGCAAAATTTCTTTAAATTTCCTTTTCTTTCCCCTTGCCATTTGAACCTCATAGTGCCCAGAATATTCTTTTCCTGTGGCAGAAATAAGAGAGCATTAACTTCTTTTCCCCTTCTTCCCTCATCTCTTTCCTGTCTGTTTTTTTAACTTCTTTATTCTGAGATATTCACTATTTTTCATCTTTAAAGTGGCATCACACAACCTTTTTTTTTTAAGGAGAGAACCCAGCATTCCCATGCTTTCAAGTTATTAATCACTTTTGTGTGAATATTACTGGCAACAAAGAAAGGCATCATTTGAGAAATTCTTACAAACTTTTCTGTCTTCCTTTAAGAGCAGATGTTTGGCTGGAGAGGGGAGCTTGGAGCTGGGGTTTACTGGCTGCTCCCTTTCACAACTGGCTGCAGGCTGAGGAAGGTCAAAACCCAAATTACTGGAGAAGCCAAACTGGTGTGGAGGGATGAAGATGGAGAGCTGGCTCTCACCAAGGAATTCCGGTGAGTTTCATTCCCAAAGGTGGGAATAAAAATCTCTTTTCCACCTAAAACGTGGGAATAAAAATCTCTTTTCCATCTAAAACGTGACTTTTTGAAATCTGGATGTTCCCAAAGTACTGTTTGCACAGAACAATCTCAGGCTGAGCAGTTCTTGGCAGTATTATGAGACAGGAAAATGAAATGGGAGCCTTTGGAAATAGCTTGGCCTTTTTCATCCCTCAGAGCTGCTTTGTTGGATATATTTGAAACGATTGATTTGGATGGGAATGGCCTCCTCAGTCTGGAGGAATACAACTTCTTTGAGCTGAGGACAAGTGGGGAGAAGTGTGATCAGGAAGCCTGGGCTGTGTGTAAGGGTAAGTTCATTACTGTGGTACAGCTAATTAGGGCTATCAATTAACTACCAAGCTGGGTAGAGCTGGGTATTCTGCACCTGTTCTAAAGACATGTGTAGGTATTGTTCTCTTCCTCCTTTCTTTTTCTTTTTTTTTTTCCAGTCTCCTGTCCTTTGCTTTGCTTCATTCTGCTGTGTGTGCCACTGACCTTCTGCTGAGAAAATTCTTCCCCTTCCTAACTGTTTTAGCTGCCAAAACCTACAGGGTTTGTAATCCTGGATCATGTGGGGAAGGAAACTGTCACAGGTATTTGTTTAATCCATCTCCTTTCTGCAGGTTGGGCTGGTGCTGCTTTTTTATCTCACAAAGTGTGGAGAGGGACATTTAATTAGTGTGGATCTGATGCTCTAAATTGGCATCCAGGGTTTTTGTGAGTTGGCAGTGTCTTCTTTTAGAATATCCATGTCATGTTTGACAGAATTTCTTTGGAGGCTGTGGCACATTGGCCAAAATACTTTAAATCTGGCCAACTCTATTAATTAGCTCTTCCCAAAGCACTCTGAGGTATCAGAATTTTTCCTGATGGAAAACTCCTACAAAAATACCTTTCTAGAACTGAATTTCTCCTCTTGTTTCATCCCTGGATGTGCTTTTCCACACTTGATGGCTTTGTCAGGGTGATACAAGTAGGAGGGGTGGAAATGTGTGAATAAATAAGAGAGGAAAGAGGGAGAAGCTGGGGAATGTTTCACCAGGTCATCAATCAGTGGAAGGGTTCACACGAATATCATCAATCTTGACACCAAAGTTCAAGCCATTCATTACAGCATCTGTACCCCTGGAGAGATTTATTAAATTGGTAATCCCTTTTTAATAATATATAGTAAAGATTTAGCATTGTTATGAAGATGAGAAAACCATTTTTAAAAGTCCCTGACACGAGGACATTTCAATTATGTGTTTGCTGACATTAGAGTGGTGGATCTATGATATTCTCTCTAGAGGGGGGTGTTAGGATTACTGGAATTTTATTGCTTTTTAGGAACTAAGTAAATCATTCCTGTATCAAGGACCTGAAGCATTTCAAGGTGCTGGCTCCAGCTGGCTTTCATTTCCCATTCCTAAAATACTCCATTCTGCAAAGCTCAGCTACAAACTTTTAGGGGAAAAAAAAATCAATATGAACTCTTTTTGTTTTGAAATATCCCCCTTTTTTGGGGGGTTATTCAAGGAGCCAGCTGTTTGTAGGCATTATCCCAAATCCATGTCAGGGATGTCAGGGGAGCTCTGCAAACAGCATCTGCCTGGTCAAGGAAATTCTTTCCCAAATAATCTTGGAGATGCTGAGGCTCTAAGTTGGCTCCATCTCTTCAGCCTTGTTCATGGGAGGGGGATTTTGGCTTTGGAAGGATAAAGGTGTTTGCAGAAAGAACAGATTTTTAAGTGCTGTTTTTATTCCTTTGAAACAGAAAATTTTGAGATGAAGAAGAATGAACTAACAAGACAAGGATTTCTGGATTTGAATCTGATGGAAGTCAACGACCAGGATGGGGACCCTTGGGACCTTTGGGTCACTTTGTTGTCCTTGGGCTACAACAAAGCCTTGGAAATGACAGAGGTGGGAGAGCCAGAGAGCAAAAATCACTGCACATGCAACTGCTGCAGTCTTTGTGTCTGCCAGAAGCTGATTGCAGAGACCCACTGCCACTGGCATTGTCCTGATTCTTAGGATCTTTGAAAAAAGAGATTTTCCTTTATTTTAGAGAAAGCCAGGATGCTATGGGGTTGTAGAGGAAGGAATTTTGGGTTGTACCTCTTAAAAGAATCCATGCACTCTGTTGGTGGGGAGTGATAAGAAGAAAAGGATGGTAAACTGTGATCTGTCAGCAAATCTAGAAAAAACAGGACTTTTTCTCCTTAAAAAAAAAGTCAATTTTGTGGCCCAAATCACAATAGAAGTGGATAAGTATAATTGTTTTCCACATGATTCAGAATTCCTAGTTTCCAGATATAACCATTTCTGTTACTGTTGCCTTTCACATCAGTGTCTGAAGAGGTTCAGCATAAAATTTTAATGCTTCATTAAATTTTTTTGGATTTGGGTCACACATTGTTTATTTGCAGGACCAGGGATTATTTCTGTGATGTTTCTGTGCACTTACAGGTTTTATTATTTTATTATATATAATTATTTTAATATTCTGAATTACATATTACATATGTATGTCATTAATTCTTTCTGTCAATAATTCTAAGAGGATCTCTTCTGTGAAGAGAAAAATTATGAAAAATCAAAGCATTAAATATACAGATAATTAAATCACTGAATTCCCAGGAAAAACAGATTTTTAGGATGACAGTCTGATAATATTATTTAACCATTAAACAGATCAATGTAGTCAGTGTATAAAATACATAAAGACCTCAAAATAGTCAGTATGAAAGATATCAGTTGTCTCTCAGTGAAAATTTTGGGATGGTGCTGAGGGATTTAAGCATTGAGCAGCTCCTTTTTCTCTGACTTATGGCTGGCAGAGCTCCTGCAGGCTGTTTTCCTGCATTTCAGCCACAAGAGAGAGCCCTCCTCCAAGAAAGAGCATTTTGGGGAAGTTCTTTTTTCTCCAGTTAGGAATTTCAGGGAGGTGTTTCGTGCCTTGTTCCAGCTGTGGTTTCTGGCTCCAGCCTTTGCTTTCCAAAGGACAGAGCAGCTCTCAAACGTTACAGTAATTAATCTAAAAAATCTCCAGCTGTTAACTCGTGTCTCTCACTTAACTCTTCAATTCTTTAATTTCAAATAATTGAAGATTGATGTTTTGGAAGCACTGAGACAGAACTTCAGAAATTCTGGTGGATTCCAGCAGCCTTTAGAAAGGAACTGAGGAGCTGTGACAGAGTCTAAGAAAATACAAACCCCTGGTTGTTAGACCAGGAGTAAAATGTGGCCAGGATACTCCCAGAGTGCTCAGTGCAACACTGCAGAGGTGTTCAATCTGTCTGGGGTGGCACAAACAGCAGCAGTGGGACAGGTTTATTTCACACACTGGAATACATCCAGATTTCAGCTTCATTCCTGGACATTTTGTTGTCCAAGGAAAGGTTTGCTGTGTTGAACCATGTCAGGTGTACTGGGAATGGAATGAAAAAGACCAATTGTGCTGGGCTTTTATTTGTTGTTAAAGATTATCACAGCTCACAGTTTATAATGTTTAATATTCAGGAAATATTTATATCTGGGTCATTCTAGTTCAAATATAAAAATACTTTGGAGCTGTGGGTGAAAATCTGAGGGGGAAAAAGTACAGCTTGTGTGATGCTAAAATCCATCTTCACTGCAGGCCTGCCCCTTTGTCATTGCCATCTGTGCTGAGAGGTGCAAACCCAGAATCAAAGCCATTTCCCTGGAGGCAGGGGGCCCCCAGCTCAGCAGGGCTGTCTGCAGGTCTGTGGTTGATCAAGGAGAGGCCAAACTGCTGGATGGCTCTGAGAACATCTTCATCTACACCTACAGATCAGGCAGCAGAATCACCTCTGTGATTGAAAATAAGGTATGGCCTGAAGCTTCCATGCTGTACTTTGTGTTCATGGCTGTTATTGTTCCTCCTCCTTCCTTGGGGCAGGTTGGAGAATTGCTTTGCCTGAAATGAGGTTTTTTGTGTCTGTTCCATTAAATAAACACTGCTGGGTGTGCTCCTTGTGGCTTCAGAAGAGCCTGGGTCAGTGTTCTTGGAAGGGACAGGTTGTTATAATGAGACAAGCAGCTCTAGCTTCCATATAGAAACTGAGTATTTTTGTGTTCCCAGCCCAATTTTTCAGTGTTTTGACACAATATCATCATCATATGAGGAAACCAACACTCACAGCAGGAAAATGCAAGTAGAGCAAGAGCAAAGATCACAGCATTTACACTACTGAGTATTTTCAGTGGCCATATAAAAGTCAAAGAGCAGTGATTTTTAGGAGTGTGTTATGGATGAGTTTTGACCTGATTGTTCTTCCAGGTGTGCTTTATTAGTAATTCAAGCTGAAAGTTGTGAAAATCCAAGTAGGAGTGGTTGGTGAGATTTTAAACCTTTATCCATAGATCACAGTGAATGTTCTCAGTTTCCTTTATACCAGGAACTGTGAGTAAATAAACACAGCACAGTAACATGTTAAACCTCAGATGCTTTAAATCTTAAAAGATCACAGCAAGAAATGTATTTTTAAATGCCCAGCCATGCAAAAAGGGGGTGGCTTGGGGGGGCTAATATTAGGACTGGATGCTGAGGCTCCTGGAACTCTGGATTTGGCTTTGCACTTCGCCCTTTAAGTGGATATTCCAGAGTTATTTATATGTTTGGGGATATGTCAGGGAAGGAGATCAGGGCTGCACTGAGAGAACAGGATGCTCTCTGCTTCAGATCTCTGCCCACTCTTGTTTATACCACTTGGCTTTGGTTTGCAGATCTTACCAAGCTGGGTGGGAATGCTGGAAGCTCCAGTGGGGGGATCTGGACAAGCTTTGTGCTCAGTGCTCTGAGCTTCAGCAAGGCCACCTTGGATCTTCACAAGCCTTGGTGGGGTTACAAGGAGTCTTCAATGGCTTTTGACCATGACTGTGGTGCTAAGGTACATTTGAAAGTGTTACTCTTCAAAGAGGATCTGTTACTCTTCAAGGATTATCTGTTACTCTCCAGAGTATCCAATAAAGCATTTCCATCCCTGAAACAGCAAGGTCACAGGAAGTCCAAGGTGTGTGCAGTTGTTACACAAAGAACAGACATTTAACCAGTGAAGTCTAATGGTTCCTTCATGGTTTTTCACCTGCAGTCTGAAAACAAAGTGATAATTCATGTCAACAATGAGCAGAGTAAGAACTGCCTGAACAACAGGGGACTGACAGTTTTTGCTGTGGAAGTGGCTCCCAAATCCATGATGGTAAGGGTTTTTTATTGCTTAGCCAACTCTAGAGAAAATCAGGTGACAGCTTTATATTTTCTTTTTGTAGGGCTTTTATCATGATAATGAGCATGTGGACAGTGGCATCTTCTGACCAGAGCAGATCAGATGCACTTTCTGATATTGCAAAGCTGATGATGCACTCCATGTATCCCTGTTTTCCTGTGCAGTTTGCTTTAAAAATCCATAATCCAGTTTTTCATACATGGGCCTGTTTCACTTGTCCATTCTATACATGCACCATTCACTAATATTTTTAATACTCTTTTTCTAAGGCTGAATTTTGTTTTTTTTTTCATTTACCAATTTTTAATCCCACAAATTGATGCCTGTGGGACCAGAACAAGCATGCAGTAATCAGAAAGAGAAATAAATGTATTGCAGTCCTTGTGCACACTGTGATTTGGTGGTGGTTAACTTTTGTTAAACTTGATTGAGGGATCATGTTAACCATGAGACAATTTGATTGCTGAGCCCTGCTGCAGAGCTGGGCAGGCTTTAGTGACAATTCCAAGTGAGGGATGGAATGTGATGGAAAATGCATTACAAATGCAGATGATGTTTTTCTTCATTTATTTATGAATAACCCTCTGGTTTTATTTTTCTAAAAGTACACCCTCTTTGTTTAAAAGCAGAGACATCCAAGCTATTTTATATTTCCCAGCTTTCCAGGGGGGATTCATTCAAGCCTGTTGTAAGCAGAGCAGTCCCATGACACAGGCAGGGCTGGGGCCTGTTGAAATTGCTGCTGACACTTTAGATATCCATTGCCTCACTCTGTAAGGTGGTTTTTAATTTGAATTTAGGCTTTATTCAGTATAAACTGTAGGCTCAGCCCTTATGGATATTTTGCTGTTAAATTCAGGAGTAACTTTTGAATATTTGTCAGTGTAGAGGGTGAATATTCATCACTCAGTGACACAAGTACTGAACATTTTGCTTACACAGCACATTGGGGAACAGTTCTCCAACACAGAGAACTCTCTTTCACCTCTGCTTTCTCTTCTGCCAGGTCTCTCAGCACGTGATGGCCCTGAATGAGCAGGAAGAGTGGATTTACAGCTGTGTGCACTCCCTTGTGTGTTAAACCTCCCAGTGCCAGGGCTGGGAGCAGCCAGACTGAACCAGGATTAGCTTTGGGCAGTTTTTAGACAATTTATAGTTCTTGTCCTTCTCAAAAAGCTGGCATACATTTATATTTCTTGGTGATTTGGGCATGAAAACACTGGGGCACAATAGAAATCAGTGCTGTTCAGTAATCCAGCTGCCAGTTGTAATGTAATTGTGCTTTATAAAGGATCATTTCCCTAAATATGCTCTTATTTTCCATAGCATGGATTGTAATTCCATCACAGGCTGGAACTGCTTCACTGAGGAAAAACTTCCTAATTAAACATTCCTGTGGTTCTGATGTGAGAAGTATAAAGGGATGAGGCTCATTTTATTTTGTCACTTGATAAAGAATTTATTTCTTTCCCTTTTTTTTTTTTGGCCATTTGCTGATAATCCTCGTCTGACCCTTGTTCTGTAGTTTCTGCCCGATTTTATACTCTTTTATATAAAATAAAGTCTGCCTTTCCATATGCAATAAGGAAATAACATCATCTGAGAAAAATGAAGATTTGTCTTGGGCTCTTGACTGTTAACAGCAATTAATTATTCCCAGGGCAGCTGAAATCAGAAGACTGAAGTGAACCAAGTTTAGGCTACAAATGAAAACCAGCTTTGAGGTACTAAAAACATTCAGCTTATTATATTTTTCTGGTTCCTCTAAATATCTGTTAATGAGGGGGAAAAAAAAAACGATGACCCTGACCACTGGATGCTTGAGAAGTGTTTGAGTTTAAAATAGCCATTAAATGTATGTGACCTCATGTGTGAGGGCAGCAAGCAGTGTTGCAAAGTTATTTTTGTCTGCCCCAGCTCCTGCTCTCTGCTGTTACTCTGCTGTAATCTTACACTGGGCAAGTAAATGTCAGTGACAAAATGAGAGCTGGGCTCTGATTTACACACTCAGGCAGGATCCCTGGTGAGCTTTGAGTTTTCCAGTATCATTTCCATTTTCAGAACTGTCTAAAAGAAATTGAGGCCCCAAAAAATATTTGGTGATTTTTAGCTCTGACTGGGCTCTGCAAATGCTGCCTCGGGCAAGGTGTGGGGAAAGCAGAAATTCCCAGCTCCTGGTCTGGAAAGGAGTTGGGGAATAATGAGACACTGTGTGGAATACAAAGTGAGCAATTCGTTATTTACATTTCTTTTGTTTGTAAAATCAGCCTTTTTAGATGTGGCAGGAATTCATATGCAACTCTCTCTGCATTTTAGGAAAGGAATGGTTAAAGCTGAAAGAAATCACTGCAGGTGGAAACAGTTGGGTTTGCTGCAGGTAAAAAACATGGCACAGCACTACACAGGGAACCTCACTTATTTTCTGATCCTCCTGCTGCTAGGAAGGGTTTAATTATCCAGTTTTTTAAGTGGGGGCATAGGCAAACTCTCCATGGCAGGTTCTACCTCTCCTGCCTTGGAGGAGGTGAGATAAGAGATCTTGGTTGTATCTGCAGAGTCTTTTTCAGTTTGCTCCAAATCCAGATGCCACCAAGACAGAAGAATTCCAGCTTTTCTTTTTAAGGTTGAACACAGGTAGCAGCTTATTTTCTTTGAGGGGAGACGTTTAGGAGAAAAAACATCTCTGTAAGATGAATTTCAATTTCTGGAATGTTACCTTTCTTTTGAGAACTAGACCTATAACAAAATTCAGCTTCTTCAAGGCTTTGCTAATGTTGACCTTCCCTGCCCTTGCTTCTGGGGCTCTGGGGGGGCTCCTGCTTCTGTGGGGTGGTCACCTGAGGCCAGGGCCTGTCTGTGGGGACATCCTGCCGCTGGCCACAGGGACAGGAAGGGCCTGGAGCACCTGGGACACCTGGGGAGGCTCACCTGGAGAAAAGGAGGCTCAGGGGGCACCCTGTGGCTCTGCACAGGAGGGGACAGCCAGAGGGGTCAGGGACAGGAGGAGGAAAAAGGGCTTCAGGTTGTGCCAGGAAAAGGTTTAGATTGGATCTCAGGGAAAATTTCTTGATGGAAAGTGTCCAGTCCAGGGCAGTCCCCCCCATCCCTGCATGGATTTAAAATCCACGTGGGATGTGGTACTTGGGGACACGGGTTAAGCTTTGGCACTACTGGGGAACGGTTGAACATCTTAAAGCTCTTTTCTAAACCTAAACCATTCCATGACAGCGGCTCGGATCGAGCAGAGCACCGCGACACGGAGAGGTTCGGGGCTGTGGCAGGACAGGAGGGGACAGAACAGGAGAGGAGAGGACAGACCAGGACAGGACAGCACAGGGATGCTGTCGCCTGCGGCCGGTGCGTGCCGGGCGGGAGCCGGGCGGTGCCTTTAAGGGGCGGTCGCGGGGCGGTGGCGGCGGCGGGGCCGAGGCGGCCGCGGTCCCCTCCCGGCTCCCGGAACTCGCCCGGAGCCGGCCATGGTGCGGATCGTGACCGTGCAGACCAAGCCTTACGGCGACCAGAAGCCGGGCACCAGCGGGCTGCGCAAGCGGGTGACGGTATTCCAGAGCAATGCCAACTACACCGAGAACTTCATCCAGAGCATTCTGGCCACCGTGCCGCCCGCCGAGCGCCAGGACGCCACGCTGGTGGTGGGCGGTGACGGCCGCTTCTACATGAGAGACGCCATCCAGCTGATCGTCCGCATCGCCGCCGCCAACGGGGTAAGCACCGAGCGCTCCGGGATGCGCTCCCCGCCCTCCCGCCGGCAGCGCGGCCGCGCAGCGCCGGCGGAAATCGCTGCTGGCACCCGGTGTGCCCGCGGTGTGCGAGGAGCTGAGTGACAGGAGCTGAGTGACCGTGGGACAGCCCGCGGTCCAGGCAGGGAAAACCCCCCCCGGCAGCCTCTCCCTGCCTGCCGGAGCGAATGGACATTGGTCAGGGCGGAGGTATGGAAGCAAACACGACTTTGCTCTAATTCCGTCTTCTCCCTTCTGCCTGTGGTTGGGTTTTCCAGCTGAAACGCCAAGCAGCGGCACGCTGAGGTGTTGGGAAGGGAGCAGCGTTCCTTTCCACAGCACTGGAATGCATCTCAGTGCTGCGGGATGCCCCCGTGGGTTCGTCCTGCTCCTGTCACTCGGTGGCCCAAGGGAATCCCAGCAGGGAACGTGATGTTGGTGGGGAGAGGTGCTGAAGTTGAGCAAAGGGAGGCTTTCCCCTACATTTACTGTTTTCTAAAGGAAAACTATCCCCTTCTGGGACACCGACACCAGCAGCAAACGTTCTTCCTCATGGACCACAAAGGAGAGAGAGCTGAGGGTGCTGGTGCTTAGGGCAGAACCTCAGAGTTACCTATTCCAAATCCCCAGGTGCCCCAATGTCTGTAAATATCTGACTTCTTAGGAAAAAAAAAAAAAATAAATTTGGGATTGCTGCCTTCTTAGGGCATAAAGAAGCAAATGACTGCCTTGGATCCTTTTTAAGCCATGTAGAAATTTGTCTTTTGTGGCAGCTGCTCAACTTTGAGCATCCCTGGATGCTGCGTGCCCCTCTGGAAGTGATGGACAGAGCAGCCTTTCCTGATGGAAAAGCAGCAGGTTCATTTATTTCTTCTGGGAGGGGGTTGGAGCTGGAATATGCAGCATTCCTGCCTGAATGCACACACAGACAGGATCACCGTGAATAAGCAGAGCGGGAAACTCGTTCCCTGGGATGAAGTGTGACTTTATTCAGGTTTTTGGATGTGCACCCGGAGCCTGGTGGGACGTGGCAACATTCCAGGCACCGACTCCTCCATCATTTACACTTCAGCTCCATCCCAGAAGCAGAGGCCGTGGGTAGAGGGGTCTGAGGAGGTGTTTTGGGAAGCGTGGAGGGCCGGGAATGTCTCGGATCCTCCCCTGCACCGTGCACTCACTCACGTACGTGCAGAGCTGAGCTCTGCCGCAGCAGCAAGGGCTGCCCCTTGCCTGCAGGAATTTGCCTTGGAGCATTTTGTCCAGGTCAATTCCAAGCGCTGGGACAGAGTTGGAAAACTCTCAGTTTCGTCCTTTCCAGAAAATGTTCGGAAAAGGCAGGAAAGGTGGCAGGTGGGGGAAGGAAACGTGTGGAAGAATAAGTGGCTTAATAAATGAGCAGCAGGTAAAGCCTGGATAAGTAACCAGAGGTTCAGTGGGGCGAGCTACAGACGGCAGAGCCACTGGAAACTCGATTGGGTATTTGCTACATTTTAGCAGCTCTGGCCTAAATTAGGCAGTGCAGGAACTGCATTGCCAAACTCAAGAGCAGCAAAACTCTCTGGTCCCAAGAAATGAGGTGGCTAAAACCAGAGGGTTCCTTTAGCAAATGCAAAGCATTGGTTTTAGATCAATTTTGGTGTGTTTGCCTTGTTTTGGAATGCTTGAGGGATGCTTGGTTTGTGGGGTTTCTCTGTAATTGCAAATATCAGTTCCTTGGTGGTTACCACAGCGTAGTTAAGCTGCAGTCTCTGAAAATCCTCTTTCTTCATAGTAAATATGAAGTGACTGGGAGTTCCCTGCCCTTCAAAGAGAAGGCTGGACAACTTCATTCATGGTAAGAAAGTAGGACCAGCACATGGAAACTTCTTCCTGCAGCTGTGGGTTTGTCCAAGTGCTGGGACTCAAACATCTCCTGATTCCAGCAGCCAGCTCTGGGGGGAAACTCAGTGGCCTCGTGCTGAGAAAAGCTGAATAATACCAAGCAAACTGCTGGAAAAGTGCATTTCTGGATTAAGAAGTGGTTGGTGAATGCTTTAAAATCCTGTGGTGTTTTTTGGTTGAATGGTGTTCTCCAGATACAGGACAGACCTGAGGACCACAACTGAAGATCTTTAGTTTTACAACATAAAAGGAAAGTGCTAAAATTAGCTTGAATTCTGTCTCCACCTGGAATGGTTAACATGGAACTAAGTATTTATTCTTAAGTAGCAACTACTCAGTTTGTAGTTAGGAGATTAAGGGGTGTTTATCTTATTTTCAAGTTTGCATTTCTGTAAGTAAACTGAAATTAGGATTGTTTGCCATTCCCAGTTGGCACCCAGTGTAGCCTTGCAGCTTTGTTTTGGTCTGTGTGCCAGCTTTCCTTGACATTATTCCCACATGGTGACTCTGACTCTTTAATTACACCAACCAGATCTCCACAGGTCCTGTTGGAGCATCACTGGTCAGCAGAATTGTGGCTGTGCAATAATTTTATGTCAAAAATGACAGAAGCTGTAAATCCAGGTGTGATCATGGAAGCAGCAGCAGGCTGATTCAGTGACATTGTCACCTGCTGTTCCCCAAATTTACTGTGCCCTTGGCTCCTTCCTAACTGAACACTTGTCCAAGTGCTGCAGAGTTGCCACACACACTCAGGCACGGTGCTGGAAGGTGTTTGGAGTGCCAGGCTGTGCCTTGCATGTTAAATAGTGCCTGCTTTTGTTTTATAGCTGCAGGACAAACAGGGCTCTTATTAGAAATGCTGCTCTCTCCCCCAGGAAGTTTGGGTTCCTGCCTTGGCTGCTTTAACCTTTCTCCCCCCTCAGTTACCCAAGGAAACCAAGAGCTCAAACCTGTTGCATTTATTTGTATTTATTTCATTGCTCCCTTTTCCTTTGTGCTGTTCTGCCACAGGTCCCAGACCAGTTCCCACTGAGATCTTCCCTTTGAGTAAAAGCTCCTGGGATTAAAATCATCAAAATAAAGTGCTCATAAAGAAAGTTCTTCCCAAAAAGCAACCCCTGTGCACCAGGGTTAGATGTGGTGATGCTGAATCCTCCAGGCCAGTAGGAAAAACCTCAGTTTCTGACTTTCTTATTGTCACTGTTTTTGTCAGAGGCAGAAGGGGAAATTGAGATGTGATATCTAAAGTGAGGAAATAAATACCACTTGTAGCCATTTCCTGGCTGCAGATGATGTGGATTTTAGAAGACAGCAGCTGCAGCAGCTCTCACAGGCTCTTTTTACACCAGCTAAGGCTCTTTTTTTGCCTGTAAAGTTAATTGGCTTATGGCAGTTTACAGTGGAAGGTGATTAAGTGGCCAGGTTGTCCAGTTTCAGTGCCCCTTTGGAATTTTAAACTCTGCACTCATGAAACTCCAGCTCAGAGCAAGAGCTAAGGTGCTTTGCAGTTAATCTCTGCAAATCCAGCAGGCAGAGTTGAAATTCATCCTACCAGGGATTTAGCTGTAATCTCCTGGGACAATGACTCTGCATGAGCAGACACCTCAGCTGGGGCTGGGCTGGCAGGGCAGAAATGCCCCCTGCCCTTTGTCAGAGCAAAGTTTGAGATAGGGAGCTGGGCTGGAGAGCTGCTCTCCATGTGTTATTCCAAATTTGAGCTCACCAGGATTGAGAAATGCATCCTGTCATGATGCTGAGCTGGGCAAAATATTGATGAATGCTTCAGGTTAGGAGCTGAAACGTATTTTAGAAATGAACAGAGAGAGCTTAGATATCAGTAAGAAGTTCAAAGAATTCTGAAATAATCAAAGTGCAATTTACACTTACAGTACACATTCATAGTACAAATTGCAGAGTAACAAAATAAGCAGCAGATGTGATGGTAGAGGACAAACACATCCAGTTATCCACAAAAATAAGGTTTTAAAATAAGTTTGTTGTGAGTGAAAATCAGGAAATAAAGCCTCACCAGGAGCACAAGTCCTGAGCTGGGCCCCAGCCCTCAGAGAGGATCTGGTTTGGGTGTGGGAGGTTCCAGCAGGGATGGCTGAGGTCACTCTGTAGGGAAGGAATTCTTCCCTGTGAGGCTGCTGAGACCCTGGGACAGGTTTTCCAGGGAAGCTGTGGCTGCCCTTGGATCCCTGGAAGTGCCCAAGGCCAGGCTGGACAGATCTAGGAGCCCCCTGGGATAGTGGGAGGTGTTTTTTGGGTTCAGGTGCAGATTTCCAAGAGCACCAAGGGCCAGGGGCTCTATCTCAGCAGGCTGGGGCCAAAAATCCTGGAGCACTGAGGAGATCCTGCTGGAATCCCTCCCCTTTTCCCTGGTGCCAAGGGCAGGACAGCAGAGATAAAATGCAGATTTGGGTGTGCTTTGAGGGGCTGGCCATTGAACAGAAAGTTTCACAATCTGCTGTGAGCTTCCCTGGAAAGGAAGGCTCAGCCCCTGCCAGTGGGACAAACCTGGAGAGGGGGAATTCATTCCCAGCCCTGCCAGCCCCTGTCTCTGCCACCCAATTTTTCTTTTCAGCTGTGGTAGGCACAGAGCAGTCTCTTCATTCTGGAGTGATTCATATGTGAGTGCACTTGTGCTGCTGAGGTGGTGCCAAATAATCTCTCTTTCCCTCTGGAATCTCTACAGCAACATCCAAACTCAGATTTTTAATTAATTCTTCATAGAAACAAAGCGTTCTTGCAGTGGGAGCAACACTCCTTGTATGAGCAATGACACACTTGGATCTATTTATTTGCCTTGGGCTCCATTTGTCCTGGCATTACCAAATGCCACTGCCAGCAGTGGCTGCCTGCACCGGAGTCATCCTCTGCAGAAAGTGCCAGCTTTTGGCAGCTGCTCAGTGGCATTTTCCAGGGCTCTTGGCACCCTCTGATGGCCGATGTGCAGGGACAGCAGCGGCACTGGAGCTTTCCTGAGGGCAGGAGTTAAGGAAATGGGATTCTGCCTTATAAAGGAGGGTCACAGATGAAGTGTAAAGTGTTTTTTTTTTTACTCCGTTTGTTACCCAGGATTTCAGGCTGAGTGTCTTCTTGACAGAAAAGGAGAAGAAGGAGATGCCTGTCACCGGCTGCTTGCTGTCAAAAATTCCTGCAAAGCTGGAAAAGGAAGCTAAACACAGCCCCACAGAGGGGACATTGGCTTTATCTGCCCTCTGAATGGGGACAAAGACCTGGGAGAGCAATGGGAAAGAAAGGGAGGAGAAAAGGGCACCCTGGACCTTGGAGAAGCCTGATCTAAGGGTGGAGCAGGGGATGGCAACAGGGAATTACTGTTCAGTTTGGCATTCCCATGGTGGGTTCCCCCCACAAATATATTTCTTGCCTGAATGCCTAAATGTAAAATTGTAGCTTGGAGGAAGCTGGGTTTGTGTCAGAGTGAGGAGCTGGGAGAGCCTGGCTCTAACCCTACCCCTGATCCCAGGCTTGGGGAAGACTCCAGGTGAAGAAGGCTCCATCTCCCAAAAAAGATGGCACAGCTCACTCAGGGAGAGGAATTAAGGGGACAACTCAGGGACCGTGGAATTAAGCCAAGGAAGGAGCTGTGGCTCTGCAATGCTTAATGAATTTGAGCCCTCTCAGAACAGTCTTGTTTATCAAAAGTCAAAGTTAGTTCATAGTTTTAACTCTGTTCTTGTGTGTGTGAAGTGCAGGACAGTTAAAGGAGACCTGAGTTAGGAAATATCCCTGTCTGTGGACAGTTAAAGGAGACCTGAGTTAGGAAATATCCCTGTCTGTGGACAGTTAAAGGAGACCTGAGTTAGGAAATATCCCTGTCTGTGGACAGTTAAAGGAGACCTGAGTTAGGAAATATCCCTATCCCAGCCAGGCTGGCTGTTGGGAGAGGGCGATTCCCTCACCAGCCTTCACCTGCCATGGGGAATAAGAGATCCAGGAAACAGGAGCACAAGGAAAAGCTCAGAGCACTGGGGCTGTTTGCTGAAGCAGAGAGGGCACTCTGAGCCTAATGCCAAAGGATTTTTTTTAGTGAGGAGTTGCCAGGAAGAGGATTATGAGCTCTTTGTTTGCTGTGCCAGCGAGAGAGATGTTCAGCAGATTGCAGGGAAGCACTTCCAGCTGCAAGGCTGATTCTGCACTGGCAGGGCTTACCTGGAGAAAAAGATTCCAAGAACAAGTTCCATCAACTTCCAGGAGATCTGGGTGTTGTTATTCAGTTGTGGGGAGGGAGCAGAAGGCCTGAGTGATCTGTAGTGATCAGTCACCCCAGCAAAGCCTCCTTTATCAAATGACCTTTCCCCAGTCCGTGCCCCAGTGCAAAGGTGCTCAGCACCCACCTTTGGTGACATTTGGCACCTCTGAATCCTGTGGCAGCCAACCACTGCTGCTCCTGGCTGGGGTGATCCCCAAGCCCTGAGCAGTCCTGGCTGGCCAGTTACTGGTGATTGAGTTTGTCCCAGACTGGTGCAGATGTTCCAGGAAAGCCCTGGGAGCAGGTGAGCACCCCAAGAGTGGATTGGTGTGGCTGTCCTTGTCCCTGTGCCTTTTATGCATTATTTCATATCTCATTGAATAGAATGTTCTTCACTTTATGTACATAAACACAGCATGAATGACCCTCCTCCCCTGCTTAATTTAATTTAATTCCTCTGTCTACTCCACATGCACTGAATTATACACAAATTCCAACTCTCCATGGGCCCTTCCCTGCCAGTCAATCCAAGTGCATCCCGTGTGCAGTCACAGGAGCTGCTGGCTGTCCTGTGCCCTCCTCCTGTCACTTAATGCCACGGCATTTCCCAGGGCAGCAAGAAGGGAAAGAGCTTGCTTAGGCCTTTTCCTGCCAGCTGTAATTTTGGGAGCTGGATTTTGGGTTCTCTGCCACTAGAGGGAAACCTGGGCCTTTGCATGGGAATGAAGAGAGCTGCAAGATGCTGGAATGGTGTGGGTGGATGAAACACAAACCGGTTTTGCTGTGTATGCCAGGCAGTCTCACTGATGGGGTGAAAGATGTGTTGGTTCACACAAATCATCCAACTCCATTTTAATGTGCTGATGGGTAAATCGGGATCCTGGGGACGTGGTCAGTGGTGGCCTTTGCAGGGTTAGGGGTTTATCTGGATTGTCTCAGAGGGCTTTTCCAACCTTTTTGGTTCTGTGATCTCCTTTGGAAGAAGAGATATCGATTATTGGAGCAGTGACAGACTCAGCACCGCAGGAAAGAGTCCCTGAGCACCTTCAGACCTGTCACAATTCAGCTGTGTGTACACATCTCCTTTTCCCTGCTTTCAATAGTGGGATAAACAGAGTCATTACCAAGTGTCTGTTCTTTAACTGCTCCAGTAAGATCTATAAATTGTTTCCAGCAGCTCAGGCAGAGGACTCTGGGTGTTGTTAAAGAGGCTTGGAGGAAAAGCTTTTTTTAGAATTTTTGGGTGGGAAGGGACCCTAAAGCCCATCCTATTCCACCCCCTGCCACGGCAGGGACACCTCCCACTATCCCAGGGTGCTCCAAGCCCCATCCAACCTGGCCTTGGACACTTCCAGGCAGGGGGAATCCACAACCTTCCCTTCCTTCATTTACCTTCCCCATGCTTGGGAAGATGAGGCTTCACAGCAGTTTCTCGGTATCTGAGTCTCTTCTGTTTGTGTTTAGGCTTTGTGTCCCCCAACGAACAGCGTTAGGGGATGCAGATTTCCCAAGCACTGGATAGTTTTTTGTGGCTTCAATCTGGGTGAGACTTGCTGGGGGTGTTCAGTTGAGGCTGCTGAGGCTTTCCAGCCAAAGGCTGAGCGGCTGTTCCTGCTGGAGATTCTCCTTGGGTTTGAGGGAGCCGTGGGAAGCCAGGTTGTCAGGGCAGGAGTCGCATGAGCAAACGGGAGGTAACGGATCTGTTCCCTTCCATTTTGAGAGTGACCTTTAACTCACCAGACTTTGCAAAACAGCTCCAGCACGATCCTGCTGGAAGTTTGCCTCCGGAGCCCCAGCGTGCGGCCGGGCCTGGCACTGCCCTGCGGATCTGGGGAAAACGCCGGGCGCATCCCAGCGGGGCTGGAGCTGCTCCCACCTCCCTGCCCCAGGGAGATCCACACAGATTGACACTGCTAGGCTCCGTGGGATGGCTGGGAGCAGAGCCCGTGGCAACCAGGAGGTGACAGAGAAGACAGGAATCCTTTGCCAGCCTTGCAGCGAGGCACAGCAGCGTGGGATCGTGCGTTCTCCCTGACATTGATCCCCCACCGCAAGTGCGAGGGCACGGCTTCAGTTACACAAGGTGCAAGGAGCTATTTCTGGGCGTTCAGCAGCTCCCCTGAGCTCCTGCCTCATAGGTGGGCCATTGCTGTGTCAAGGTTGGGGGTTAATTGTGGCATTTTTGGCTTTTTCAATGCATCTGTGTGAGAAAAGGACATGGAAGACGCTCCCCTGCCTGTGCTGACGGTGCCGACGGCTCCTTACAGCGACCAGAGACCGGGAACCAGCGGCTTACGGAGGAAGACCTTCTACTTTGAATCCAAGCTGAACTATTTGCAGAACTTTATCCAGAGCATATTCTTTTCCATAGACCTGAGGGATCGCCAAGGAGCTTCTCTGGTGGTTGGAGGTGATGGGAGGTACCTCAATAAGTCTGCAGTGGAACTGATTGTCCAAATGGCTGCTGCCAACGGGGTTGGTAAATGTTAAATGGCTGAATTCCTGTGGGGTGTGGCTGAGAAATGCAGAAAGGCATCAGGAATTAGGCACTGTGAGAGATTTAATTTCCCCAAAGGCTGTATTCAGCTGCTAACAGTGACGTTTTTAATGGCAGATCAGCTGGGGAGTATAGAAATTTTCACTCTTAAGTGTTGCAGCTGGGCAGAGAATACACGTGGAGAAAGGAAAATAAATTCTGCCTGGGGTTTGTGTGTTCTTGTTTTGTGCTTTGACATGCCCCAAGCTGTTGGCACCTGTGGATTTTTCAGTCTTTCCACAAGAATATGAACCCCTGATACACTTCAGAAATGAAGTAACAGGGACAGCCACCAGAGTGGCAAAGGAAAAGAAACAACCATGTTTTGCCTTTCTCACCAGGTGTAAGTTGTGGCTGTGGGATAAATGCTTAGGGAGCCTTTGGAAATTGATATGAGAGGCAGCAAGTGAGTGACAACCTTTATAGGGAGCTCAGCTGCGCTGGAATTCTGTGTTTTGGAAGCAGAGCAAGAGGCTTGTGTGTTTGTGGTAGATCGTGGTTCATGCAATAGACTTTTCCCTTTGTTTCCTTCTGCTTTTGAAAAAGAAAAAGTTCTGCTGTCTGTCCTGGATCTCTTAGTGCAGAGCAAATTTGTACAAAGGGACCTGGATTTCAGGAATTTGCTTGACAAAAAACCTGACTTGGACAACATAATCAATAGTGAATGGGAATATAGGAGAAGAGAATTTTGTTAATTTAATTTAAAAATTTTCCATCTTGGTGGGGTGTGGGGACATCTTCAGGCATTGCAAATTAACGTCTCCCTTTGAAATCAATGTGTGGGCTGAGCAGAAGAGCTGGAAAATGTGCACAGAGCCAGGCTTGGAGTGCCTGACACTGGGACAGGTCTGCTGGTGAGGGGGAGATCAGGCTCATCTTCACCAGCTCAGGCTTTTCTCTCCAGCACTGGGCCCAGGTCT
The DNA here is from genome assembly GCA_016584745.2 of Phylloscopus trochilus trochilus. Classification (NCBI taxonomy): domain Eukaryota; kingdom Metazoa; phylum Chordata; class Aves; order Passeriformes; family Phylloscopidae; genus Phylloscopus; species Phylloscopus trochilus. The sequence continues at coordinate 2,235,650 of WQNJ02000093.1, read as the reverse complement.
GCCTAAATGATGGGATTTAGGGGGTGGTTTGGGTATTTTCCATGGATTTTTCTCCTCAGTGGTGCTCAGGGTGTGGGATTGGTGGCTTGGGCTGCATCTCCTGCACAGAAAGGGCTGCAAGGGTGGGCTGGGGACACCATGGAGCTGCAGCCACCAACTTCCATGGCCTGGAAAAGCTGTTCCCAGTGTTCCTGGGGGGAGAAGGGGCTGCAGGAGGTCCCTGTGTGCATCCTAATGGGGCTCTCAGTAAAGCCAGAGTGGAATTATTGCCTGGATGGTTTTGAAGTGCTGTAACCCAAAGTTGCTGCACAAAGTGGGCCTGTTTCGAGAATTCCATGGAAGGTGTTTCTCCATCCTTGCAGCCTGAGGTTTTCCTCATTAGAAATTCCACAGACTCGGAAAGGATGAAGCATAAATCTTTAGTTCAGCACATTGTTGCACTGAGCAACCTTCCCCAGTGCTCACGACAAAGGATTTAGCATTGGATGGGTGGGGAAGTGGCAGCTGAAAACCTCTGGAAGCCAAGGAGGACCCAAATCACAGAGCAGCTCACATGGAGATGAGTGTTTCTTCCTTTCCTTCCTTGCTGTGGGGGAAAGCTGCAGCTCAGGTGTGCAGGGAGGGCAAGGACAGGGGATTGATTCATCCAGCTCTCCTGCAGCTGCTGCCTGCTTTGGCAGGGAAAATCCCTTGTTCTCCCTTCCTCTGCAGCATTCCTGGGACACTGAGGCTGCAGAATGTGACCCTCAGAGGGAAACTGAGGAGCAGGAGGGGAAGTTTTGGAGGGCAGCTTCCTAGAGGTCCTGTGAATTCTCAGGGAAACTGAAAAGGAGCAAGGTTTGGAGGCTGGAATAAAGCACAGGACAAGGTGTGTCTGAGGATGGAGAAAAAGCAAACCCTGTGGAGGTTGGGCTACTTCAAATGAAAGCGAGGTGCAATAAATGAGTGATCAGTGTGTGGGCACAGTCAGGGCTCCAATTTGAGCTGGTGTGGGCAGCTGCAGGCAGGGCCCTCACTTGGGCTTTGTAAAGTGCTTTTTCACATTTCTGCTGTTATTTGCTCGAGGTGCAGCTCTGCCAGCAGCTGGGCTGTGACAGCTGGACCAGGCTCTAAGTGATGGGCAGCGAGGCTGGGGCTTAGCACCTGGCAGTGCCAGGGGACAGGAATCACAGCCATCCCATGCTCTTGGCTCAGCACCCACCATGGCTTGGGAATCAAGCTCTTGATTCCCCCCACAGCTTGTGATTGAATGAAATCTCTCCTCTTTTCCCAGTCTGTTCTGGGTCTGACCCCCTCAGCTGGTGCAGAGGAGTCTGGTGTGCTTTGAAATCCTGTCACCTCATCTGGGGGCTGTGGGAAGGAGCGTGTTCTTCCAGGGAATTATCCACCTCCTGGTTTATTGCCTGGATTCTGATGCTGGTGTATTGCTCAGCACATTGCTCTGCATCCAATCTCAGTGATTGATATCCCTGAATTTATGGGAAGGAGGTGTGCTGCCCGCTGCGAGGAGGAATCTGCAGCTGCTCCCAGGATGTTCGAGTTTTGTGTTCTTTTGGCTCCTCTCTGCCCCATTGTGTGCTTTGAAGGCAAATTTCAAGACCACAGCCAGCGGGAATGCTGGTTTTTTGTGGTGTTTAATGCCTGTGGAGAGCTCAGCCCTTCAATACATCCATGTGCAGCATTGTCACGGGTCTGGTTTTTTTCTTGTGGGGAATTCCGTGGCAAACTAAAAGAGACTTCTCTCTCTAAATGAACTGATGAAAGATTATTTTATAGGTGGTAGCCTGACCAAGAGTTCCAAGTTTTGTCTCTATATGTTGCCTGTGAGAAGGGAAAAGAAGCTGTTGGGGGAGAGGGAAGTGTTTTGGATTCTTATTAAGTTTTTTCTGTCTTGTAGTTTTGTTCATAAACCTGTCGTTATACCTTTTAAATTGGGAGCCTGCTTTGCTTCTCTCTTAGTCCCATCTCACAGCAGAAAAAGAGTAAATAATTCTAGGAGACACTCAAACCACTACACTAACTTTGGGAAAGAGGAATTGGTGAATGTGGAACCACCACAGGCATTCATGGAGGAAAATGCAACAACAGCACGGGGTGGGATGCATGGCAGGGAGCTCTGGCAGGAATGGGGCTGTGCTTTGCCTGCTGGCAGAGCTTGGGGTTTGAGCTGGGCTTGGGATCTGCCCCTGTGTCTTGGTTTGGAAAGACAGGTGTCTGCCAGGGAAAACTGGAATTTCCCTTGGAATGGAGAATGTAAACCCCTCACCCCCTGCCAAATTATCATTTTGCAATCAAGGGCTTTCAGGCAAAGATTTGGGAATAGGAATAACAGTTCTTTACTGGGAGTATTAACAATACAAATTTAGTAGAAAAACAAAACCACCCAACCAAGCCAGCAAACAAACAAACAATTTTGGAAAACCCTGACAGAGTCAGAGCTACAACCTGACACCCTGTTGGTCAGGGTGTTGGAAGCAGTCCAAAAGTGAGTCCTCCTGGGGTGGCAGAGGTGGTTCTGGTGGAGCAGAGATGATCCTGTAGAACAAGTGATGGTGAGAAGGGTCCAGTCTTCCTCCAGGAATCGGGTGAAGCTGGATGCCTTTGTGTTCCTGTGTCTCAGTTTTATCCAGGTAGGAATGGTTGACTCCTCCCTCTGGGTGGAGCATCTCACAATGGATGATGGAATGTGGAATGTACTGCTTTGGGGAGGGTATAGTTTGGGGATGTGTTAATTTGGGGAGGTGTTAATGGCCCATTAGCAGACAACTATCCCCTGGAGGGAAGGGTGGTGAGACTCAGAGGTGATCTTATCACTCTCTACAGCTTCCTGAAGGGTGGTTGCAGTCACCTGGGGGTTGGTCTCTTTCTCCAGGCAACAACAGACAGAACGAGAGGACACAGCCTCAAGCTGTGCCAAGGGAAATATAGGTTGGATATTAGGAAAAAGTTTTTCACAGAAAGAGTGATAAAGTATTGGAATGGGCTGCCTGGGGAAGTGGTGGAGTCACCATCCCTGGATGTGTTTAAGAAACGACTGGATGTGGCACTTGGTGCTGTGGTCTAGTTGAGGTGTTAGAGCTGGGTTGGACTGGATGATCTTGAAGGTCTCTTCCAACCTAAAAATTCTGTGATTCTGTGATTCTGTGAAACAGATAAGAAACAATGCCCATTGACAAAAGGCACCCGCCCTCCTCCTCCCAGAGTAAAGAAGAACAGCGCTTCCAGGAGATGAAAATAGAATACACATTTTTGTTTTCCATAACCCAGGCCATTATCCACCCCTTATTCTATTACCATCAGCATCATACTCTAAACCAATAAAACTCTGCTATACAGAACGAGCTGGGCTTGGGCTCCACCCCTGACAGAGCTTTGCTGTGCTCCTGCCCTCTCAGATTGGGCGCCTGGTGATCGGGCAGAACGGGATCCTGTCCACGCCGGCCGTCTCCTGCCTCATCCGCAAGATCAAAGCCATCGGGGGCATCATCCTGACCGCCAGCCACAACCCCGGCGGCCCCGCCGGCGACTTCGGCATCAAGTTCAACATCGCCAACGGAGGTCAGGCCACTCCCTGCTGCATTCCCCTCTAGAAATGGGCTCAACAAGCTGGCCTGGCATTTCTGCTAAGGGCAGCTAACAAGGGGTTTGTAAGCTCTTTGAGAGGGAGAAGTTCCTTTAATGCGACAATTTGTTCTGAGGGTGTTGCTGTGGGACACAATAAATGAGGCAGGGAGGGATTCAGAAGGACTGCGTGGACCCTTGCAGGGAAGGGACCATGGTTTATTTCTCCAGCTACTTTTATGCTTTTCAGATGTGCCCACCTTAGAGGTGGGACCTTTGGGAACCATTGGTCAGTTCCAGAAACCACTACACCAAGTCCTTCCTCTGGGAACAGATGTGGAAAAACAAGGTAGTTTATATTATGTGACCTTGTGTACAAAAGAGTGCCTGGGAACAGAATTTCCCAAAACCAAAACATGGTAGGCACGAAGCGTGGCAACATGAGGGTGAGAAATAAGTGCACCTGTGCAGTCACTGCTTGTCATGTTTGGGTTTTTCTCAAGTTCTTTCCCAGGGACCTAAACTGGTAAGCAAGGTCACACTTTTTAAACTCTCTTGTTTTTCACATTTCTCTCCTAAGGAGGGACTTTGCTTGTTGACCCTTGGTGTGACCAATGGGTCAAAGGATCCCACCTCTTAGGTGGGCACGTTGTAAAAAGGTATAAAAATAGGTTCTGAGAATAAACCAGCCCCCTTTTCAGAGCATCAGCCTTCTGAATTCATGAGTCTGCATCTCATTCATTGTATCCAACAGCGACACACCTGTCATAGCAAGGGATTTGTCCCAGAAAAATCAGTGAAGAAAATATGTAAACAGTCCCAGAACAGATAGATTTTATAAACAAGTAAAATACCTTTTACTTGTTTATTAAATAAATAATAAAAAATAAAATTTATTTAGTTTATTTCATAAAAATAATTTTTATTAAACAAATAAAAAATACCTTTACCTTTCACTAACCAATAAAACAATTCACAACAAAACTGTTAACCAATTAAAAGTTACCCTCAAGGTTGGTAAAAACTACAAAAAACCAGTTTTTTTATGCTGCCTCGATAAAAAAGCCTTCTAAAGATTTTTACTGTGTCGTTCTGTATGTCATAACCATCTCAACATTATTATTATTATTATTATTAATAATAATAATAATAATAATAATAATTTCTTGTGTTCATCCAAGAATCCAAATTTCTGTTCATAGCCCAGGAATCAGTGCCCAAGCAGTGCTTTCCCTAACGGAGCTGATGCCTTCAGTTTGAGCTTTGCTGTATTCCAGGTTCTGTGCTGCCCAGGGGTGCAGCTCTGAGCCTCACATTCACAGAGCAGGGACACCAAACAAATCCTGCTCCTGCTGCACACCAAGGACAACTTTCAGCCCAACAGCACAAACAAGGGTGGCTGGAGGGAGGAACAAGAAGGATGGGACCTCACAACCTGCAGCTGGAATTGGACAATTAAACCCCAAAGTGCAAATGGACCAAAACTGATCAAAGTGTGAGAACTTGTGACCAGTCAGCCATTTTGTGACCATTTTGGGTCCATTTTTTGTGACCACTTTGGGTCCACCTTGGGTGTAGCCCTGACCAGGCTCTTGTCCTGCCCAAGGTGTGTCCTTAAAGGCTTTTCAGTAAATATCTACTTTATTCTCTTTATCTCTCTTAGTCCAGTCTCTATTCCAGCTCAGCCTTCCCAAGGCATCAGAGCCAGTGATGCACTGCTCCCCTCATTCCCTGGAGGGTATTCCCAGCCCAGGTCTTTGCTGTATTCCTGAAGTTCACTCTTCCTGCAGTTGGATTCTTTAACATCTCCCCCTCCCTCTGGCCCATTTCATTTTGCAGGTCCTGCTCCTGAAGCCATCACGGATAAAATTTTCCAAATCAGCAAGAAGATTGAGGAATATGCAATCTGCCCAGATCTCCAGGTGGATTTGGGCACCATTGGGAAGCAGCAGTTTGACTTGGAGAACAAATTTAAGCCATTTACAGGTAAAGAAATGTTTCTTCCTCTTGGCAAGGGTGAGGAATTGTGGTGTTTCTGTGGCCATTCTGACCTCTCCTCCTCATCTGATGCATTATCCCAGTGAAGGCATTGCTCCTGGCATTTATTTATTTGTTGATTTTGAATTATATCATTTTGAATTATATAATTTTCTGTCCTACAGAAGTTTCTACTTCAGTAGCAAAATCTTGATCCATCAAACTTCCCTAAAATCAAAGGCTGTTTTTTCTGCAAGGCAAACATGTACTTGAAAACAGAAAAATGCAGTTAAAGGGCATTTTCCTAATTAAAATTTACAGAGTTTAATCTTCCAACTGATTTTTTTTCCATGGTTTCACATATAAAAGTTGTCCCTGTGAGTGGGAAATCTGTTACATTTCACATGTGACTTTTGTCAGTCAGCAGTGAAATATGAAAATAAATTAAAAAAGACTTTTTAAAGACACTGCAAGTATTTTTCTACCATCTCCTGGTGCTTGTAATTAACAAAGAAACAAGTTTAAAGAGAATAAATTTGGTATTTCTGTCAGTCTCCATTTCTTTGTAGTGGGAATTTTATGCTGTATTTTGTTTTTATTTTGGCTGCAAAGGTGCAACTTTTTGAACTATTAAGTTCACACTTCCCATTGACTTTGGTGGAAATGAAAGATCTGGTTTTATATACAAGTTTTTAAATTTAAGTGAAGTGGGACTGAGCCCTCTTGAACCAAGTCCAGGGAGCCTTAACTGGGAACAGAGTTTGCCTTCAGGATTTTGTTGCTCCACTTGAGACCTGATTAGCACTGAGAGCCTGCTAATTAAATTCCTAATTCAGCCCCATTATTCCTGTCCCTGTTCTGATTCTCTGGGATGCTCAAGGGCTTTGTGCTGAGCCCTGGCCCTTCATTCCTCAGCACAGCAACAGGACTTGGTTATCCCAATTCCAGGCTGTGAGGGTTGATCCCTGTCTCCTTCTCTTTCCCAGTGGAAATTGTGGACTCTGTGGAAGCCTATGCCAACATGCTGAGGAATATCTTTGACTTCAATGCCTTGAAGGAGCTGCTCTCAGGGAAGAACCAGCTCAAGATTCGCATCGATGCCATGCACGGGGGTAAAAAGGGCTGGCCCTGGGGCACTGTGGGGTCAGGTGTCCTTGGGGATTTGTCACAGGAAGATTTGCTCTGGAATTTGCGTTGCAAGTTTGGGGGTTGGTTTGTAGCATACTGGATTTTTCTTTTCGGGAGCAGACTTTTTAAATCTTGTGTTATAAAGTGTGTTCTGTCTTGTGACTCTTTTTTTGTCAAGTGTTGTGTTTTGGGGGTTGGAGTGAGCTGATCTTTAAGGTCCTTTCCAACCCCAACCATTCTAGGATTCTGTCAAATGTTTCATGCAATCCTGAAATGGTTTTGGTTGGGAGGAACCTTAAAGCTGATCCAATCCCACCCCTGCCATGGGCAGGACACCTTCCACCAGCCCAGGTTGCCCCAAGCCCTGTCCAACTTGGCTGGGACACTTGCAGGGATGGGGTGGATTTTGATGTGAGCTCCTAAACCACAAAGCACCTAAAGTGACCCAAACTGAGCAGCCCAAGGTGGCTGGGTCAGCTTCTTCCTCTCTGTTTTGCCAAGAAAAACAGTTGTGGGCCCTTACTGCACCTTTTCTCTCCCTCTCTCCTCTGGAATCACAAACAGTTGTGGGCCCTTATGTGAAGAAGATCCTGTGTGAGGAGCTGGGAGCCCCAGCAAATTCAGCTGTGAACTGCACCCCCCTGGAGGACTTTGGGGGCCACCACCCTGACCCCAACCTGACCTACGCTGCCGACCTGGTGCAGACCATGAAGACAGGAGAGTATGACTTTGGAGCTGCCTTTGATGGAGATGGGGTAAAGGAGCTGCTCACAATTCCCCTTCTTTCCCTCTAACCAGCCCTGGGCACTGAGGTGCACCTTCTCCCTCCCTCTCTCCTCTGGAATCGTGAGTGAAGTGAACCACTCACTGCAGTTTGTGCACCTTTTCTCTCCCTCTCTCCTCTGGAATCACAAGTGAAGTGAACCACTCACTGCAGTTTGTGCACCTTCTCCCTCCCTCTCTCCTCTGGAATCACAAGTGAAGTGAACCACTCACTGCAGTTTGTGCACTTTTCTCTCCCTCTGTCCTCTGGAATCACAAGTGAAGTGAACCACTCACTGCAATTTGTGCACTTTTCCCTCCCTCTCTCCTCTGGAATTGTGAGTGAAGTGAACCACTCACTGCAGTTTGTGCACTTTTCTCTCCCTCTCTCCTCTGGAATTGTGAGTGAAGTGAACCACTCACTGCAGTTTGTGCACTTTTCTCTCCCTCTCTCCTCTGGAATTTTGAATGAAGTGAACCACTCACTGCAGTTTGCCACCACAGAAATAGTTGGGTACAGTGTCAATAAGCCCAAACTGTGTTGAAATCACTTTAAAGCTGTGAAAAATCAGCAGGGAAGGCGAAAGGCTACGGAGCTGCTGCTGTGTAACTTCTCCAAAGCTCTGTGTTTGTGTCAGAAAACCTCAGGGAATTGTTGGGTTTCTGGGCTGGGCTGAGCAGGGAGCTGAGCTGTGCCTGTGCTGTCTCCCCCAGGACCGGAACATGATTTTGGGCAAGCACGGCTTCTTCGTCAACCCCTCGGACTCGGTGGCCGTCATCGCCGCCAACATCTTCAGCATCCCCTACTTCCAGCAGACCGGGGTGCGCGGCCTGGCCCGCAGCATGCCCACCAGCGGGGCCCTGGACAGGTAACCCCTGGGGGCAGGGAACAGGAGCCCTGGCAGGGCAGGCCCTGGTTTTGTAGAATTTGAAGTTACTCTTCTTATTCCCAGTCTCAGTTCTACCAGCACTCGTACATGTACAAACAGAGTTTATGGGCAAATCTGATGTGACAGGGTGACCATCTGAGGGGACTTCCAGCAGCAGCTGGTTCTCCTCAGGCACCTTTCCCAGCTCCCTTCTCCCAGCATCTGTTGTTGCTGCTGTGTGGAGCCAATTGATCCTGGTATTGGGGTAAAGTCACAGAATCCTGGGATGGTTTGGGTTGGAAGGGACCTTAAAGCCCATCCAGTCCCACCCCAGGGACACCTTCCACTATCCCAGGTTGCTCCAAGCCCCGTCCAACCTGGCCTTGGACGCTTCCAGGGATGGGGAATCCACAAGTCTTGATCCCAAAAGGGCTTTCATATCCCTCTGAATTCCCCTCATGTAATTCCCAAAAGTGCCCCTGTTGGAAGTCACAGAATTCATGGAATGATTAGGTTAGAAGAGACCTCCAAGATCATTGAGCCCAACCCAGCCCCAACACCTGAACTAAACCACCCAGTGCCACATCCAGTGTTTGTTAAACACATCCAGGGCTGGTGACTCCACCACCTCCCTGGGCAGGCCATTCCAGTACTTTATCTCCCTTTGCATAAAACCTTCTCCCTAACATCCAACCCATATTTCCCTTGGTGCAGCTTGAGGCTGTGACCTCTCCTTCTGCCAGCGCTGCCTGGAGAAAGAGACCAACCCCAGCTGGCCACAGCCACCTCTCAGGGAGTTGTGGAGAGTGATAGAGTCACCCCTGAGTCTCCTTTCCTCCAGGCTGAACAACCCCAGCTCCCTCAGCCCTTCCTCACAGGGTTGGTGTTCCAAGCCCCTCAGCAGCCTTGTTGCCTCCTCTGGATGTGTCACATCCTTCCCAAACAGAGGGGCAAATCCCTTTCCTGGGATTTCACCCAGATCTGTCCCATCTCACTCCTCATCTGTCCAGTGAGGAGCACGGCAGTGTCAGGGCAGCAGTGAGGTTTAATGGGTTAAATCCTGCCCAGGAACATGGCAGCAGTGAGGTTTAATGGGTTAAAGCCTGCCAGGGGACATGGCAGCAGTGAGGTTTAATGGGTTAAAGCCTGCCAGGGGACATGGCAGCAGTGAGGTTTAATGGGTTAAATCCTGCCCAGGAACATGGCAGAGCTTGGCTCTTTCTCTTCCCTACAGATAAGCCCAAACAAATGACTCTCCCCACCCTTTTTTCCTTACATTTGATAGTGAGGCTTTCTTGGTGAAATGCTTTGAGATCTGCAAGTTAAAATTGCTTTGAAGAGCTGTGTGTTTGTATCTGCTCTGTAAATGCACGTCCCACCCATCTCCCAGATATCACACTGGGATGAAACAGAGGGATTGTACCAAAGCAGTGGCATTCCCTGCCTTCAGTGGCACCCCAGGAGAGCTGCTGATCCCAGGACACCGAGAATCCAGGGATGTGACTTGGCCTTCTTACCTTGGCAGGGTGGCCCAGGCTACAAAGATTGCTTTGTATGAGACTCCAACGGGCTGGAAGTTCTTTGGAAACTTGATGGATGCAAACAAACTGTCTCTGTGTGGAGAGGAAAGTTTTGGGACTGGTAAGTCAGCATCCCCAGTATCACCCATGATGGTGTTGTTGTTCCTCCTCTTAGTTGTTTATTCTTTAGAGCTTGGGATTTATCTTTCACCTGCAGTTGTTACTACTTGTAAAAGATTGAAATATAAGAAAGGCTTGGGGGAGTTAGTGTGGAAATTGAACACAAAGGTTTTGGGAGGTAGGAGCTCCTTCTCCTGCAGTTCTCCAGGAAGGCACGTGGAGGTAGGCAGGAAGTTGGGGGGCCTCTTTAGTAGCCCTGGTCACTGAGTCTGTGGGGATTAAATGCAATGCTAAATGTATTTTTCAACTCCTGGTGGCCAGGAAAACCTTCTCAATGTTTTCATTTCTGGAAAGAAATACGGTTTGGAGCACGGAGTTTTATTAGGGAAGGTTTCAGGTCACTATTAAATCTCTGAGCTTAATAGGGCCCTCATTTTCCTGTTCTGAAAACAAGGTATGATTTATAAAGTTTAAATTAACACTTGCCTTTGAACAGTCTGAGTGAGTTACTGAGTTACAGAGAAACAAAGTGAACATCACAAGGAGTTTACTGGGGGTGTGCAGGGAAGGGAGCAGGATTTGCTGCAGGTCACAGCAGGGAGCTCAGGACAGGCAGGATTCCCAGGAGGTCTCTGCATCCCCTGAGCTCTCCCTGGCATCTCCCCTGTGGGTTTGTGTCCTGCCTGTGGAAATGGGACCCTCCCTGCAGGCAGGGCCCTGAATCAGCAGCTGATTCCTGCAAAAAGGCTGAGTTTATCTGGGCTGAATTCTCCCTGAGATGCTGTTTTTTTCCTGTTCTCTAAGGATCTCTGGTGGGGTACACAAGGCACGAGATCCTGAGGGAATTTCTCACTCAAACCTTGTGTGTTTTCATTCCACCAGCCCAGAAAAACCTTTTAACTTGTGTGTGGGTGCCTTAAACCCCCAAATACCTGGAGTGAAGTGCTTTGTGGAGCTGGGATGCACAGCTTGACAGGAAAGGATTACCCCAGCTTTCCTGTGGCTGAGGAAATGGGACCACAGCTCTGGGGGAGGGCAGGTTGCTGTGGGGCTGAGCACTCTCCAGGGGCAATATTTCTGCAGTCAGATATTACTCTGATATGTGGGACTGGGATTTGGCTGTGGGTTGGAGGGAAAGGTGAATTTCAGAGGAATCTGGTATCTCTGTAAAGAAATCTTGAAGTAAATGATGGATAAAGAAAAATTCTGGAGTTTTGCCCTGAGTGATTTCAGCATGTGCTGAGTTTATATCCTGGCCCTTGGCTAATGAGAGTGCACTGGTGCTTCAGGAGATAAATAAAACCAAATTGCTGGAGCTGCTGATGGGAGATGATCTCAAATGAGCAGCTCCCCAAAACTGTTTCCACCTTTGTATGAGCAACAAGCTCAGTTTCTCTCCATCCCCCAGGCAGGTAAGGGCTGCTTCCCAAATCAAAGTGATTCCAGTGGCAGCAGGGGCTGAGACAGAGGTTTGGGATTTTGGCCAGGCAGCAGCACATCCAGGTGGTGGGAGCTGAAGCAGTTTGGGGGAACAGACTGAGCAAGGGTCCTGGAGTGTTGGACTCCCCTACAATGCAAAGGGGTTTGTCCATGGGGCAAATGCACTCAGGAAGGCAAAAGGAGTGACAAGGGGTGAGGAGGCTTGGTTGATGGGAAATTAATGAGCAGTTGTTTGGAGCTGGACAGAGTGGGAGTGTTGAAGGGGAGAGAGGTGAAGGAGCAGCCAAAAGACCCAGTAAAAATTGAAACAAACTGTGAGGCAGTGGGACTGGAGTCCAGCAGCAATTAGAGTAATGGGACATGACAGAATTCCTGCTTGCTTCCTTGGGTATTTTATTCCAGCAATAAGTTGATACATCACATGGGACTGGTGTTTATTTAGCATTCCTCTCCATCACCTCTGCCCAGCTCTCTCTGCTGTGAGGGACCGTGGGGATAATTTATGGCCACATCCACAACAGTGGGGTTTGTGCAAAGCCCTGCCCTGCCCCCAGCCCTCTCCCAGAGGATTCCCACTCTGGCACTCCTTCAGAGGGTGGCCTGGCAGCTCTGGAGTGCTCCTGGGATTTCTTTAATACCTGTTTGGAGGTTTGCCAGAGCGGGAAGGAGAAAACTTTACATCTGTGAGGCCCAGGGTCAAACTGGCGTGCCAGAGGCACCAAGTGTGGGCTGGGTGTGTTCTGGGCCAGCTGATCCCATTTAATTTGGGGGCTGTGTAAGGTCCAGCACCTCTCGGGTTTCCCAAGGGGTCAGGGCTCTGTGATCCCACTGAGCTTCCAGGGCAAGGCTGGGCTGGCTCTGGCTGCTTCCTGCAGTGCCAGCTTGGGGGGGATCCACAAGGAGAGGCAAGGGGCACAAACTGAGGCCCAGGAAATTCCACACAAGGAACACAAGGAAGAACTTCCTTACCATGTGGGATAGGTTGCCCAGAGAGGTGTGGAGTCTCCAGTCAAAAAATCTGGATGCAATCCTGGGCCCAGGGATGGCCCTGCTGGAGCAGGGAGGTTGGACCAGATGCCCCACTGTGGTCCCTTCCAACCTGAGCCCTTCTGGGATTCTGTGAATGCTCCTTTAGGCAAGAGAGGAGCTTTTCCAGCCCCCAGAGAGAGCAGGCTGGAGGCTCTCCTGGTCTCTGAAGGTGGATGGAGCCTCTCCTTGCCCTCCTGTTGCCAGCCCCATGGCTGATGCTCCTTGCCCTGCTGCTCCTCTCCCCATTCTGGGGTGATTTTGGGGTTGTTGGGGTTTGGTTCCTCAGGAGGGCTGACATTCCCCTTGGTGCTGGGCCAGGAGATGATTCCAGGGCCAGGGTACTCCTTGGCAGACAGGACACAGCTGCTGAGTTCACATTCTCCTTGTTGACGTTCTCCTTCCCAAGCTGCTCCTTTGGGTTTGCCTTTTTTTTTTTATTTGATGCCTTTTTTACAGTGCATTCCCCTTTACTTCCTTGGGAACAGAGTTAAGGATGTGTGAACAGTGAGTGTGAGTGTGTGTTAAAAAATGCTGAGTGTTTTATTCTGGGCTGGGGCTGGAGCAGATGAGATCCTGACCCATTTCAATCTGGAAATGCTTCCCAGTTGTGAGCTGTGCAGCTGCCAGGGGCATGGGGGAGAGGGAGAGGGAGGAGGAGAGGAGAGGGAGGAGGAGAGGAGAGGAGAGGAGAGGAGAGGAGAGGAGAGGAGAGGAGAGGAGAGGAGAGGAGAGGAGAGGAGAGGAGAGGAGAGGAGAGGAGAGGAGAGGAGAGGAGAGGAGAGGAGAGGAGAGGAGAGGAGAGGAGAGGAGAGGAGAGGAGAGGAGAGGAGAGGAAGGGAGGGGAGGGGAGGTGGGGACTGTGGTGTGAGAGGAGTGGGAGCTGTGTCAGTGCTGTGGCTCCCCACAGGCTCCGACCACATCCGAGAGAAGGACGGGCTGTGGGCAGTGCTGGCCTGGCTCTCCATCCTGGCCGCCCGCAAGCAGAGTGTGGAGGACATCATGAAGGACCACTGGCAGAAGTATGGCAGGAACTTCTTCACCAGGTGGGGAAAGTGCTCCTGACCCCTCCCATCCCCTGTGCTGTGTCAGAGCAGAGCCCTGAGGGCAGCGCTGTGGCACCGTGGGGCTGTTTCTGTGTTGCTCCACTGCTGTTTGCCCTGCAGTGATTTAAAACTCCCCAAGCATTCCTGGGTGCCATGAAATGGGGATTCACCATAACCCTTCGTGGTGTCCAGCTTTGGGTTGTTAGTCCAGACATACATCTGGTACCAGAGTCTGGCCATTTTGTATGTGCAAAGCAGCTTTCTTTTTCTTTTAATTGAGATTTTTTCCTTCAAGAGTCACTTTTGCCATGGCAGCAATATTCTTGAGACCCCCACATCACAAGTTAATTTGTGATAATATCTTCAGTGGCAGCAGCATCTCATAGAATGGATGCCCAGCCCCAAGGCTGTTATTTACCTGGATGAGTTCCTGTCCTGTCCCCAAACACTCAAATTTAAGCTGCAGTAGACATGAAAGGTGGCAAGGGAAGGAAAGAGTACCAGCCTGCACACAAGCAGAGCTGGCAACACTGTGAAAGCATTAGGCAGCTTGGAAGATCTACGTGAAAATTCCATCTCAAATTGCCAAGTGAAAGAAATTGCCTTTCCTTTGTTTTTTTTTTTTTTTTTCTTCCCTCCCCTGCCACTCACCGCAAAGCCAGCACACATCTGAGGCATGGAAACCTGGGGAAAAATGCCAAAGTCTAGGATAAAAAAGCAGCCTTTTAGCTCTGGAGGTATGTGTGCAGAGCAGGCTGAGCGTGGGGCTAGGCGGGTCAGGCAGCAAACAGAGCGGCACAAATCCCACTGGCACTGGGAACACAGAGCCTGGGATCCTGGAGTGGGCTCCAGCCACCCTCTGCTGCCTCTCCTGCCTGGGCAGGGACATCAAAGCTGCCACTGGATGTTTTCCTGGTGCAGTCACAGCTGCAGTTTGCCGTGGGGATGCACTGAGGGTGTGGGCAGTAACCATGAGGGAGCTGCTGGGGTGCTGTGGGCAGAACTGCAGGAAATTCTTGGCAGTCAATTGGATCTTGGCCCCGGCCCTCAGTCTGTGATACTCAGTGTGAGACAGCACTTTGTGCTTTCATCTCCTGGCACCAAATGCCTGTGAAATGCTGTGCTGTACCCCAAGGATCTGTGTGGATGTGGCTGTAGTGCTGCAGATCCTCCTCTCGTCTCACAGAACCTCACACTGAGTTGGGTTGGGAGGGACCTTAAAGCCCATCCATTCCCACCCCCTGCCATGGGCAGGGACACTTTCCACTGTCCCAGGTTGCTCCAAGCCGTGTCCAACCTGGCCTTGGACACTTCCAGGGATCTGGGGACAGCTTCTCTGGGCAATGTGCTCTGGTGCTTTTATGTGCCTGTTCCACCTGTCCTCCCCTCCGGGATGGGGAGCAGAGAGCACCCACAGAGCTGGAGAAGGGCATCCCAAAGCATCACAGCTCACTGCAGCCTCCCCTCCCTAACAATCCCTGTGTGTGGTGCTGGCTGCAGGTACGACTACGAGGAGGTGGATGCAGATGCTGCCAACAAAATGATGAAGGATTTGGAGACGCTGATGTTCGACCGCTCCTTCGTGGGGAAGCAGCTGTCGGGCGGGGACAAAGTCTACACGGTGGAGAAAGCTGACAACTTCGAGTACAACGACCCCGTGGATGGCAGCGTCTCCAAGAACCAGGTGGGCACGGCCTCCTGGAGCGTTTCCTCCATGTCCCGTTTCCCTGGAGAGCCGTAGGTTGGGAATGCTGTGTGTGGCAGGCTCTTGTTCCGAGTTCTGCAGTGCGGGTTAGGACGGACACGAATCCCTCCGGGAGCGGGGAGAGGGTAACACAGGAACCTAAAGAGGAGGAATGGTGCAGATCAGGCACAGCAATCATGGGAAAACACCTTGGCTGCCCACGGGCACAGAGCTGAGGGTTTCCCCCCGCCGTGTCCCCGAGCAGGGCTTGCGGCTCATCTTCTCCGACGGCTCCCGCATCATCTTCCGGCTGAGCGGCACCGGCAGCGCGGGCGCCACCGTGCGTCTCTACATCGACAGCTACGAGAAGGATGCTCAGAAGATCAACCAAGACCCACAGGTGGGTGCTGCACCTCGGCCCTGCCCCTGCTGGCTGCCAGGGCTGAGTCCTTTCTTAGCCCTGCTTTGCGTGGAGCTCTGTGGAGGTGCCAGGAATTTTGGGAGCCGGGGGTTTGGTGTCTTTCACGACAGTATAAATAGGATTGTTAAAAGAAAAGCTCAGTGTGGAGCAAGTATTGTTGGGAATCCTTCACAGCTGCCTCTGCCACAGCATAGTTTTCCTGTGTGTTACCCTTGTGCCTGCTTTAAAAAATATCAGTGGGATTGCAGGAGGCAGCTGTACCTAAGGTGAGACTGCCCAGTTCAGTAAATGTTCTGCAACATCATTTACAAATGTTGCTGAGCTCTTGTAGGCACCGGAGGAAAAGAATTTTCCTCTCATATTTAGGTTTAGCCTGGATATCAGGAAAGAGTTTTTCTGATAAAACCACACCAGAAGATGGTTGGACACTGCCCAGGTTCCCCAGGGAATGGGCACAGCCCCAAGCCAGAGCTCCAGGAGTGTTTGGACAATGCTTCCAGGGACAGGGTGGGATTGTTGGGGTGTCTGTGCAAAGCCAGAGGTTGGACTCCATGATCCTTGGGGATCCTTCCAACTCAGGATATTCTCTGATTCTGTATTCCCCACCAAACACTCCGTGGGCTCTTTGTGCCTAACTTATTGTGCCATAATTGACAAAAAGACTGAAAATCCCTAAATTCATGAACTTAGGATTTACCTAAATCCTGTGCTGATGTGGAGTTTGGGATCCAGCACAGGGAGGGTGGCAGCAGCACCAGTGGAGCTTGGGATTTCCTTTGAGCACTGCGTCCCTGTCACTGGCCCCAGAGCTCAGGCTGTGAGCCCAAAGCAACCTTTGCTCAAGAGAGCTGAGCTCTGGGTGCCCCAGCCTGACCTGGCTGCTGAGGGATGCTGTGTGGGAAGGCTGCTGTGCAGTTCTGAGCCCTCTCTTTCCTCCCTGCAGGTGATGTTGGCACCTCTGATTTCCATTGCACTGAAACTTTCCCAGCTCCACGAACGAACCGGCCGCTCGGGGCCCACCGTCATCACATAGAGAGAGCCCTGCTCTGCTGGAGTGGGCACTGGGGCAGGCCAGCCCCTTCCCTTGGCTAATTATTGTCACTGAAAAGAGGAATATTGGTTTTCTCCCTGTATTTAAGAACACTGTTTTGCTGCTAAGGATAGCCAATAAACCCCAGCCCTCAGCACCCCTCGTCCCCTCTTGCTGCCTTCTCTTTGTCCCCAGCGCTGCCCTCGGGTTGGGTGTGGTGCTCTTTACCCAACCTTTGGGGCAGCACCTGGACTCCTGGCTTTTCCTTAAACAGGAATAGCAGAGGCTCTGAATTCTTCAATAATTCACAGGCTTTTTTTTACTGTCTTGGAAACTTTCCTGGGAAAGAAGCACAAATACTTTATCTCGGTTTGGATGAGCTTGTTTGGTTGGATGTGGACAGTAAGAGCCTTGGAATAATCAGATTTGCAGGCATTAATGTGCAATATCTCATCCAAGGGCACAGAAAGGGTCACTTTGGAGACAGCTGTAGCTTGGTTTGATGTTAGGGCTGTGCAGCTGCACCCTCCTGCTCTTTTCCTGGAAAAATTCACATTAGTGAGATGAGTTTAGGTCCTGTCCCCTGTTGGTTTGCTTGGCTTTGTCCCCCAAATCCTGCAATGCCTGTGCCCCACCTCACCTTCTGCCCAGGGCAGAAACTCAGGCTGTGTCCCTGGGCAGGCCTAAGGGAGCAGCTCTGTTATCCAGGAATGTGGAACATCCCACCCTCCTCCCAACCTACCAGCACCACTTCCAAGGGAGACTGGATGTGCTGACAAAAGGTTTTTTATCTCACCTGTGCACAGGTGAGGGCTCTCTGCTGCCCTATCTGCACTGACAGTTCTGCTGGGGGAGCTGCTCTGCTGTGGGGTGGATAAAAACCTTTAAAAAGCAGATGCAAATCATCTAAAAGCTGAGGTAGGAGCCAGGAATAGCCTGTGCCTGAGGACTGGCAGAGCTGAGTTTTTCTGTGGTCCTGTGCCTGCCCAGTGCTTCCCTTGGCAGGATTGTTCCAGAGGTTTTCCCTCATGGCTGGCTGCAGAGCACTGCACCAGGAAGCTGGGATTAGTGGGGGGAAAACAATCTGGCTGCCCTAATTTGCCTTTCAAGCATTGTGTGAACGAGTGACCCCGGAGTTTATGGTTGGCCTCTTGTTAAAGCAGGTCAGTCCTGGGTTCCTCCTAATGGAGCTGGGAGTGTTTTTCAGTCAAACTCTGCTAAAAGCAGCTCTCTGCCCATCCTGGTGCTGACTGGTGCTAACAGCTCGCTGGTGACACACAGCTTTCCTCTCCTGGGGCTCCCAGCTTCTTTCAGCACCTTCAGAATGAGAGGCAAAGTCTCCTGTGCTCTCATGGCTCTATCTGAGCTCAGTTCCTCCAGCTGCTCCTTCCCACCACACCTACAGGAGGTGAAAATTAGAGCCCAAACAGTGACAATTTGTGCCTGTGCAGCCCTTGTCTCTCTGGCTTGTGGGGTTTGGAGCTTTGTGGCATTTGTGCCATGGGGAAATGTTCTCAGTACTCCCTGACAGGACACTGGAACCAGGCAGGGATGGGGCTCCTCCCTGACACTCAGCAAGAGGGGGTTGCACCATGGGAGGTTTAGGTTGGATATTTGGGAAGATTTCTGCCTCAAAAGAGCTGTCTATCGCTGGCACAGCTGCCCAGGGCCGTGTGAGTCCCCATCCCTGGGAGGGTTTAAAAGTCCCGTGGATGTGGCACTTGGGGACATTCTTTAGTGGTGGGATTTACAGTGCTGGGGAACAGTCAGACTCGATGGTCTGAGAGGGCTTTTCCAGCCTAAAGGATTGTGTGATTCTGTGGCTGCTGGCCAGAGATCCCTCGTGGGGAAGCCTGGGTGGATTTGCCTGGGTCACTGAGCAGGATGCAGCTCTTGGCAGCAGCACATGCAGGGAAAGTGGCTGTGGTGCAGGACAGCTGGTGCAGCCCCAGGTATGGGAGACTCCCGAGGTTCTGTTAGCCCTGATTTTCTCAGGAAATCCACTTCCACCCCTGGGCTGGATCCTGGTGGATCCCTTCCAGGGACAGGGGAGCACAGTCAGTCCATGCAGCACTGCATGGGCTGCCTCTGCCAAAGCCGTGCCCAGGGAGGGGTTTGCAGAGACTCAGCCCCTCTGCAGATGCAGATTTGCATGAAAAATGACTCCTGCTCTTTTCTCTGCCTCTCTCCAGGCCAAAGCTCAGGACTCCTGTCCCGGAGGAGCCCAATGAGATCCAGATGTCTCAGTTGTGGAGTTGTAACCTTTACGTAAGGCAGGATCTCATTTCTGGGCGCAGTTTGCACGGCACAGAGATGGAAACACATCCCAAGAGCTTCCAGGGAAGAGCAGCCACAGCCCAGCCCAGCCCCAAACCGTGCTCAGGAATTCCTTGTCCCAGCCTGGCTGGTCATGCAGAGGTGCCATGGCCAGGAGTTGAGCTGGCAGGAACCAGGGTGACTCTCCCAGCACAAGGGGGATGGTTGAACCCCTGTGCTTGAGGCACAAAAGCTCTAAAATCCTGGTTTTCTGGAGGATTTTCCACTCTGGAGATGGAGTGTCTCTCTCTAGATGGCAGCATTGGTAAAGAGTCTCTGGGTCACTTCCAGCCCAGGCAGGGTCTTGCCACACCTCACTCTGTTGTGACTTCATCAATAATCCCGGGATTCAGTCAGAATTCCTGTGTTTCTGAAGCCTTGGTGAGTGCACAGGCTGCCCAGCTGGTCCCTGAGGATGGCTCCCATGCAGAAATATTTGCACAAACCACAGGTTTGAGAGTACTTAAAACAGTTCAGGAAAACACTGCACAGTGCTGTTACTGATGGGGTAATTCCATGTGAGAAATCCAAAATCTAATCCCCAGATCTTCAGCACGTAGAGTTTTGGGCAAAACTTCCAGGTACCACTGTTGTTTGGCATGTTCCCATCACAGCACTGAGAGCTGTGCCCAGGCTCAGGTGGAGAAAGTGGCAGCAGATGAACTAAAACAATTATTAAATGAAATCAAATCCCATTTGTTCCCTCAGACACTGACCAGGGATGTGGGACCATCAGCACATCCCAGTGGCTCTGCTTTTTCACCACCACAAGAAGAGTTTGTCTCATCCCTTCACTTGGTATTCCCTCACATTCCTCAGCTGTGAGAGGTTCTGGGAAGATCCCAGAAATTCTAGGACCAGGAAAAAGCAGGGCCAGGCTGGGGCCAAAGGCTGCAGGTGAAGGACCAGGTCAGGGAGGAGTGGTAAGAACGGGACAGGATCAGGATGCGGTGCTGGGGTGGAGGTGGGAGCAGTGGGGTGGAATATATGGAGAGTGGAAAGGATAAAAGCTCCAAAACAGTGAAGGATTTGGTTTTACTGCCTTTGTTTTCACAGGCTGTGATTATGAGCCAGAATCCACAGGGATAAGAGCCCTGTTCCCCATTCTGGGAAAAGGAAACAGGTCAGTGCTGGCCCTGCTGCTCCCAGCACCCCACCTGCACTTCAGCTCTGTGAACCCCCACCCTCCTCTGGGCTGAACGCTCAGCTCCACACGTACAGCCTGATTGCAGGGAACAAATGAAGTTTTAATTAGGATGAGGAATCCTGGTGAGGAGCAACAGTCCAGGTCTGAAATGCATCCAGGCTCCTCGTGTGACAGCGTGTGAGAGCAGCCAAGGCCGCAGCTGTTGGGATGGATCTGGATGATGATGGGGATCAGATGCTCCCAGGGCTGCAGCCCCCCTGCTCTGAGAGAGCTGGGAATGTTCACCTGGAGAAGGGGAGGATCCAGGGAGAGCTCAGAGCTCCTTGCAGGGCCTAAAGGGGCTCCAGGAGAGCTGGAGAGGGACTGGGGACAAGGGATGGAGGGACAGGACACAGGGAATGGTTCCCACTGCCCAGGACAGGGCTGGCTGGGAGACTGGGCAGGAATTGTTCCCTGGGAGGGGGGACAGGCCCTGGCACAGGGTGCCCAGAGAAGCTGTGGCTGCCCCTGGATCCCTGGCAGTGCCCAAGGCCAGGCTGGATGGGGCTTGGAGCACCCTGGGATCAGTGGAAGGTGGCCCTGCCCATGGAACTGGCTGAGCTTTAAGTCCCTTTTACCACAGCAAGGCAAAGGCTGGTGAAAAACCCTACCTGTGGCACATTTCATTTGCCATAACTTCCACCTTTCCTAGTAGCAGCCACGATGAGCTGAACACTGGAGGAGTTTGGCTGCTCTTCATGGCTGTATTTGCTGTCATGACACGGCTGGAAAAGACTTTGCATCACTTCAGATCGATTCAGCTCCCTCCCCTCCTCTCTGAAAGCCTGGAAGGAGCTGGAAAGAGCTGGAAGGAGCTGGAAGGAGCTGGAAGGACCTTCCATGCCCTTCCATGCCCTGCTCCCTGCAGGTGCCTGCTTGGGTGCCCCAGGGTGACTCAGACGTGCTGCAGCTCTCACCCCGGCACAGCTGGGGAATCCCCACAGTCCCTCCTCTGCTGTTTCTAACCCCCAGAGCACAAAGGAAGGGGAGAAAAGGTACATTTTGGGAGGAGTAAAAGGCCAAGCAAGCCCCGTGTCGGAGCCGCCTGACTCCGTGTTCATCCAGCGCTCCGGGGAGACTCCCGGGGGAGCTGCAGGGAAGTGGAGGAGTTGAGGAAGTTGACAAGCAGAGCGCTTGTGTTGTTTCTGGCACAAAATTCCCCGTCATGTGTGTCCCTCCACCAGCCTCCCAGGAGAGCCCCAGGAGTGATCAGCTCCAGCGGGGAGCACGGGGATGGTTGTTCCTGGCAGCATTGGGCACAGGGGGCTTTGCCTTCTCCTCTGGGGTCACCTGTCTGCAAAGAGCCTCTCCGGGTAAAAAAAACCAAAGAGACACTTCAAATCCATCCTTGTGCCAGTGCAGCCCAGAGATAAAAGGGTTGCAGTGCTCTCTAATTACACTCAGCCTCAAAGAAGAGGCTTTACGAGGGCATTAATCGGCTGCTCAGCTCCTACAAAAGGAAGGAATGTGATTTTTAAACAGTGCTGGGGGTTAATTTGACTCAGCAGCAGTTCAGAGGTGTTCCTCCCTTTGCAAGAAGTTCCAGCGGTTTGAGACTTTGACCGCTTGGATGACAGAGGAAAAAAAAAATACATAAATATGAATTTCAATGATGGTCCTGCCTAGTTTCAGGTACCTACAACGTTCAGGGTGAAGCACAGCCTTTTCCAAAGCAAAATGACAGCCTCAGCAATGTGCAGCTTAGGCTGAAGGAGTTAATTAGTATGTAGGTGTTATTTAAATAGCTAAATGGGACTTTATTGGAATGCTAAAATGCATTTGCCCCATTTCAGTGCCTTTTCCAGGAGCACCTGAGCTCCCTCCAGTTTCTAGAGGTCAGAGCTGCCCCCACACTTACTGGGTTTTAACTTTCAGTGTCCTCCTGATTAAACTGTTGCTATTGTGAAAGTTGGATATTTAGGTTGTATGGAGAGTAGAGAAATTGAATGTAAAATGAAGCAATTTTTATTTTCTTTTCATTTATTTCCAAGCAAAAGCATGCAACATGTGCAGGGCTGTTAATTAGTGTCTCCCTCTGAGCAGCAGGTGGGACAGGGCAGCTCCTGGCAACATTTCAGGCATTCACTGTTGATAATATTGATGGCAGAATGAGCAAGGTAAGACATTTTATTTTGCTGCTTTCTCAAATAAAACCAAAATTTAAAAAATAATAATAAAAAGAGAGAGAGAGAGAGATGGGATAGATCAATTCAAAAAGTGAAATTAGACATTTGTGCTTTCAGCTCCCTGGCTGCACTGGTGAGCTCCCTATCAAGGGAATCAAAGGCAGTTTTTAAGCAGCTCTTGTATGTTCTGCTTTGAAGGGACTGTTACAGATGTCTTATAAAAAGCAGCTGAGCTGCATTGCTCAATCTCAGGCAGAGGGATTGAAAAGCCACCAAGTAACTGGATGTCCTCAGGTATGTCTGTGAAGTTTATTGTGTGCAGAAGGAGGTACAGAACACACCTCAGCTCCTACTGATTTCTCCTGCCATGACAACTGGGCTGATGGAAGCAGCAAATCTCACTGGGGTTTGACAGGAATTGGTTTTCACATCCAGGGAGGTGCAGCAGATTCCTGTCACTGTGCACTGATTCCTCACAATTGTGCACAATGGTTTGTAGCTCAGTGCTTGCACACTGGATTTTCATCCTTCACAAGTTTCTTCTCCTCTCCTTTTCCCCTTCTTTGTTTCCAGCTTCTCCTCCTCCTTGTTGGCCTCCTTCATTGTTTTCCACACTACCACCTTCTCCATACACAGCATTTTTCCTCTCTAGATTTCATTGCATTCCTGCAGTTCTGTGTGGGAGCACAAGACTTCACAAGCTCCAGCATGGATGTCTGAGGAGTTACTGAACAATCAGGTGAAAAAGAAACCACTTCAACCCTTATTTTCAGAGCTGGTAAAGGCGACTTATAAATTAATTGCACTGAGAAATACAGGGAAAGAGGCTCCATCCTGAGTTCAGTGATTAAACCTCAGCTTGTCCAGTTCTATGGCACGGCCACAACCCCATGCACACCCCAAAAATCTTCTTAAAAGTTACCTCTGTGGGACTCAACTCCCTCAAACCAATATTTCAAATGTCCTTCAGAAACAAGTTGTCTTTGGTTTGACACCATTTTTTCCCCTTTAATAATGATTCCCATTATTTTAAGTCTGTAGAGTGGTGGCCAAACACAGAAGGCGCTGATGCCAAATCCAGGGAGGATGGAGATGATACAGGGAGGCTCAGGCTACATTTCCTGAGAATTTTCTTAACAGCAAGAGGCTTTGCTAAGGGTTTTCTGATGGAATTTGTGCTGGGACGCTCTGGAAAAAAAAAAAACTTCTCTAATTTTTATGCATTCAAAGCTCTGTAGATTTTTCACTTCAATTTGCTCCACAGAAACTGATCTAAATGTAAAGAATGCTTCAATCAACATCCTTTAGCATAAATGATACACTGGAAACATTACAAAACACCAAGTATTCAGTTACATCCCAGGGTCCCATGGCTTTTATTCCACATACAATGAAATGGATGAGGCCTGGAGCGGGCTGAGAGGTAAAGGTTAAATTATGGATATGTATTCAGCTTTTGAGAAGTCTGAGAAGCTGTCAGGCCCTGCAGCCCCTCTCCCATGAAAGGCTTGTCAGCACGTGTTCCCCGAGCAGTGGGAGAGCCCAGGAGCCGAGCAGAATGGCAGCAGCTGAAAGGCTGCAGAAGAATAGAACGAGCAGCGCTCTATAAACCCACTATAACTCCTGTTTGTTCCTTTGGCACTGCAAAACCACTCCAAAACAGAGGCCAACTGTTAACAGAGGCAAAGCCAACTTCATCTTTTGCAGGCTGACAAATGGTCATGTAAGTTACCAAATAACCCAAGACCTCGGGATTAAACTTCTCCAATTGTTTTCACATGATGCAACTTTAAATCTTTCTTTTGAGCAGTATTAAATTTCCTTTCATTCCCATAAACTTCAGAAAAAGTTGACTGCTCTCACATTTCAGACTGTGACCCAGCTAACTTGCACTTTTCCCCTCTGCTAGTCTGGAGAACAGAATAATGAAATTCAGACAACAGTGACCAAATGTTGTTCCGTAGAACTTTCCTTTTACAAAACAGATGAATACTCCTGGGCTCCAAAACACTGCAGGGAACAAAACTTTCAAACCTTATGGAAATAAAATAGTAAGCCTGTGCAGTGACTTCATCTCCTTTATCAGATCAGAGCCATTTTCATTGGAATTGAAATGGATTTTTTTTTATAAATCAACTCTAAATAGAGGAAAAAGAATTAAAAAATCCCACTGAAGCCATTATTGAAACACTACTTTATTTAAAACCCCCACACCCATGTGAGAGAAAGATAAATCTCATAGAGCTTTAGAGGGAGAAAACGTCTTCATCATCCTCATAATTGACATAATTCTTTGTTGCAGATAGAAGTGAGCTTTCATAACACAGGAAAATAAACGTTTTAGTGTTTGTGATTCCCAAGGAGATAAGCAGCTGCATTGTGTGCTGTGACTGGGACAAAGGGCCATAGACAGGGACCAGGGACACTCTTGGGGCTGGAATTTCTCCCTGGAGGTGCTGAGCCCTCCGGGATCTCACTGAACCCCCACCAGGCTGGTGCCCTCAGCATCCTGCCAGACAAAACCCTGTATTTACACAAGGAGAACTCCCCACTGTGCTGCAGCTCTGCTGCTGCTGGGAGTGGGATTGCAGGCACCTCAACCCATCACAAATTCAGCCACCAGAGTCAAAATAAAAGGAGCCAAAATATATAAATCCAGCAGACGAGGTTTATGGGGGAACTGAACCAAACATTCACCCAGAAGATTTAGTGCAGCCCTAAGTGAACGGGGCACCTCAGTCTGCACATCCCTGGGTTAGTGCTGTGCTAAACTCCTGCTGATAGCAGTGGAAGTTTTATGTGCAAAATGAGTGGAAAACACGAGATGTTAGATAGGACAGCACAAGTCCATAAAGCAGCTGATACCTAAACCCTGCCATCAGGGCTTTGCCAGCCCCCCTCTAACTTCCATGCAAATTCCACCTGTGGATCCCCAGCGTTTGTCCTAATTGGAAGCCTTAAAGGTGAATTAAAATGTTGTTGGGATAAAAACCTGTTTAAGATGCCAAATCCCTGTGTAGACTTGCAAGTAAATAAATTTTAAAGGCTGACTAGGGGCCTTCTTATTAACCTGTCAAACCACCAGCCCTGGAATCTCTTTTTCTCCTGCTGAAATGGTGATGTTCTCCTTCCTCTTATGATTGAAGTGTTTTACTGCCTCACGTGCCTGGCCACGAAGATGAGCATGTTTAGGAAGGTGATGAAATCTCCTTGTTCATCCTAAAAATGCCGTGGTCCTTCCTGGCAGGAAGGGCTGGGGCTCCCTGCAACTGGAGGGAAGTGATGGATTTTGACAGTTGGGTGTAATATTCATTCAGTTCTCCAAACTATTGCCCTAAAAACCTTCTCTCTGGATGAGATTTTTTGAGGATTGGGTTGGTTGATTCCTTTGGGAAGAAGCAACCAAACTCTGCGTGAGGAACTTGGAAGTTACAGAGCAATTTCACCTGAAATTACCTGAGATATTTTGCAAAAGGGCAACCTGGCCACGGCCAAACTGAGCTGTAAACTCATGTCCTTCTTTTCCAGGCTCCCTTCTGGAGCTAATGAGAAGGACATAAAATAATTGTAGTTTCCTTTAAGGATAACTACAAAGCTCAGCATCTGAAATGTGAATGCCCAGCCTGGGTGAGTGTTTGGAATTGTTGCTGTCACAAACTGCTCCTTCAATGAAAAATTCCAAAGTGCCCAGCACAATGGATGTCAACTGTCATGAAAGGCTAGGGTGCCAGTTCAAAAAATAAAGTCATAACAACAACAAAACTAATGTGTAATAAGCGTGCCAACATTTGCATATGTTATTAAATAGTTGCTGGTGTTTGTGTCCCATTGTCACCCTCCCTTTACCAGAAGGGTGAGGTTATGTGTCCCTGTGGAATTCAGGGATGTAAAGAACAGAGTCCTCCTGAGATAGAAATATATTTATATTTATTAATATATAGAAAATTCCAGTGTAATCCACACATGAAAGAATTGTGGTCTATTTCAAGCCTTTCCCTTTCATCTTTTCCATATTTTCTGCCAATTTTCAAAGTGCTCCCAGAGCACAGACTGAACGAAATGATTCTGAACGAGGCTGGCCTGCAGCTCCTGATGCTCCCTGTGTCATTCCCCGGGGCCACCCCTGTCCCCTGACCCCACAGTGCTCCCTGCCACGCTCCCTGTGGCTGCTGAGCCTTTGCTTCCCCCTCAAAGGAAAGGAAAAATCCCACCTGAGGAGACAGAGCTGTTGCAAAGACCGGCACAAATGCATCTCCTGACCCGCTGCCTTCAGGATAAAACTGTTGATTCTCATATCTCTTGTTCCTTTTAAAGAAACACGTTATTTATGCTGTACTTGCTCCTGAAACTACTGGAAAATAAACCTGGCATCAAGTGGACAATGTTTTCACCTGAGTTAGACAGAACTCCTTTCCTAAAGAACTCAATGTAAGTTATGTCTAAATCCTCCACCTTTAAATGTAGCAGCAATTATTCTTTTCTACCTTATGATTTAAAAATCCGTGGTGAAATCAGATTTACACTGGGTCTTTCCATGGATGCACAGATTGTAGGAATCCAGGGAAGTTCCACCCTCACTTCCAGCTTCCACTCTGGAAGTCTGAACACGCTGGTGTAATTCCAGTTAAATTTCTAGGGGGCAAAGGATGATTGATGTGGCCTCAACTGGTGGAATCAAAAAATCTGGTATAGATTAATAGGGATATTAGTGAAAGCTGGAAAGGAAAACAAGGATTCTTTTCTAATGTGACATGATACTTAAGAACACACATTGTCAGTAACTACAAATGTGTAATGTTTCTCTTTTATTTTGCTGTACTTCTGACACGATTCTCTTACAATGCTTTGCTTATCATCCTCTTGTGAGGTTTATTGTACTTACAAATCATTCCCAGACAGCTTCTTTGCTATCTTTTCATTAAAAAAAAAAAAAAAGAAGAATAAAAAATTTTGTGGATAATACATTTTCCCCGCGGGAACTAATTCCACAAAGATATTGACTACAAGCCTGTCTTGTTCTAAAATATGTGGCCATGTATCAAATGGTTGATTCTTCTCCCCAGAGTCACCTTCTGAAGCTTTGTGTGTGCACTTCATCTCCCAAGCATCCTGAGACCACAGAGGAGAGACTCCCATTTGTCCTCCCAAGCCAGTGCTTGTCCCTGCCTGGAATTCTCTCTGCCATCAGATCACATTGCTGTGGATACTCCCTGCTATCCATTTTGGGGTCTTTAGGGCTGTGTCCACTCCATTTCCTTTGGTTAATATATTTTTAGCCCTTCCACTGTGGGATGACAGGCTGCAGCATGTTAAAGCAGGGAGAATATTTGTATTGATTTCCAAATGCTGCAGATTGAGAGCAGATGTACCACGTATTCCCCAAACGTATGTTTTAACTTTCATTTATGTGCTGTGCTGAGCAGCCTGCGAGCCAGGAAGTGATTTATATCTGCTAATTGCATGCACTTTGGTAGACTTGCAGCTAAAAATAAGTGGTTTGTTTTTTAATTATAAATGATTTATCCTCTCACGCTGCATGGAGCTAAAACTTCGAAGCTAAATGAGAACTTGGAGAATCTGCATTTAGTTTCTGCATCTGCCACGGACTTTTTTTTGTATCTTTAGTGGGTTATCCCTGTGCCCAGCTCACAGGAATCTGGATCTCATGGACATCTTACTTCAGAGAGATGAAGGAAACACTTTTGTGTTGCAGCTGAAGAGGTGTAGCAGCAGCTGCTGCCAAAAGCAGCGGTTCAGTGGAGACCCTGGAGAAGGGTTCCCCTCACCTTTGCTGGATCCAACACCCTGGCAGCTGTGGGGAATCGGCCCCAGCTGCTGATCGGGGGAACATCGCTCCCATTCCCTCTCACCAGAGGGTTCATGGCATGGACTCGCCTGGGTGAACACAAGGAAACACAGGAGGTGTTTCCGTGCGGGCAGCTCGCTGTTAGATCGCTCAGAAGTAACCTGGAATGTCACTTCAGAGGGTCAGGGCAGGCAAGCCCGGGCTGGTGCGGCAGCACTGCAATCCCAGCTGCGTGTCTGACCTTCCCGCTGGCGCAGCTCCGGTATTCCCGGTATTCCCTGCCTCCCGGACAAGTGTCAGGCCCCTGAGGGCACTCAGCGCTCTTAATGAGTCCCACCCAACCTGCCTGGGGCTCTCTTTAGGCTCAGCCCTGGCCCCTCTGAGCCTGTCCCTGCAGCATCTCCCTGTGCAGGGAGATCCTCCTGAGCAGGGAGTGACTTCCCTGCCTCACCTCAGTCCTGTCCCATTCCCTGCTTGCCCTCAGTCCTGTCCCATTCCCTGCCTCACCTCAGTCCTGTCCCATTCCCTGCCTGCCCTCAGTCCTGTCCCATTCCCTGCTTGCCCTCAGACCTGTCCCATTCCCTGCTTCACCTCAGTCCTGTCCCATTCCCTGCTTCACCTCAGTCCTGTCCCATTCCCTGCTTCACCCCAGTCCTGTCCCATTCCATGCTTCACCTCAGTCCTGTCCCATTCCCTGCCTCACCTCAGTCCTGTCCCATTCCCTGCCTCACCTCAGACCTGTCCCATTCCCTGCTTCACCCCAGTCCTGTCCCATTCCATGCTTCACCTCAGACCTGTCCCATTCCCTGCTTCACCCCAGTCCTGTCCCATTCCCTGCTTCACCCCAGTCCTGTCCCATTCCCTGCTTCACCTCAGTCCTGTCCCATTCCCTGCTTGCCCTCAGTCCTGTCCCATTCCCTGCTTCACTTCAGTCCTGTCCCATTCCCTGCTTCACCTCAGTCTGTCCCATTCCCTGCTTGCCCTCGGTCCTGTCCCATTCCCTGCTTCACTTCAGTCCTGTCCCATTCCCTGCCTCACCTCAGTCCTGTCCCACTCCCTGCTTTCTCTCAGACATATTCCATTTCCTGCTTCACCCCAGTCCTGTCCCATTCCCTGCTTCACCTCAATCTGTCCCATTCCCTGTTTGCACTCAGTCCTGTCCCATTCCCTGCTTCACCTCAATCTGTCCCATTCCCTGTTTGCTCTCAGTCCTGTCCCATTCCCTGCTTGCCCTCAGACTGTCCCATCCCCACGGACAGGCTGGCAGCCACTGTGCTGTGTCCCAGTGCCAGAACGTTCCCGTGTCGCTGGAATGGCTCCCGAGGAATGGCCCCTGAGCTGCTGTTGATTGTCAGGCTGATCTCAGACCTGCCTGGCCACCCTGCACTCGCCTGATGATCCTGGCTGGAGCTGGGCACCACCTGGATTCGGGGTGGTGCTTCAAGGACCTAAAGTGGCAGAAACTCCAGCACTCAGGTCCCAGCAGCTGACAGCCCCTTCATGTGTCACACCACATCCTAAAACACATCAAGCTTGGCTCGCCTTGTCCATTCCATCCACGTTTGTTTATCAGTTAGTTTTCCCGAGGAAATGGATAATCTCTTGTCCTTTTCCTGGCTGGTGAGAGGAGGTACATGTGCATGTTTGTATGTGTTAGAAGAAGGTGGTTCCAGACCTCAATCTCCTTCCCTAACATGCTGCCAGATGTTTATCTGGGTTTCTTCTTCCTCTTGAAACTCTATTAGTGTCTGACAAGAAATACAAGATTCATATGGCAGAAGAAAAGCCTAAGGGATGTGATCTAGCAGGAAGTGAGGAGGAAATTCCTTTAATCTTGTCCTTGTTTCCACTCTGCTTATGAGCTTTTTATTAAACAGTTGCTGACTTTTGAAATCCTAAACCTAATCTAAGCATCCCAGGAATGTGATCATTCTCCTGGATGGAAAGCAGTTATCACTCCTAGGAGCCTCAACCAGCTTTGGCAGTGTCCTCCAACTCCAGCAAAAATGTTATCCACCATTGGCAGGAGGGAACTCCAACCCTCCTGCCCAAAATCTCGCTTTCCAATCACCAGAGAGAGGGAAAAGCATATTTGGGGTCTGGGCTCGTTGACAAGGTGGGGACTGATCACAGGTTGGACTTGATGGTCTTGGGGGTTTTTTCCAACTTCCAACACTTCCGTGATTCTGTGAAAAGTGTGCCCCTCCAAGTGCAGTAACCCCAGACTGCGGCCACTGGATGCGGGGCAGACCCTTGGGAAGGCATGGAAACCTTTCCAGCGTGGATGACCAAGCACTGGAACAGATTGTCCAGAGAAGCGTGTGGAGCCTCCCTCACTAGAGATATTCCAGAACCCTCTGCACACAATCCCATGCCGTGTGCTCCAGGAGAAGGGAAGGCTGGACCAGATCATCCGCAGCGCTCCCTTCCAACTCGATTCTGTGACTCCGTGTCTGCTCAGGGACTGGACTCGATAATCCCGCAGGGATTCTCCTGCGGAAAGCGCGACAATCCCTCAGGGACTGACCCTGGGGAAGGGAAGGCGACCCTCCCGCAAGGGACTGACCCTGAAGAAGAGAAGCGATCCCCCCGCAGGGACTGACCCTGGAAAAGGGAAGCGAATCCCCCTCAGCGCTGCCCTCAGAGCTGCGCCGGGCCCGCCCCGGCTCTGAGGGCGGGCGGCTCCTCCGCGCGGGGACAAAATGGCGGCGGCGCGGCGCGTGCGGCCGCGCGGGGGCGCTGCGGGGCCGGGCAGCGCTGACAGCGGGCAGGGCTGAGGGCTGAGGGCGGCGGTGCCGGCCCCGCTCCCTCCCCGCCCGCGCCGCCTTCCCCGCCCGCCGGCACAGCGCGGGACGGAGGAGCGGCGGCCCCGCGGTGGATGCGGGAGCAGCGCCGGCTCAGGAATGCAGCAGCCGGGCGGCGCGGACGGGAGCCTCCCGCTGCTGCTCCCGCTGCTGCTGCTGCTGAGGGCGGGCAGCCGCGCCGAGCCCGGGGACGCCACGCAAGGTAAGGGGGGACACGGCGGGCGGGCGGGGTGAGAGGAGCCGGGCCGGCACCGAGGGGAGCCTCCCGTTAACTAGCTCGGAGTTTTATGCTCGGTCTGTGTTTAATTGCTTCGTCAAAAAAAGCTCTTTCCAAGTGTTGGGGCCAGCGAGCGTTCCCAGCGTAACCATTCCCAGGCGGTCCCGCTTTGCGGTCCGTGATTGATGGTGCCCGAGGTGTGTTAGCGCACACGGGACTCGGCCCTCGGATCCGGCTCTCGGGGCATGTTTTGCCATCTCACCCCCCTTCTATCCCTCAGAAACGTTGATTTGTTTATCTATTTATTTCTTTTCAACCAAAAGAAAGCGTCTCCGTTTTGCTTTTAGCGAGCGATATTTATCCCGCGATCCTTCTGCTTTGCCAGGGTTCTGATTCCAGCCTTTTTTTTTTTTTTTTTTTTTGTGAGGGATTTATGTGTAAAACAGCGTAGCCCAGGCATAAAGGGACCTTGGAGTTGGGATAGTTGGAATTGGGCAAGGACTGGTTGCTTCGGGCCAAGGCAGTAAAAAGTGAGCAGTGTTTTTGGACGCCTGCATGAGAATTTCACGGAGAGTTGGATGTGCGTGAGCTGCGGCTCCTCCAAAGTGTTCTGTGGTGGGTACTTCAATCACAACCCACCTCTGAGAAGTGTTGGTTGATAACGTGCCTGTCTTTAGTGTTTAAAGTGAAAAATCAGTGAACGCTAAAGAGAGAAAGTTGATGGAAAAGCCAAAATTGTAAATACCGTGGGATGACTGCCTTTAAAAATTCGCTGGCAGCTAACAGATGTAACACCCTTGTCACATCCCTGTGCCTGGGTTTCTGCCGCTGCTCCAGCGTGTCCCTAAGGATGCTGTTCCCGGGGCTGTGTGTGAGGGAGTGGATCTCTTGGAATGACTTCCCGATGTCCCAGGAGTCTCACGGTGCAGATTCAATGGCTGGATGAGTTCTAGCTTGGGGTTGGAATTCTTCATGACATCTCAATGGGAAAATTTTCAGAAGTTGTTTTCTAATGTCTCCAGGGAATGCTGTGTGTGCTTAACAAATAGCTGTAGTTTTTAAACGGGGAAAAAAAAAGGCTATTTCTCCCCTGGTTTTTCAGATCGTTTCAAAGCAATGAGTTTTTTTGCATGTTTCAAAGAGCCTGGAAGGGAAAAATAAAACCCCATTAACATAAAACAACTGATCACATCGGGTCTGGAACTGACCATTTCTTATTTCCTGTGCATTTTTGCTGGGAAGTACCTATCTGAGTACGAATTCACCTTTATGTGAATATATTAATATAGTCATTATTAGTCATTATATATGAATGTAGTTATTATACTGCAGGCCATTAGTAAAAGTTACACCACGAGGGGTTTCAGCACAATAAAAGAAAGTGGGGTTTTTTTGTAGTGAGAACAATAATTCCCTGGAATTACCACCCCAGGGATGTGGTGAAATCCCAATGGCTGGAGGTTTCCAAGATGAGACTGGATAATCTCAGCCAGGCTCCCTTTCCCACAAAAGGCTGGACCAGGTGATCCTTCCAGCCTGGACTGTGATCTGTGATTATACACAGCTACTTTCCACAGTGAAGTATTTCCTATATTTTAAATAATATCTCTGGCAATTGTTTTCAGCGTGGATTCACAGGCAGATCAAGTGATTTATTTATTTTTTATAGATAGACATCTATCACATGTTCAACCACATACTAGGTTTTCCCCTAAACTAGGTTTTGTGGAAGAATAAGGGCAACCTGAACATCCAACACCAATTAGAGAAGCCAAACAAAGAAAAAATCCTGTTCTAAAAAAGTTTTACAGATTTCTTTAAGGTGACTTGTTGAATAAATAGAAGTTGCTCTATCAGAAACCCAGCCCAGACAGAATCTTCAGTCCCTACCCTTTAACCCTGCCATTTTCAGAAAGAGAATGTGGACCACTGTCTCCTGCTGCTGCCTTTTTGTCCATGACCTTTCCTTGCAGGGAGCAAAACAACCCCAAAAAGCTTTGTACATTCGCTGCCTTTAACTTGTGCTCCTCCCAAGGGTGCTCGCAGGCTGGCCTGAGCGTTCCAAATAAAAGCACCGAGTTAATGTCAATTGAAGGAACAGCAACTCTCCAGCTTGGATATTTTTTTGCAGTGTGTGGCTCTGGATATTCCCAGCTCAGCTCGATTATTGTTCTTCCAGATCATGTAATGGAAGAAGTGTGAATGATAGAAAAACATTTTAAAAGCATGGGGTAAACCCACAGATCTCTTGATTGTGTTTTAGATTGTAGGGGTGCTGCTGATTTCCTTGAAAGTTGCGAGATAAAGTTCCACAGCTCTTGATTAGTCCCTGTGGTTAATTGTTTCATCCCCGGGTCACAGGCTGCTGCTTCAGCCACAATCCAGGAATGAGTTTAAAAACAAACAAAATGCTTTTGTTGCCTTAAGCTTTTAAGAGGATGAGGGTAGATGTCACTGTTTGAGGTTGTAGCCTTGTATTTCTTGACAAAAGTGGCTTGAAGTAGCAGCAGATTATCTTCAGGACATCGTTTCTTTGTTTCTATAATTAACTTCTGCTGAAACTGCTGTGTTAATTACGTCCTCGCAGAGATTTAAAGTGTTGCAAATGAGAGTTAGGCAGGGGAGTATTTTAAAGCTTGCGTATGGATTTAAGCAGGCAAAGAGAGAGGAAAAAAAAAAGAGTTTCCCTGAGGTGTGACACTGGATCCTGCTCTTTGGAAACAGATGTAGAAATCCAGCAGTCTGCTGGGGCTCCAAAGAGCACCTCAGAGTTGAAAACTCTTTTAAAAAATCTCTAACTAAATGCAGCTGCTTTACACACGGCGATTGTCTTGCAAGCCGGAAACATGTAGAAAGTTAACTCAGACAAAAGAAAAAGTGTAAACCTTTCCTTCCCGGAGCCCTGGAAAAAAAAACAACCAAAAAACCCCTCAGTCATCCTCAGCTGCAAATTCGATGTTCGCACAGTTGTTGTGTGAAGTGTTTGTGTCTCAAGAAGCAGTTTTTAGGAATGGGCTTGGCTGAGGTGTTGTGTGCTGTGATCTCACCTTGGCCGGGGTGTCCCGGTGATGGGTGCTGCTGCTTCCCGGGGAAAATCGTCCCCAGCACAGCTGGAGAGTCTCACACCCGGCCGGGCAGAGGTGGAGGTGTGACGGGGATCACCCAGCCTGCTTTTGGACAGACTCCTCCGTACCGAAACAAGCAGCAAATCCGGTTATTTTACTGTTAAGATGCCGTCTTTGATCCAGGTTTCTGCTTTTAAAAATCAGCAAACCCCGTGCTGTGTCTTGAAATCAACTCCCTAAAGCTGAGCTCAAAGAAATTCTGGGTGGTTTGAGGCTGGGGCAGCCCCAAACAGCTGAATAATGAAGTGACTTTGTGGGGCTTTCCTTGTTTCTTTTTCATTGTAATCAAGGAGATATTGAAAGTCAATGAATCTGCACATTTATGAATGGAACAGCAGTGAAATGAATAAATGAGAGCAGTTGTCAATGATTCTATGTAAATAACAACAAAATACTGGTGTTAGCTGAAGGATGCTTCTGTGGGGGTGGTGATTGCAGTTTTACATCCTTTATGATGAAGTGCTTTAAAATTCCTGAAATTCTACATTTGGTGTAAAGTTTCATTTGGTCAGGTGCTGCAGAGGAAGTTACAATTTTTTTTTCCTGTCTGTTTACAAGCAGAGTCACTGCTGTCCTTGCCAGGAGTGTGACATGTGAAAGGCATGGACAATTTTAATGTCATTTAATTGGGCTGGAACGACAGGATAGCCAGGAGGGGCTGTGAAGCTTGCCAAGTTGGAAAAACTGAATAATTTCAGCTTCAATATACATCACTAGTGTGTGATGTAATGATAAAGCTCTAAATATTACTACAATTTAATAGTAAGGTTCTTTGAAGTTCCCCAGGGAATATAATGTAAAATAAAAACTTGCCTATATTTGGACTCCACTGCAATGTGATATTGAAAATGGTGCTCTGCCAAAGTCAGGCAGCTTGGGGAAAAGAAGTAGCTGGAGAAAGGAACCCTTTAGTGAGGAAAGCAATAACCCAGGCTCCTCAGCCTGCTTCCATGCCAGCATCCCAGCGTGAGGAAGATTGCTTTCCAGCATCTCCTCCTGAAGTGGAGACACTGGAGTGCCACTGCTTCCAAGGAAATCTGCAGGGCAGTAGATGAAAGGAAGTGCCTGGTGGCTTGTGGAAGGAAAGCCATGGTTGCTGTTGCTGGGATGGACACAGATTGGGAGGATGACTGTCAGGCAGGGTTCCTGACAAAATGCTGCAGAGTGGTCACCAACAGGAGCAGAAGGCAGAGCACTGCCATGGAGGAGGGACTGACAGGGATGGATGGGCTGTGGGGCCAGGGCTGTGTGTACAGAGCTGGCTTTTCTCTGGTGTTTCTCAACTAGTCATGGAGTTCACGCCCAAGGCAGGAGCAGGAGAAAGCTCAGGTCAAGGCTGCTTTGTTGCTTCACTGAGTTCCCTGGGGGTTTTTGTTGCTGTTCTAACAACACCCCTTTGCAGAGCTGTGTGGAGTCTGGTTGATCAGAGAGGGTAAAGGAGAGCAATAAATGGCCTTGCAGGACATGTCCTGGATCACTGGTGTTGGTGGGGGCTGGCTGCTGTGTCCCTGCTGGCTGGAATGTGCCAATTTGGGGGAGCTGGTCCAGGCCTGGCTTAACCCACCTGGGCCCTGCTGAGATTTTCTGATCTTTTACCAGTGACTGGGAAATGGCTGAGTCAGGGGAGGTTTAGGCTGGATATCAGGAAAAAGATTGTTCCCCCAGAGGGTATTTGGACACTACACAGTCCCCCAGGGAATGGTCACAGCTCCAAGGCTGCCAGAGCTCCAGGAGTATTTGGACACTGCTCTGAGGGACAGGGTGGGATTGTTGGGGTGTCTGTGCAGGGCCAGCAGTTGGACTGGATGATCCTTTGAGGTCTCTTCCAACTCAGGATTCTCTGATTCTATGATGTCACATTGGAGACAGGAATCCTGGACATATTTATTGTGTCCTGGGAATGTTGAAGGCAAAGAAAATCTGTCTGCTTTTTTTGTCAGTGAAAGCTGAAAAAAATAGCAAATAAGGCAAGTCCCTGTGTGTACAGGCAGCCAGTGTCCTGAGGAGCTGGAGCAGAAGTGTTGGGCACTTGATGCAGATGTTCCATGGTCTCTGTAAGCCCTGCTGGTGCTCTGGGCTGTGCAGAGATGTGCTTTCACTCACTCACAGATATTTGGGAGTAGCTTTAGGTTAGGACTGTGCCATCCCACTGTGCACTGGGGAAGTTTCATAACTGGGTGAGTTCTTGAGAAAAGTTCTTGCAGGCTCTGGGGGAAGCCTGGATTTTATTAAAAGCTTTTTTTCAAGCTGCTCAGGTCATATGCTGTAACTGATACGGCACAAGGGCTTCCTGTGACCTTCTGCTCCTTCCCTCCCAGGGCTGTCCCTGGTGCGTCTCCCTGTCCCGTTCCCAGATGCTCTGTCTGTCTGCAGCACAGCCCTGAACATCATCTGCTCCAGGCAGATCCAGGAAGGAGCTGGAATGGTGGAGCTGGAAGCCAGAGCACAGCAGCAGGCCATGGGAAATGGAGAGATCAGAGATAAGCGAGGGAAAAGCGCTCGGCAGCTTTGTAACCTCCTCACACATTCCCTCCAGAGACTGGGAATGGAGCAGGGGATGCTTTTCCTACCCTGGGAACTTGAGACTGGCTCTGGAAGGATGTGCACTTCCACAGTCATAGTGTGAACACCCCTCTGCAAAGCTGCTCTGGTGGCCCAATCCCCCCTGAAGATGCTAAACTGAGCTTTAAAGGATGGAGGGAGTAAAGGTAATGAGCTGCCTGAGGCTGGCCCATACACAACACCATGGCCATTCCTGCAGAGCCAGAACATGTGCTGGAGAAGGAGGGATTGGGATCTGGGTGGCCTTAATTTGAAAATTCTTGAGGGCCTTTAGCTCTTCCCATGTTGACATCCACCCTTGTGGAACATTTAACGTGTAGAGGGGGTTTGTTCTCTCTCTGAATTCAGTTTCAGTCATTCTGTCCTCAAAGGTGTGCACACAAAGGTGTGAACACACAGAGGTCTCTAGAGGACAGAAGCTTGGTCAGATGACAAAAAGATGAAATCAGTGTTAGAACTAAGATTAGATCTGGTTTTCCTCAAGTGAGGTCCTCTTTGCAAAACCTCTGTCAACCTTTCTCCTCATGGAGAGGAATCATCCTTGTTGTGCAGGGAATATCTCACCTGTGACACCTTTATGGAGTTAATGTATACCTGAGCCCTGTGCAGTCTGCACTGGATTTACAACAGCTCTTGCCTCTCCCAGTTTTTCCTGTAAGGGGTCAGTTATCATGGGTGAGCATCTCTTCTCCAAAATTAACTTGGCTTCAAATGAAAGGAAGTGTCTTTATAATTGTTTTGTTTACTCTGAAGTACTTGATGTGCTGTATAAGTAACAAGCATTCTGTGCGTTTTCATTTTGAATTCTTTTTTGTGTATGTTAATTATTCATTCCATATGTTTGGATTTTTCTTTATAAAACACATTATCTCTCTGTGAATTTAATGAAAATCTGTGGCACGATGGAGACATCTCTTTTTCTCCAGAACGTGCTGAGTGGAGAGAGCAGCACGTTGAGCTCTGCTTTCAGTGAGTTTCACCTACAGTGACAAGAGGTCATTTAATTCCCAGCTGATTGTCAGGAAGATGGATTTATATCATTAAATGCTTTCAGGAGGCCAAGGAAGAGCTCGTGGTGGACCTTTGCTTCTGCCTGCTGGCATCTCTCAGGCTGAAACACTTCATGCTCACCAGAGGATGTTTCTGAACTGAGGGCCCCTGACTTTTACATTCACTTTTCTTGGCAGCCTGACAGAGCCCAAGTCTGGCAACCTTTGTAAGTGAGATGCAACGAGCCTCGCTTATTTCAGCTATTGCTCTGTCACTGTGTTTTTAATTTACTGTAATTCAATAACTGACACAATGCTGGAGTAAATAAATGGGCTGTGAACATTCTCATAGACCTTGGGCGTCCAGCTCAGGGCAAGATTTAGCTTTTAATTAACACTGTCCATGAGATTTATTGTTAAAATTGCATCCTTTTAAATAAGTCAATCTGAAGTTGATTAAGAGATAAATAATTGAAACCTGGTGTGGGATAACAGAAAGCATTCTAGTGGGTGCAGCAGTGGAGCACCATTGGAGCTCCAGATCCCTTTTCTCCAGAGTTTTGGGTCATTCCCATAAGCTGGATGTTGTCATTATCTTTTCTGTGCAGGTTTTGTTGCTCTGTGTTGAAAAAAAAAAAGTGTTCTTCAATATATTAAGAACAGAAGCATTTTACCTGTGTATAAACTGCATTCTTAGTACAGCAAAGAGCTTTAGGAAGGCCTTGGGACACCCTGGTAAAAACCCTTACAGGATTTTTGCTCCTTACAGTCCTCTCTGCTACATAAATTCTCCAAAAAGAGGCCCAGGCAAGGGAAGAATCTGTAAAGGCATCCCCTCACTGTAGGAGAATCTTATTAGCAAAATTATATTTCATCAGGGATTAAAAGAAAATGCTGACCTGATTTTCATGTGTTGTATAGGGAGAGATGATATCTGACTTGCCCTTTTCCTTTTGAGAGCCTGTTTGTAGGATGTGATTTATGTTCTTGCATTCTCTGTTTGTGATTGATCTTTTTCTAAATTCTAATGAGTATTTCCGTGTAATGACCCCTGAGCAGCAGTAAAATGTTGACAAAGTTGAGAGTGCAGAACTTGGACAATTCTCTCTTAAAATCTGTGGTCTCCTGCTTTTCCCAGCAGCAAAAATGGTCCTGATACGAGGAGCTGTGTGACCAACCCCTCTCATTTCAGGCTGAAAACCTCCAGGGAATGTCAATATCAATATTTTGTTGGTTGAGCTGTTCAGAGTGAGACAGATTAGGTTGGGCATGAAGTGAACTGGGCCATTCCTTCCTTCCTGAGCTGGTTTCACTGGGGAGGCACATTTGGCACTGATCACACTTGAGGCTCTGCTTTCAACATTTCTGTAGGTCCTAATGGTTCTGGGGAAGTTCTTTGATCTGTCTTGAAAACTTCAAAACTTGAGAGGTGGTACTGGGGGAAAGAGAAAAAGCTGGTTGGTAGCAGGTACAGCGAATTTGCAGGGAATTTGTTCAATAAAGAAGGAGAGACCACCTACAAACTGACAGCTTTTCCTTGCCATAAGGCTTTTGGTGGGATAACAATATCTCCTGGTGGAAGTGACTCCTGTAAGCAGGACACCTTTACAAGGAGTTTTGGGAATCTGAACGCTTAAGGTTTCTCTGTTGTCATTTATGGGATGTGTTTAGCTCTCTCATCCAAGAGAGAAGACTCAGTCCTGTTCAGTTCTCTCATCCAAGGCCATTCTGAAGTCTCTGGGCTTGGAGCTCTGAAGCACTGGGTGAATTTTTTGATCTCTTGTATTTATTGTGGAGAACCTCTGGTACAACCAACTTCAAAAATCCAACGGTAGCTCTAAGAGCAATCCCCTTTTTCAGAAAGTTTTGACAGAATGCAGCACCAAAGTCTTAACTGGGTTTGTTCTCTCTGTCAGTAAATGAGTGAAGCTGTGGCCTCAGGCATCACAGCCCATCCAGCAGGGTCACAGCAGGGACAGCAATGCTGGCACTGCCTTTGCTTTGGGAAAGTCAGAGTTCAGGTTTCTGCACAGGTTTGTAAGTAAGGTGCTGTTTATTTTGCTGTCAGCTCTACAGAAATCCCCTACCCCAACCCTGTAATTGTCGGATGTTCTGTTATCCTATTCCTCCTGCCAGTTATTATCTCCTGAGATTATCAAGGGTAACTTCACCTGGACTAATTGTAATAACTGACAAGGCCTGAGGGGAAGAATTCTGTCTCGGCAGTGCAAGGAGGGATTAGGTGTGTATATATTCTGTGTAATTTGCTGAGAGGTGTCTATGTACAGATCTGTCAGGAGAACTGTAAAATCATTTGAAATGTTGCAAGGGATAGATGTGTGGTGATAGGAGGCTCAACTTTCTTCAGCTTTTGTTGCTTTATCCCACTGAAGTGAATTTTATAGGCTTTCTTCTGCCCTTGCCTGTGTAAGCTGGTGTCAGGCTCCTTGAGAAGGCACTTATGTTCTTGAAGGATTATTGTGTTAATTTAGCTTTCATTTCATCAGGTATCAAGGCTTGATATTATCCTGCTGTTTGTTGCTCTGTTCTTACTGGGAATTACTGACACCAGAGATGTTGGGGATTACACTGAAGATGACTGAGGTGCAGCAAGGAAATAATTTTTGATCTCTGCTCGCTTTGCTGTCTTAAAGCTCCTACAAGATGCTAAAGATCCTGGTTTTGGCTCAGTCATTCAGCAGTGCTGATTAAGACAGTCAATCTGAGCAGCAGAGCCTGACAGATTTTCTGCCAGAATCCTTTAGAGGATGCATGTAATGAATCTTTTAGTAACTTCAGTGGGCAGTTGCTTTCAGCCAGCTGAAATATTTCCTGTGTAAAGGAAGACAGACTTTCCACGTGAAAGTCACGATGTGCCCACCCCTGGTGTGGGATATTATTGCCTGAAAAGAACTCTAAATAATGAACTCTGTCCTGCTAATGATGGTGCTTGTCACCAGTACACAAAGAAAGTACACTGAAAACTTATTTTGATATATTTTCCTTGTTTTTAGACTCAAATCCACTTTCCCCCCCCTAGAAAATGCTTTGTTTCCAGACACACTTCATCCAGCAGTGAACAGATGTAGAGTGTCCTGGAATATTTTATCCTGAAAAACAGGGAATTGCAGTTCCTCTCACGGACTTTGCTGGGCTCAAAGTACACGTGGTGCTTGAAGAAATAGGAAAGAAGCATTTTGTTTTGCTCCATTACACTGCCAGAACTCCTGAGCGTTTCCCAACATCTCTGCTGTCCAAATGGGCCCTGGTACCAGCGGGATGGTTTTTGTCCCGTGGGTTTTTGTCCTGGGGGTTGTGCCGGAGCCCCTTTCCCAGAGCTGGGAAATCCCCACTGCAGAACGCGTGAAACTCGAATACTCGGGATTTTGTCTTGAAGCAGGATCCAGTGTTCCCTTTGCTTCCTGCACCAAATGCCATGGGAGCAGGGCTGGTTTTGATCTGTGTGTGATGTGGGGCTGGCTCAGCTTGCAGGGATGAAAGACGAGTGTCACTTCCAGCGCTGGCTGCGGGAGCACACGGGGGCTGTTCTGCCCTGGCTGGCCCAGGGAAGGACAAAG
The DNA here is from genome assembly GCA_016584745.2 of Phylloscopus trochilus trochilus. NCBI lineage: Eukaryota > Metazoa > Chordata > Aves > Passeriformes > Phylloscopidae > Phylloscopus > Phylloscopus trochilus. Next base: position 2,194,357 of record WQNJ02000093.1, on the reverse strand, counting down.
CCAGGGCTTTGCAGACAGGAAAAAAGCTGCTCAAGGGGGGGATTGGATTTCTCCAAACAAAATATTATCCAAAAATATTCATGGGGTTCAAATGAGCAGCCAAATGCAAATGGTTGCACTTTTTTTTGTTCCATATGTGTTCTCATGCTCTCTACCAACCTTAAGCGCAATATCCTAATTTTTCCTCCAAAAATGTGCACAAAAGGCATCTCACTTGCCTACTAATAAATAATACAGAATTCAGTTAAATCCTAATGAAAAGACACCGTTTCTGTGAGGAATGTTTCTCAGACTGAGTGTGGGACTTGAAATAATTTCCAAATTTTAACTCCACTTGTGTGTCAGGAAAGCATTTGCAGTACTTGGTGAAAGCTGTTGCAACTCGAGACAGCATTTGTTCTTGGAACCTATCTTTAATAATTTCTTGTGCAGTTCAAGGAGAGCAAACGTTCTCGGAGCAAGAACTTTTCACATTTTGGAGAAATCTAAAGATAAAAAAGGAAATGTTTAATGCTGTGTGTTTAAATTTTGACTGGGAAGCAACCCCTGTTCCGGTATCTTACATGGCTGTTTGGCTTTTATTACTTTTCTCATCACTGCATAGAGTTCTGAAATGAGTGATTTTTGTGTATGCAGAGAAGGGATTTTATAATCTTCAGGATTTTTCCATTTTGCCTGAATCTATCAAACATTTGTTCAGATGAAGTGAAAGGGGAGGCAGCTTCAAGTGTCTCTTTCCTGTTGCACAGAGCTTGATCCTTTCTGGAGTTCTGCAGAATTTCCCAGTTTAAGCCAAACTAGGAAACATTTTAGATACTTTGTGCTCATTTATCTTTGATGTTTGGGATTTGGGACCTTGGTGGTTTATTTTGGACATCAGCCCAGGCGAAAATGTGCTGGAAAAGGGGTGCACCTGGCAGGGAAGGGTCTGGCAGCCCTTTTCTGGCCTGCACCAACACCACCTGCCCTGGGCCAGTTTTAATCCAAGTTATTTCTGGGGTTTCCATCTCATTTCTGGATACTGAAGATGCAGGAGGGTCACCTCTGGAGAGCACAAGCACTAAATATTTGGAAATTCACTTTCAATGCCTGCTTGCCAGGGTGGATTTTTTGGTTATTTTTTATTTTTTTTCTTGTGTTAAATGACAAACTTGCCCTCTGTGCGACCAAATTGTTGGAGCTTTGGAGGCAAAACGTCGTGCACTGAACTTTGGGATTTGCTGTGTCTTTGGTAAAAGGCTTGCTCAGAAATGCTGGGAGGTTTGAAGGCACCATCCCACAGCGCAGCTGCGTTTTCACTCACATTCCTTGGGAGGAACAGAGCACACTCGGGATTGTGCCTTTGAGCTGCTCCGATGGATCATTTCTATTGGCAATTCATGGTCCTGGGGGGTTGTTTGGGTTTCAGTGGATTCTTGTGTCAGCCAACAACTGCTTCGATGTTTTCTATTAGCATCCCTTTCATTTTGGGAATGTGCTTTGCTTAATTGGATCTTTAAAGCCACAGGAGGATATTTTGACCAAACCTGTTCTTCCTTACACTCAAATAAATTCAGAATAAATGCATCCTGTACCCGATGCTGGTAATGAATTGTTAAAGAATCAGTGATAAATGCTCTATCACATACTTTGCATGCATTTTATTTTTGAAAAAATCTGTTTAAATGCATTTTTTGTACACATGGAGCAGTTAGAGGTTTACCTGAAGCCCCTGATGTGGTGCTTGGGATGTGCTGTAGTTCAGCCCTTACATGCACATGATGAACAGCAGAGAAACACAAGCCATGAAGTCCTGCAGCAGTGCCAGCTCCTCAGTTGGTTTGTGTTTATAAACAGATGCTTCTTCTTTAATCTGGGGAGAGATTGGTGCATTCTCCACAGAGGGGCTGATTTACCAAGAGATGCAATCAATTTGTTTCCAAGCACAGACATGTCTGGGCTAATACAACACAGGCACACCAATAACAATGCAGTTTTTAATGCATTCTTCTTATTTTCCATTTTTTACTGGCTGGGGTTATTAAAAAAAAAAATCCATCTGTACCACTTTAATTTTCAGGAGAGAAGGTACTGGGGAGTAGGATTACAGATGTTCACATGCCCAGACCCTGCAGGAATATTAACAAATGAAAAATCCTCAATATTATTTGCCATGGCAGCTACAATGATTGACCTGTGGTTTTTTTCTTTCAGAAACTTTGTTTATATTAGAAGCTTTATATCTCAAATAAAATTAGTTTTATGTGAACGGGAACTACACTGGTGATGATTTAGTTTAGAAAATAATGTCAACACCCCAAAGGGTTTCTGGTCTTTTGATTTTTCCAGTGTCCAATGGGTAGGGGCTGAATTATGTCTGGTTCTGACTTCTGTGGCAGCACACAGAGAAGTGTCTTGACAGCTTCCAAAGCAATAATATCTTACTTATGTTTCAATATATGAATAACAGCCCAGGCTTTCTAGAGATTATCTTGCTGTAATGCAGTTCTGTAACATACTGCAGCCAGATGAATGGAAACCCTTCAGCATTTGGAAAGACAGGAATATATCCCTTTTATAAATGTGTGTTGTAGCAGAGATGTGCAGTGACATTGTTTCACTGAGCCACACTTGTGTTCTTTTAATTAAGAGGTGCAGTTAGCAGAGCACATGATACTCCTTCCTCCTCATGCTGTTTCTTTCCTCTTTTCTAATCTCTGCTCTCCAGTGTGGTTTTTCTTCTTCACGGTCCTTGGGAGTCTTGTTTTTTCAAAGGGATCCCCTGCTGACTATTCCGAGGTCTGTTTAAGCAGTTTCTGCAGCTCTGATTTAAAAGAAGTTGTTCCCTTTGATTACTGAAATCATTCCTCTGCTGTCTCTTGGTGTCTTTGTGGTGGCAGAGATGGGGAAGAGGCCAAAGAGCTGCTGGTGCTTCTCTGTCCATCCAGCTGGGGTCTCCTTGGGGTCCCTGGTCTGTCACCCAGGCTGGGGGCTGTGACAATGACTCTTGGCAAGGAGAGACTGGTGGGAGGCTGTTCTGGGCAAAGTGGTGCTGGAAAAGCTGGAAAAGGGCGCTGCTGCAGATGTCTCTGGTGCTTGTGGCAGGGTCTGGTGTTTTATCAGCCACAGCAAGAAGTGAGAACTCCTCCCAGGCAGTGGCTGTGGGGAGGGAAAACACCTCAAGCTGTTACCTCCTCCTCGGGGCTGGTTTGATTTTTCCTTTCTGGTTTAATTTCCCCTTTCCTATCAGCTCCCTTTGCCCCACTGCCTGCGTTCGCCTTTTTTTTTTCTTCTGTTGCCAGTGAATGGCGCTAATTTATTCTCCTCTCGAGGAAATCTTTCAAAATAGCAACTCCCCTTTGCATTTAGTATCTGCTGCTTCCTGGATGGCTGCGGTGGCAGAATCTCAGTGCTCAAACTGGGGACATCTGTGTTTGTTCAAGGAACAACAGGGGATGCAGCGGATGGGAAAGAGATGAAGTTTGCTGAGGCACCAGGAACTGGCAGGATGACTTCAAGAAAGTGTTAAATAACAATCACGGCTCAAGGCCGCAGTCCAGCAGAGCACTTACCCATAGATTGGAACTGTAAACAGTGCAGCTGATTTAAACGGGCCCAGGTTTGTGTTTAACGTTAGATCCCGCCTGAGTGCCTTCCTGGAGCTGCGCCTAAGTGAGTGAGACTTGGAGTTGTTTTTCATTTACAGGAGTGAGGCTTGAAAGTGAGCCCTGACTGCTGCTTAGTGGTGTCCTGGGGCATCCAGGAGCTCACTGAGGCTTTTTAGGGCTCTACCCCTGCTGCTGCTTTTCCTGCCACTTGCAAGTGTGCTGATTTTTCCTTGCTTGTCTTCCTGCTCCCAAGCCCAATGGCTTCTGCAGAATGGGAATCTGAAAGATGCAAATCATTCATTGCATGCCAGGGGAGTGGTGTCACTGGTGGTGTTTTCCAAGGGCCTCAACCCAGCTCCTGTGGTGGAAGAGCAGGAAGAGAAGGAGCAATAAAAGCAGTGATGTGGAGGTGTCTTTCTGCTTTACTGGCATTAAATACGTGCACACTTCTCAGTCTCAGGTACATACACACAAAACTCGAGGTGAGGCTTGAAAATACAAGTGTAGATAATCTCTTTTTATGACTCTTCAATCCATTTTAGAAGAGTTTCTTGAGGAAACGGGATTTTTTTCAAGCAATTCTTTCCCTATGACTTTCTTAGTGGCTTGATCCCACAAACTCTTTGTTTTGCAAGTTGTCTTTCCTCCAGAGTGCTGAGTGCTGGCTCCAGGGAAATCTGCCCTTCAGGGAATGAACTCTGCTGCAGGTTTGCCATGGACTCACAACAATCCAACTGAAGCTGGATAATAATGTTTACCCACCTGTGTAATACAAGTTCAGCTCCTTGAATGAAAGGCCCTAGTGTGCAAAAATATAAGGTAGCACTATTGGGAGGGGGCCATTCTGTACCTGCAACCTTAGACTATTTACAGTGAATGCAGGGAAGGTTTCAGTAATGAAAAGGTGAGGTGTAGCTGGTTTGCTCTCATGCGAGGAGCAAAGAAATAATATTAAAGAAAAACAAGAAAAGAATATTAAAGAACAACAAAGAAATAATATTAGAGAACAACACTCCAGTTGTCACTATCTTAGTATTGGCAAAAATGTGAAGGACGGTTTTCTAAGCCTTTAAGTGTGGAAATTCTACTGCTGCTGTTCCTGCTGATTATTCCTGTTACTGTATATATATATATATATATTAAATATTCTGCCTGTCTCTTCCTCTCCTGGATGGTGTGTCTGTGTGATTCCTGACTAAATGTCAGCAGCAGGGAGGTGGCAGAGGAAAAAGGTTTCAACAGCTGGATGATGAAGAGGAGTGAAGATGAGAGTCAAATTTGCTACCCAGCAATGCCTCCAGAATAGAATATTTATTGTGTGTTGTACCTGTGGGGCCTGGACAAGGTTGATGGCACAGTGCAGGCTGTGCAAACTCCTGGGAAGGAACAGGCTCCTCTCTCTGCAGCTTCCACAGTGCAGATCTCAGTGCTGCTGGTGGCAGTGGTGAAACTCCAGGGACTAAAACAGGAGTTTGCCTCTCCCTTCAACAGATATTCAAGAAAGAGGGAGAGAAACTTTTTGCAAGGACATTTAGTGACAGGACGAGGGGGAATGGCTTCAAACTGAAAGCTTGGGTTGGATATTAGGAATACATTCTTGGCTGTGAGGGTGGGCAGGCCCTGGCACAGGGTGCTCAGAGAAGCTGTGACTGCCCCTGGATCCCTGAAGTGTCCAAGGCCAGGCTGGACAGGGCTTGGAGCAGCCTGGGGCAGTGGAAGGTGTCAGGGTTGAAACAGGATGAGTTTTAAGGTCCCTCCCAACCCAAACCATTCTGGGATTCCATGAATTCTGTGTGATGAAGTGTGTGAGAAGGAAGGATAGCCTGGAGCAGAGATTTGACCAAAAGTCACAAAACAGTTTAAAAATAAAGCCCAGACTCTCCCAAGCCTGCAGCAGCACTTCATATATGCTCCCCAAAACAATTCCTGAGAAGTAAATGAAAGAATATAGAAAATGATGAAATAAGCAGGACCTTTGTTAATCCTCAGCCACGGGGGATGTGTGTGTGCAGCCCTCACTAAAGGGCCCGGAATTGTTCCTCCAGAAGCCTCAGGGCAGGAAATACACCTGACAAAGCTCTAATTTGGAGAGCCGTGTAAAACACCTTTCCATAAGGCTTTGTTTCACATTCGCTTGGCCGAATCTTCTGACAAATTTTCCTCGAGCTTTACGTGCACAAACTGTATCGTTGTTTTGGAAAATGCAAGCCTGACCACTGTAAATGGGTTTATATTTCCAACAGGGCAGTTATTTAATTTCCTGTTGGAAGTCTGCAAATGTTGGCACTGTTCACTCCCTGGCAGGGAGCCAGAGGAGAGCACGGTATCATTAACAGGCTACAGCCCGGTGGAGATTTCTTTTGGTTTCATCCAAACTTTTAAGACTGGGCTATAACAAAATGTAATTTCTGATGGAACTTCATAAAGGCAGGCGGGGAGATCAGGGGGTGACAGGATGTTCTCTGGCATGAGAACAGCTTTTGTCCTTCCTTACCTACTCTTGGGCTGGACTAATCCTCGTTTTGCTGCAGATTTAATTTTGCTGTGTAGTTTTCCACTAAAGCACCTCAGAATGAAGGCTGAGGGTGAAGGTGGAATTGGCTCTTTGGGTACAAACCCATTCCCTGTGCAGTTTTATCTTCCTTGGGATCCCTGTGGAAGGCTGGATGCCAAGGGCTGAGTGTCTGATGGTGACAGTGACGTGACTCAAAGTCCTGAAGCCACCCAGGTGCATTCCTGAAGGATCCCTCAGCATCCAGAGGCCTGAGCTGTCTGGAAAATGCCATCTTTAGAGACAACCATTTGGAAAGCAAAGTCTTGTAAACAAAAAAGGTATTTTTGTTCAGAGTTTGTTTTAAATACCCTGACTTAAGGCAGCAGAAATGAATCAGACTGGTTTGCTGTGAAGACACATCATTTATTTTGGGTGTCTGGCACAGCCTCTCTGTACTTGGTGATGCTTCAGGCCAGGCCCTTTCCCCATGTGGACCTTCTGGTGCCCCATTTCTGCTTCCCAGCTTTTCTCCTGGAATTCTCCATTTCAGTGCGGTTTGCAGCGAGGACAAACTCTTAAATCTCCAGCTTGAACTCAAGGGAGCCAACTTCATTTTCTTCCACGAGTTTTTCACTTTGAAAGGAGCTATTTGTGGAAAACAAACGGTCAAATGATGTGGGAGGCTCTTCATCACTTGGGAGCCTTTAAATCAGGGCTGACTTGGGGAACAATGTGCTCACAGCCGCAGTGGGATGTGTGCAGAACCACTGGATGTAGGGAATTGTGGCATGTGTCATGCAGGGGATCAGATTTAGGATTATTGTGGTCTCTCCTAAATCTCCCATAAAGCAGTACTTGAGTGTAATCTGTTTGGATTTCCCCTGCTCAGGGCTGGAGCAGCTGCTTTTTCTCAGGGATCCAGGGATGGAAGAGGAGCTGCTCGTGGAGAAACGTGCACAATTTCTGTGTTAAAGTTAATATTTGCACTCACTTTGCCTGGCTTAGGGGGAGCTGGAGTAGGAAGAGCTGGATGATGGAAAGCAGAAAAAGGATAAAAAGCAGGTTTTGACCACCTGTCATGCTTTGGTGTTGTATCTTGAATGATATTCTAGGGGCTGATGGTAATATGTAGCTTAGGCCATTGATATGTGTTCAATCAGAATGGGGAGTACCCAAATAAATTCTGTGTGTCAGAATATTAGGTTGGTTTTTTTCCCTGAGTCCTGAGAAACATGAAGTGCAACTAAAGGAAAAGGCACATAAACCCAAACCATATAAAACATATAAAAAATGATGTGCCTGGACTGATGTACTGCAAAGATGTACTTTCATATTTTTTGTGATAACTTATTTAATAAGATCTGGAGCTTTTCTTTTTATTCATTTTTTTTTAAACAGATGAATGCACTTATCTGTATTTACATCATCTCCAGGCAACCCAGAGAGTGTTCTTTCCATATGCTCACGGAGCTCACAGCAGTAATAAGTGTAGAGGGACAGGAGACCCTCTGGTCCTTTACAGTTTCTTCTGGGTGTTAAATTTCATGCAGAAAATATGGTTCTTATTGCAGCTTGGCAGGCATCAGAAAAAAGCAAATCTTCTCAATGTTCCATCGAAAAGAAATCCTGTGCACTCCGTTTTTATTTCTCTGGTGATAGTATCCAATAGTTACTGATTTTTTTAACAGTAGTTTTGATCAAGGATGCTCAGAATTGTTTGCAAGTAATTTTGAATTTTTCACTGTGGCTTGTGTATTTTTTTTTCCTTTCAGATGCTTGTAGAGTAGTACAGGTTAAATTTTGTATGAGCCCCCAAAAAAAAACCCAAACCCATAGCAGGTCTGGGAATGAAAGCAGAGGATCTGCTCTTCCACACGCCTCTTTTACCAAAATTCCAAGATCAAAGCATTTTTATTTATTTCTTTATTTGAAAGGAGTGTGGGACCTATCTAGGTGTGCTTTATGGAGCCATCTCACATACATTCATCCTTATTCCTGTGCCCAAACTTCTCTAGCACTGCCTGCTATCCATGTCCTTCCCAATCCTGCAAAAGCCTCCTGCCATTCCCAGCTGCCCAGGTTGGTGGATTTGAGGAGGGGAGTGGGATGTTGACAGGGAGAAATCATTATCAGTTTGGTTTTGGAGGTGGTAATTACTTCAAAACTTGTCACCTTCATAAAATAAATGCCTTTGTGGCATTTCTTGAAATTGCCCAATGTGAGGTTGAAATGTTCTTTTCTCAATTATAAAATGACAAAGTGCTCGTAAATTTGCTATTGTGACTTTGGGAAGCATTTTAATGAAGAATTTTGAATGATGTGGTTCAAATTCCTTAGGAAATAGGGATGATACAAAAATACCATGATTTGTTAGACTGAAGTTCATATCTTATGGGAAGCTAATCTGAAGAGACAAAGTATTTAAGGGATTCTGTAGTTACTTATGGGGAGAACATTATTCTACTTTTGATTTGGGAATGCTGGGTGTGAAAAAAAGAAAGAGAGAGGCCCTCAGTAAGGAGGAAAGTATTTGAAATCTGTGAATGAAATTGCCAGAGATCAGTACAAAAGTTTAGGACAAACACAGCAACAAAGTCAGAAAAGCAGAGGCACTGAAGGGGATTGAAGCTCCAAGTGATAATGAGGGGAGCAGGAAAAGAGAGAGCCAAGAGAAAATGCTGACGTGTGACTCAGTGCACAGGAAATGTTCTGGAGAGCAAAACCAAAGGCTGAAATCCTTAATGCTCTTTTTTTTTTTTTTTTTTTTTTTTTTTGCTCTGCTTTTGACCCTGCCCTGAAAAACCCAGCAGACACCAGGAATGCAAAGACATCAGCACTGCAATCTCAGTCTAGAATGAGAAAAAACTGTTAGGGAATACTTGGATAAATTAGATGTTTTAGGATTTCTCCTGTCACTTCTTCAACCTCTGAGGAAGTTGCTCAGCCCGGGTCAGACTGAGGAGTGAGAGACCCTGTGTGCTGGTGGGGGGAAGCCTAAAAAATTGGGAAGGAAGCAAAAAAACGAGTGTGAGGATTTCGACATCAATGTGCTTAACAAGAGATAAAGAATTTGCAAGCAGCTGGGAGATACCAAGGAGATAAATATCGAGCTAAAATGGTTTTGTCAGGGCCAAATCCTGTCACACCAACCTCCTTTCCCCTCAGAGCAGCTTCTCAAGCCCTGTGGGGGACACGGGGACATGTCTGGGGTTGGTGCAAACTCGTGATGGCAGGGACAGGCACGGGGGCTGAGTGAAACTCTGTAAAGGCAGGACTGGAGTCATTTCCATGCAGGCAAAACAGAACCTCTAAATATCTGGAAAGCCTTGGGCCTGCTGGTTTGCTGCTTCTGGGAGCAAACTGGGAATGGGAGCAGCACTTGTGCTGGAGGTGGGAGAGATGGGAGGCAAGTTCAAAACCATCTTGCTAAACTGGGGAAATAGAAGAAATAGAAAGAAATATGATGCTGGAATAAGTGCAACGTATGAAACTCCTGAAGGAGAAGCCACCTGTGTAAATGACAGAACGGGAGCTGGCTGGGCTGCAGCTCTTTGGGAAGGATTTGGGAGCTGTCGTGGAAGGGGAAGGGAGCCAAGCCAACAGAGCTGCAGTGTGAGGAGGAAGGCAAACGTTGTGTTTGGCTGTGCAGGCAGCAGCACAACCAGCAGGGCACAAGAAATCTCTGTCCCTTTGCTCAGCAGGGGACAGACCTCAGCAGCAGGAAAACTGGCTTTGGGAAGTGGATCTGCAGAAAGGCAGGGACCAGCTGGAGAACATCCAGGGAGAAGGTCCAGGGAGAACTGCAAGAATGGAAAACCTCACTGATAAGGATGGATGGGCTTTGATTGCATCACCAAAAAGGAGGAAAAAGGAAAAAAAAAGGCTATATTGTGAGTTGTTACTACATCAGCTGCTGCAGGGAAGAAGAGAACAGCTTATTCCCAATGGCAGTGATTGCTAAGACAAAAGATATTTGACTTAATTTAAAGCAGAATAGGCTTAATTTAGATATGAGAGAGAAAACTTGCTGGGGTGAGGAGAATAAAGCCTTTCATAGTCTTGGGAGACTGTGAGGGCTGTGTTGTAACAAGAAATTAGATTTACATCTGTTAGGAGACAGTTTGGGAGGGGCATGGCCAGAGGACTCTGCCCCATCTTTTACCCTGGCTCTCTTGGTGACACTAAGGGGATCCTAGAGAAACCAAAGCTTCCATTTAGTCTTTGTGAATATTCCCCTCACCTGCTTATTCAGACCTTTCCAAAGATAATCCTTAATTAAAGCAACAATGGTATCATACCTAAGTTCTTTCTCCTGTCAGACCTGATGGAATATAAAACGCTTTTTGATATGAACACTCACAGAAAACAAACATGATTCAGACCTAAACTGTATTCCATGATCCTGGAACCTCCTTCTGTCCTTGCTCCTGGGAATTCCCATAAAAAAGGGAGTTCCTGCAGAGCACATCCCTGCTGCTGTGGGTGGGATTCATTCACCTGTGATGTTTCTCTCAAAGCCTGTTTGGTTTTGCTCCTAGCAAAGTACATTTCTGGTGCTGTCCAAGGAGATGACAAATATATCTACTTTATTAATCACATGAGTCACTCGAGTACAGCAGAACATCAAACATTCTGAAAGGATTGAGCATGTCAGAATCTCTCTAATGTTTTTGCTGTATCTGGGTAATAGTCTTTGATTCACTTCTGCCTTCCCAAGTAGTTCAAGTCTGCCAAGAAGCCTCATCACTCGACACCAGCCCACAAAACTGAATAGACTTGGGCTCACTGTCGTTTTGAGTTAATGCATCAGTGATGAGTCCAGTCCAAGAGCAGAAAAAAAAAATCTGTTTTCCAGGGTTGTGTGAGCCATTAAGAGGGGTAGCTCTGCTGGGACTAGTTTACATCTAAGTTAAATACCAGATAGGAGGGCTTGTCTGTACTGAAAAATAAGTAGTCTGTTGTTCTACAGAAAACAGAGGCCCGTTTCTCTCTGGACATGTGTCTAACTCACAATTCAGGCCCCAAAGGATGTGTCTGTTGAAAAGAGAAGGCAGAGATTGCCAAGAAAAAAAAGGCATGCCCTGCTCAAATAACGAGTATTACTTTCCCCTTTCTCCTTCCTCCTTCCCCCCAAAATACACGGAGACAAATACAGCCCACCCCTTTTTTAATACTCAATTTTTTATTCAAATGGGCTGACCTGCAATCTCAGGAGTCCGAGGCCGTGTTTAGCTTTTCCTCCTTCCATTACAAACCCCAGCAGGTTTGTTTTTTGGTGGGTTTTCTTTCCCCCCCCAGTAATCTCCATCTGACATCACCCTGTTTATGAAGTCTGCTGCTGTTCTGGAAAGATCAAACTCAGCCTTTTAATATTTATTAATCAGACTTTAGGTAAGGAGGTTTGTGTCCTGTGTAATGGTGTCAGTCAGTTGTGCCAGAATCCTGCTGTTTTCCAGGATGCAGAATGCCTGAATTTTATAAATTGTGGAATCCTTGTAATTCTGCTCCAGGGAACTTGGGGTCACCTATTCCAACCTCTGCCTTGCAACCCAACCTCTGCCTGTTTTCCCTTCTCTATGGTTCTGTCACAAAGGAAGGAAAAGGGATGTAGGCAGCAATAAATAGATATTTGTTCGTAAAAAACATCCCCCAAACCTGATTTCTGCTGTTTGGCTGAAAGGAACACGAAGATGAAGGGATACGGGAGCAGCAAGGTCAGGGCCTGTCACTCTGCTGCCCTGGGAGCACACATTTAATATCCCATGAAAGTTTTCAACAAATGGGGCTGAAACCCTGGGGGAAAAAGTTCAGAATCAATTCTGTGATTTTATTTTGGGGAAATGAAGACCTGTTGCAGTGAAAGGGATGACGTTTTGTGCACGTCTTTGTGCTACCAGCAGGGACAGGGGTTTTATTTAGAGCAAGGCATGATTGTAAAAAGGAGGGAGCCAATGCAGACAAGGAAACCTCAGCTAAATTCCAGAGTTTCCTACCAGTAAAATCTCAGGGAGTGAACAATCGTGCAAGGGAGGTTATTGAAGCTGCAGTGCTGGAGATGTTTAAATTGGACAGGGCAGAGCTAGGGGGGATTATATTCCTGGCAGCAAGTCCTGCTTGGCACTGGGTTGGATGCACAGGTTGGTCCAGCCGTTGGGAAGTCAATGGGAGTCTTTGAGCTCGCCCTGGATCAGCCTCTGCTGACTGAAGATGTCTCTGCTGCTTCTGGGATCCCTGTCAGGTTTAAATGTCAGTGCAGATTTCCAGGTTTCCTCAGCTGGAGGAGGGGATGAGTGATAGCACCAAATTTGCTGTCACTATATAATGATCTGAGTCTGCTGCATTAGTATTTTTTAATATATGGATGGTAGAAATTCCCCTTTCGAGATGGGAATGTGTCTTTCCCCCCCTGGATTTTCATAAACATGTTCTTAACCTGCATCTATTTCATTAATACTGAAATTACAAATTTTTCTGGGTCATTTGTTTGGGTTTTTTTTTTTGTTTCTCTGCTTAGTGCAGAATCCCTGTAACAAGAGACTTGGTGGTCTGGAAAGAACCCCAAATATAGATTTGGTCGATAATGTGTAATGTAAATAAAATTAGTAGCATGTGCTTGCCTGTTTGTTTGTTTGTTTTACTAAGGGGAAAAGGTCTGCAGTAACATAATGCACACCAAATCCAGGGCACGGGGAGGAACTGAGAGACATCCTTAGGTTTGTTACCTCAGATTGTGGAACTGCTCTTAGGCTTCACATTCCAGAGCAATAAAGAGCTGTATTTTTAGTCTCCCAGATTTAAATAACACAGTGTGATCCCCTGATACTGCTCAGTCTCTGTGGGAAAGAGCTGTGGCATATTGTGTTTTTCCTCCCTCGTTTCCCTGCCATCTGTAGTTAATAGAAGAAGAGTGGGTGGGATGCCTGTGCCTGGATGCAGCCACCACACTGCAGGGAAGTTTCAGGCCCTTTGGCTTTTCCAGTGCCCATATCTTAGCAAATCAGTTGCTTAAACAATGGAGCAAGTTCCTCCTGGATCCATGAATTCCTTCTGCTGGCATGTGGCAGCTGCCTGCCACTTGGCTTCTGCATCTCTGAGCACTGGGCTGCCATAATTTTACTCAAATGAGCCAAGTGAGGGGTTGTTCAGAGTTTCATGAAATTCTGGTCCTTAGGTAGTTAAAGCTTTCCTCTTAATAAATCAGCTTTTGTTGGAGCTTATATAACTTTCTGGTATTACAGCTTTCTTTTATTTTTTTTTTTTCATTAAGAAAAAATTACTTAAATCTATAAAACCATATTCGTGTTCCTAGAATTGTTTGGGAAAATAGCAATTGATTTTTTTTTCCCTCTTTTGGTTTTGTTGGTTTCTTTGTCATCCTCTGAGCTTTGGCACTGTTGACACTTTCCTACTTCTTTCTGTGGTAAGTGGGAAGAGATTTTTCAGTCCTTGCACAGCACGGGGCAGCTGCACAGAAAAGGAGAGACAGCCTGGACCCTTCTTCTTTCTGCCTTGCCCAAAATCCACAGGGCACATTTGTGGCCACCCTTTTGGATCTTCTCCTGAACATGAATTCTTTCCCACAGCCAGTTAAGCATTTCTAAATGTGAGGGGTTTTTTCCATTGGGAAGACACATTTGGATATTAAACATGTGCTTGAAGTGTCATCTTCACCAAGGAGAAAGGAGAGGGAGAAAGGATTTTCAGCTGGGCCCAGCAGACTCATTTCACATTTTCCTGAGGTTCTGTGTGCATCCCCCCTGGCTGGCACTTGGGAAGCCAAAAGCTCTGCATCTCTGAGCACTGGGCTGCCATAATTTTACTCAAATGAGCCAAGTGAGGGGTTGTTCAGAGTTTCAGCCCAGAAAGGGAGCATTGTTCAGGGGCAGGTCTCTCTCTCTGTGCAGGTATTTGATTGCTGACACCACCAGGAGGGATGAAGTTGGTTTAGGATCTATCCCATTTATTAACTATTGCTGCTGAGCTGAGCTGCAAAGCACTGTGGAGTGGTTTCCATACTGATTTTTTTTGGCTAAACCACCATTTTCTCCTATTTTCTGGTCCTCACAGTTCTCATCACCCCAAAACCTTCTGATCCTTGACATCATTTTCCTTGTTATGTTCCTCCTTGGGCAGGCAAAAAGTGCTGTTCTCATTGCACAGCTGGGAAATGGATCCCTAGACTAACTCTGTGTGTGCTGACACCTTAAACTCAGCAATGAGCAGAGGTTTTCCACCTTGGGGAGTGCTGGATGCAGGCAGGAGGATGAAAGGAATTTTGTCTCCTGGTGAAACTTCTTCCTCCTGCTCTCCCCTTACTCCAAACCCTGCGTGGTACAAGGAGCTCGACCCCAACTCCCTTCCAGGGTGGCTTCAAACTCTTGTTAGGAAATCATCATTCACTTCCTTAGTTATTGCCTTTTTTTTTTCCCTGAATAAATCTGATTTTAGTTGCAAACCTTGAATTTCCAGCAACATATTTTTTACAGTTCTTTCCGCAGGTATTCGCCCTGATACTGTTGTTAAAGTGCCAGGTGATTCAGCTTTGAAATCTGACATGGCAAAAAATGTTATGTTACACCTGAGTCGGTGTTTATCAAATAATTTTCCATGGGGTGTGCTTGAAGCAGTTTTTTCATGTATTTTTTCAAGTGTTTTGAGCACTTGGTGCTTTACATGACTTGTTCTGCAATGATTTTTTTCCAAGGTGTTTTCAGCTGCTCCCACTCTGCCAACACAGAGGGAAATCCAAGTTGTGCTTTTATGACAAAACTCCCACACTTTGTCCCTGTAACTGCACTGATAGTGGCCAGATTTCAGTGCCTGAAAAGCTGCAGATTAGCCCAGATTTTAGAATAATTGGCTTGGCCATATTGCAGGGTTTGGAATTTAGTTTTGGAAAGCCTCCTTGCTTCCTGGCAGTGCTGCTTGGGGACATTCTGAGCAGCGTGAACAGGGTTAATTCCAACCCTGCTGGAAGAGTCTCCAGGCTGGTGGTGAGGGAATTGACCTGCCCTGGCTGGAACAGCAGGGAATTAATAGAAGTTTTCTGCTCTATTCAGAGCAGGGTAGTGAAGCAGCTGAACTTCCCACCAAACTCTGTTTTCTATTGTACTTTTGATGCCAGATTTCTGTAGCGCTGGGCTCCCAAAGACAAATATCCTTCCAATTCCAACTAGCCTGCATTTAGCCTTAAAAAATTAAAATAATCTGTAACAATACCAGTTTTATTTAAACAAGGCCGGGGGGAAGGGCCTTTGCTGCTTGCAACTAAGGACATTCAATAAGTTTCAGAATAAAGTGTGTAAATAAATAGGGCACACTTACACTTGTGTGCTGAGATAATCTTATCTTGACTTTTTTTCAGAAAGGGACCTTTTGATTGGGGTGAATGTCATTTTTATCTCTCTTTCAAGCACCTCTGGTGTTGTGGTGCTCTGTGCAAACAGCAAAGGCAGAGGACCTGATTTTTTTTTTAAATACTTCAAGTATTTTACATGAACCTTCCAATAAAAGACAAAATATTTGACTTTCATATTAATAAAGCCCTATGCTCGTTTTCCTTTGTGGTGTTTCCCCTAATTTTTTTTTTCTCAGTAAACTCTTTACTTTTGTACATTAAAAAAAAAATACACCCAAAGAAATCTTCTCTAAAATTTACACACAGACAGAGATCAGGATGAATTGTATGAATATTGGTAATACACTTGCATAACTTTATATATTGCAAGGATTTTGCACATTTGTGCCTGGATAGAGAGCAGTGTGTGGAGCATGGATGCTCAGGAGCAGGACAAGGAGACAGTCACTGCAAAAACCTGGATTGCATCTGGATCTGGGAATAACTCTTGACCCAGCCCAGACAAGTGATTGACACAGTGAACAGGGGGGATCTGAGCTCAAATACTTGGCAGGAACAAAACTGCCTTGTCCTGACTTTCTGTGATCCCTCAGTTGGAGTCTTTTGGAAAACCATAAGGATGGAGACCCTGTGTTGAAAGACTGTCTGGTAAGATATTGTTGAAAAGAGGCAGGGGGAAGACAGTTTCTGAAGAATTTAGAGCCCTGTTGATCTACTCACCCCATTGAAAAAAGCAGCTGAAGCAGAAAGTCCCCAAAGGGTTAAGTGGAGGCAGGTGTTCAGTGGACATGAGAAGCTCTATCCCTTTCAGCCCTGCAGAAATATCCCATTTCTGCTGGGGAATGGAGAGAGAGCACTGACTCTGTGCACCTTTTATACCTAAATACCTTCTAAGGGCTGATTAGGTTTCCCTATTACCTGTTGTAAATATTCTCGTTTAAGGAGAAAAAGAAGAAAGAAAAGAAAAAGCTTTTTTTCCTGAGGGCTGGGTGCTCACTGATTGGAGGTGGGGGATATTGCTTTTAGTGCAAGGAGAAGTTAATTTGCTGGCTAGCAGTGACCTTACATCCAGGACAAGCCTGTGTCCCTTCCACATGACACCACCAGAACATTGATTTGTGTGGGTTTGAATGCACTTAAACAGGAGGGCTTATTTTAGGCTGCAGAAAGTGTATCTTGAAGTGAGCATGAGAAAAGATTATCCTTTTTTTTTTTTTTTTAACTAGCTTTGAGTCCTGAGCTTTTCTCCTGGAGCAACAACCTGCAGGATCTGTGCTGCCTCACCCATCTGGGCTGCATTCACTCTTTCTGTCTTTATTTTACATCCAACCTGGTTTTCTTTGTCTCCTTGTTCTCCTGCCTCTCATCCAGGCATGGAAAACTGAAGGAGCTGAATTCAGGCTTCTCCCTTGTCCTCCTCTGCCCACGTGTGTCTGAGTTTTTTATGACAAGTTTGCCACATGGCATGTGTGGAAATCTTGGTGAGGTTAATGGGACGTCAGGGGGAATATTAAAAATCCTGATTTATATTGGGACATCTGGCAAATCTTATTTGCACAGCCTCTTTTGGTCTGTAGGTGAATCCTGAAAAGGCTTTTAAAACTTCCTAGGGTCTGTTCTCTTCCCCTGCTCATTTGGTGCTGTGGACCCAGGTTTTGGACAGAGCTTGTTTGGACTTTTATTTGGCATGACACATTATTTCTGTTATTTTCCTCTCCAGCATTTTTAGGGCTGGTTGCATTTAGTTTTCCTTTCTTATAGCAGGCCTGGTAAAAAGAAATAGAACATTTTAGACTTAAAAATAAAAAAAAAGGAAAGGACTGACTCATTTTTTTAAACTTGGGGTTTTTTTGGGTTTTTTTTTTTTTTTGTGTAATTTATATAAAATTGAAATATTACTGCACATGTTAACATGAAGGAAAGATCCCAGGAATTTTTCATTTAGCAGAATGAATTTAAATTTATCAAAAGCTCCTGACATCTCGAGGCAAGCACGATGCCTCCTTTGTGTCTCAGCCTCCTGCTGGCTCCCGGCCACGGGGCTGTGAAGGATCGTTTTCACCCGAGGCCTCTTGTACTTGGAGGAAATCAATCTTGTGTGATACAGAATTTCTGAGTGTCGGAGGCTTGTCCATCCTCAAAACTTCAAACTCATTCTCTTCCTTTCAGGCCTTTGGCTTGGAGGCAAAGGCTGAGCTCTCCTGTTATCCAAGAAAAATGAACAAGCCTTGTAAAGATGCTTTCCCCTCTCCCCGGCTGTCTATTGAGCTGGAAGATTCTGACTTCTCCCTGGAGTGGGGAAGATGTGGGTGGCCCTGGGCAGAGATGAGGCTGCAGAACAATGGGCCCATTGTTGGGGCTGCTCCGGGAGGGAGCAGAGTGTGGCTTTAACGTGGTGGTTCTGTTGCTGGTGGGCTTTTTGTCTTGTAATTAGAACAGTTGGAGCTGCAGTTTTGCCCCTGGCTGCTGATGGCCATGGGATGGTGTTGGGGTCACTCTCCCTTCACGTGCTGGGGGGAAGAGAGAAGGCAGGAACAGCCAACGTGTTTGCCAGGGAACGGGTTGGAGGTGGCAGCTTTTGAACCCAGCTCTCCGGGTTATGACTGAAAAGGAGCAACAACAACACCAAAAATCCAGCAGCCTCCTCAGGTGTTGTGTGCCTGAGTGCTCGCTGTACTGGTGTCCCAGTGACCAGGTCACCTACTCACCTCAGGAATTGGAGCACAGATTCCAGTGGCTCTGCAGAGTGCATTGGCTCAGCCCTCAGTGGTTATTCCCTTTCCTCCTTTTTTAAAAAAAATTATAACATGTTTAATTTGGGAAATGCTTTCATGCAGACTTGGCATTTCTAGTTGTGATTCCTCTGTGCTGTTATTTGGTGTGTTGTCATCTCAGGGTGGGATTCTTGGGGTGTCCAGTGCAGGGACAGGAGCTGGACTCTGATCCTGATGGGTCCCTTCCAACTCAGCCTGTTCTCTGATAAGACACCTCACTGCAGGCCCCCATGGTGGAAGCCTTTGGGGTTTTTTGTGAGAAAATCTGCACTTTGTTCTGTTTCCCCACAGCTGCTTTCTGTAAAAACTGCAGTGCCTTCGAGTTGGTGTTAAAAAGAGCAAATACGAAGCTGTTTTCTTCTTGCTGGCTTAAAAATGGCATTTTATCTTCTCAGTCTGCTTGAAACATGTGGAATCTGGACTGGTACCCACAGACTGCACAGCTGTCAGTCCATGAGAGGGGAGATCTGGATGCCACTGAATGTGCACAGTGCCCAGGTATCCAGCAGCTCTGAGATTTCACACTTCCTCTCCCAAGATCTGCTGGACGAACTGCTCAGTGCTGAGTTTTTGGGATGTTGGGGTGAACTGCTTTTAGATTAAATTAAATATTTTTAAATAATGGCAATTTGATCAAGAAAAACATGTCATTTGATTCAGGTAGGTAGCAAAAAGATAAGGATTCTCTTCTCCATGTTTGTCCTGCTCATTTTTTGTTGGTCCTGCTGTTGGAGACCATATCTGTGGGATAACTGTGGTTTTTCTCTGCTTGGAGTGGGAAATTACTCAGCTGCAGACTCATTTCTCTGCCTGATCACTGGAGTGATCCTTCAAATTGTGCAGCAGAGTTTGTGTCATAACATCTGCCCACCACAGCTTTTTCCTTTGCTGTTTATTTCCCAGAAGAAAGCAGTGGATATTCTGGATAACCCAACAAGAACATGAACATCAGCACTGATTTTTTTCAAAATGTTTTTAAAATTGTTTTTCTTTGCTGTGCTTCTGTCGGGGATGTTGGGCAAAATGTCATAGCCCTGGAATGTGTTCTTTTCTTCTGCCATTGCCTGACTGCAGTGCTGGTGTCAGAGCAATAAATCCAAGGGCTTGCCTGGTGAGGCTGCAGTTTTTAAAGCCTCTTGCAAACAGAAATTGAAGCCCATTCAACCTCTGAATGGTGCCTGAGTATTGGCCTCTTCTCTCCACAGCAGAAGCTGAGCAAGGACTTGGCCAAACAACAAAATCTGGGCAACAAAAGAAATTATTGTGAGCAGCAGCTGCAGCAACTGGGAGGCTGCTGGCTGCAGGGGCAGTGCCCAGACTGCAGCCCAGGGCACCATTTCCCAACAAGGCCAGTTTTGGCACTTCCAGTGTCAGGCATAGATCATCATTAGTCTCACTCCAGCAGCCTATGGATTTGCTTTCCTTGATTTGCTGCCTGAAAGCTGCGAGTGGCTCTGGTAATTGCTGAGAATAAATCTGATTTTATCCAAGTGAGTGCCCGGGCCAAAGCCCTGTCTGCCTGTGCAGCTCTGCCTCGGCTTTATTAATTCATATCAGCTCTGGCTTGGGTTGTGCTCATTGACACAAACAGCCTCCAAGCAAACCACAGGTGATGGTGAATAATTAAATACAAGCATCTGGAACAACAAATTGATAGGACAAAATTGTCAATTAATTAATGATTATTCCACTAATTAATTCCGATGAAAGGAATGACATTGTTTTGAGCCTTTTACTCTAATATTGCTACAAGCAGTACTGAAGTCGGCAGTAGGGTTACTACCTGTGCTTTTCCTATTTTTTATTTTTTTCCTATTAAGTAAATATAAGAATGATGAAATCCAGAGGATGACTCGCAGGGAGCCAGGAGGGGAGCTGTGCTCCCTGCCCAACCCTGTGCTCTGGGATGAGCCCCATTCCAGGCCTGATTTTCCAGTGCTAAGATCTGTGAAGCCACCGGGACAATCGTTGTTTGTCACTCGATTCCTTCCCGAGGAGCTCACGGAGCTGATCTGTTCTGTCAGGAGCACAGGGCTGTGCAAAGAACTCAGAAGCACGTGGAATTCCAATGGCTTTCCATAAAAATCCAGCCAAGTTCTTCAGGGATTCTCCCAGAACTTTTTCCAAAGGACTCAATGTGGGAATTTCTAAGGGATAGAAAAGCTGTAGTTCCCTGCATGTCTATATGAAGATGTAGATAAATGACATTAAATTAAATCACATTAAATGTCACACACTGTGGCTTTTGCTGATGGTGTGTCAATGGGAAAAAATAATCTGAAAGTTTTTAAAGACAGCATTTTAAAACACTGCTTCCAATGAAGGGAATGACCTTGTGTTGAACCTTTCACCCTAATATTGCTACAAATAATACTGAAGTTGGTGGTAGAGTTACTACCTGTGCTTTTCCTAATTTTTTTTCAATTAAGTAAATCTAAGAATGATGAAATCCACAGAGTGACTTGGACGTGCCTCTCTTTCTTAGCATAAATTAATTTGATGCTTTCAGGTAGAGAATTTCTCCTTACATTATTCAAACTGAGTTTTCAATGTATAATGATGTGATTTTGTCCTGTCAATTGGTTGTTCCAGATGCTTGTATTTAATTATTAACCATCACCTCTGGTTTGCTTGGAGGCTGTTTGTGTCAATGAGCATAACCCAGTCCAGAGCTGATATTAATTACAGATAAGGGCTGTGTAACACACACAGCTTTGTGTGAGCCAGCACTCACAAAAATCTGAATTTGTAACGTTCAGCTGCATGGGGTTTTCCTCACTCAGAGGTTGTTTCTTTTCATTTATTTACAGAGAAAGGAGGATGGCTAAAGTCAGTTAATGCCCAACTTTTATGTTCAGGTTGAGTGTCTTGCTGGAGATATTTTAAAGGCAATGTTAAATATTGAGGGGTTTTTTGATGGCAGGAAAATACCTCTTTATTGGAAAATAAGACACCATGGAAAGGAATGCTACTGGATTTTTTTTTTTTTATAATTTGCACAACAGGGCAGAAATCATTGTTTAGGTTTCCTTTGAGGTCAGACAGTGGTGAGATCTTACTACTGATGGCAAAGAAGTATTTTCCTAAAAATAAACTAGATGAATCCCTGCTTTTGTGTTGCCTTTTAAAAGAGCACTGCAATGGAAATGTCAAGGTCATGGTTTCCATTAATGTAATTTAGAGGTGTTGAGAGGATAAACTCAAATGTTGTGTTACTTGTGTGCTTGTCTTTGCCATGCAGGAGACATTTCAGCTCAGCTGGAAGTTTCTGTCTAGAAATTTCTTTTTCCTTCTCTCTGATGTTTTGAAATAGTGCTGATGTTCATTGTCTTGAACTGGGTGATCACTTCCTGCCCTGTTCCCTCTTTCAGAGCTGGGAATTTTGCAGCCATCAACTTGGCTGAGTTTCTTTAAGGTACAGGAGAGGAAAAATTCAGAGGTGGTGGAGGATTTTTTTAAAAATATTTCTGTGTTTTGTTGTTGGGATTTTTTTTCCTTTTCCTTTCAAACATTTCTGAGTTTAAAAGAAGAGTTAATAATCTCATATGACTCCCAGTGCACAGCTGGCATTTCTGGGCCTTGCAGCACAAATTTCCTTCAGGAAGGATTGGCAGAACTCACCTTTTCACCATGAGCAGCAGAGTGTTGGAATAACTCAAGCTGGGCTCCTGGATGGACTCATCCTGAATTTCCCTGCCACTGCATCCCAGCAGGAGCCGCTTAGGAATGTGCAATCCTGAGCTCAGTCTGAGTGAAACATTTAAATGGTTTTTCCTGAGTTTGTGGGAATCTCTTGGGCACAACAATTGAATAAATATTTGACCTACCCTGGGGAGGGTTTATTGTAGCTTGGACTGTCTTAACTCTGGCACTCAGGAGAGTCCCAATCCAACAAGCTGATGATATTTTTAATTTAACCTTTTGAATTTCTATCGACGTGCTGAATGAACCCAGCCCGAGTGGCTGCCTGCCTCCTCCCTGGGCAGATTCCTTAATTGGGGTCAGTTCTGGATAGTTACAATTTATGATCTGCTGCTTGTGTTCATGAATGCTTTGGGAATGTGCTCTTTCCTTGCACTGAGTTTGTCCAGATGTATCAATATTTTGGTTTGGATGATATAAAATAAATGGTGGAGATTAACTGCCTGCGACATTGTCTTTTAACAATGAAGTAGAGCCATTTTTCACTTCTGGAGACGTCTTTCAAACAAATACTGAGGTTTGCAGAATGGCTACAGCAGCTCGTGCACCAGGGATTTCCAGTAGCCTGTGCTACATCCCTTTGGGACTGTGAGAATTCCATGGGGCATCTGCTCCCAGAAAGGCTTCAAGTGTGGAAAGATGGGAAGGATCTCCTCAGCTCTTGTGCAGGGAGTCGTGCACGGGAGCCAGTTTGGGGAATTTCGTGCTGAAATCAGAAAAGCCACAATGGCATTTCAATTCTTTAGCTGTGATCCAGGGAACAGGTCAGGTCTCCAAAGGCCGATGTCCCCTGGAGCTGCTCACAGCCACCTCCCCATTGTGGCTTTGTGGATTCCCAGGTGCTGCCATGACAAAGGCAGGAGGTGTTAATGGGAATGAAGAGCCCATTTCCCCTTAGTGCCTCGCTCCTTTGCAGAGGTGTGAGCAGCACAGCACGATGGGCTGTGGAAAAGGGCTGAGAACCCCTCTGGATAACTCTGGGACAATGGCAGACACCCGGATCCACATCAGTGAATGGCAGAGCCGATTCCCTGCTAAGGACCCGTTCTTCCCTGTGGATTGGGAGGATGTGGAACCGGGAAGCCCCCAGAGTGTCACTGCCCAGGGGATGGATGGCCAGGACACCCCACTCGGGAAACAGCATCCTCCCAGCTTCAGGCACTGAACTCCTGGTGCTGCAATCAGGTTATTAATTTTAGGATTTGGTGTAAGATCCTACAGAGATACAATGAACCTATTGTAGAGTTGGGGTGAAAGGGAGAAATGGGTTTATTGGGGGACTGCAGGAGCCCTTGGCTTCCCAATCCATTAATTTAAAATGATCCCAAGCAGGTAGGAAGGATTTTCTGCACAAGGCATCCAGTGGGTCAGGCCGGATTCCAAAGGAGATGTTTGACAGAGCCTGACTGGGGATGCTGGGAATGAGGTGATGTAAGTGTGAGTCAGTCTGACCCCAGCGGGGCCTTACAAATGTACCCTAAATTGGCTACTTTAGGGCTGGAAACACTTGGGTTTTTCAAAGACAGAGCTGTTTCCACAGGATTAGGCCTTTGATATTTGTCAGGCGTTCTGTTTTTCTAAGCTGGAGAGCTTTGAGCGTGTAATACCTGCAGAGCTGTGTTCTGGCAGAGCCAATCTGAGAGCAATAAACCAGGAAATGCTGCACAGGGAACACTTCAGTTCCCTGGGCAAGGATGGGATATTTGGTATTGAGCACTTCCAGTAGGATGGAGAGTGTTCAAGATCAAACTCCCTCCCTGTCTCTTCTCTAATAATCGACACTGAGAAATAAACTCCTAAATTGGAGGGAAAAAGGGAGTTTTTGGTAAGAAATGTCCGTATCTTACTCTGAACTCTGAGCTAGAGAAGGAATTTCCCTCTAAATCTATCTCTTTTATTACCAACACCCTCAGTGTTTTGCAATCTCTTGGTGGCAATGCCGTGTCTAAATCAGGAATATTTTATTACTTATTTAAAAGAAGTGTCGCTTGAGTTACTAAAGGTATGGGTGCACTGAGAAGTCGTGTATTTCATTTGAAGCTGGTTACTTTAACTTTAAAAATATTTGTCTAAGCTTTCATTTGGCTTCTCGCTTATTTTATAGAAGTGACAGTAGTTTAATTGGAAACCCCAGTTTGTATTTATGGAAAGTTTTCACATGCTGTCTTTTCTGAAAGCTGAAGAATCCAAGAAGGAACACAATGTTTCCCACAAACTATACATCTCCACAATTTCACAGGCTCTCAGCAGCTGGATTAAAAAGGTTTTTAATCCGAGTTATGTGTTTAATTAAGGAAGGGAGCCTTGGCAGATCTTCTGACTTACAGTTCATTTTAAAGTCTTCAAAAAAAAAAAAAAAAAAAAGAAGAAATCAATCCAATTTGGTTGAATTGTCATATATAAATTAAGAACTCGGGTTTTTCCACTTCACAGAGCTATCTGCTGTGGCCCCTCCTGATGGATTGCACGGGGCAATTGCTTCCAAATGGGGAGCGCGGGGCTGGAATTTGGGGCTGGAATCCGGCGCGGTTCTCACCGGCTCCCCAACCCAAAACTTGTGCCTCTCCAAATCCTCCCACCAGGCACTGCCCAACCCACAGAGTGAGATTTTTCTTCCAAAACCTCCATCCCCTCTGCAGAGTGGGGAAGGAAAAAACCCACGGGGAGATTCCCGCTTGGAGCATCCGCGCTGCTCCTTCAGCAGGAGGCAAGGCCAGGCTCTCACTGGGGCATCTTCCACCACCCTCTCTGTCCTTCCCCAATCATTCTGGGGAGTAGAAACAATTCCCTTTGTGTGTGGGAGAGGATCAGTGTGACGAGATCAAACTGAGTGGGTTTAAACCACAATAATTTAATGCAAGAGTACAAATTGCCTACCAGCTCCTTCTGTTAAGTTCAAGCTCTTGGTAACAAATCTGAGACAAATGGGGAGGAGAGGAGTTGCTTTGGGAGGAGAGCAATTGCTTCAAGCTGACTGAAATGTTTTAGTGTCTGCATGAGGAAACGCAGAGGATTTGAGCTCCAGGGTTTTATGACATGGCAAACTGGACTTAAAAATATCTGTATTTTTGCATCTATCTCCTAGCAGCCTTCATTCCTAGGATACGGGGTTGGAAACAGCTAGGGATGGATGATTCTGATTTTTTTAAAATTAAAATAGGACATTCCCAGGACTTGGGGAGGTTTGTAGCCGTAATTATTAACTTTTAAGCTGCCTCACTGTCTCCTCCTCTGCCTCAAGAAACCAAAATGTGAAACTGGTGGAAGTGAGTGGATCTGCAGAGAAATCCTTCACGTCTGGCCTGGATGTCTGACTAAATTTGGTGTGGATCTTGTGGGCTGGGGCAAGTGCTGGAAGCGATTAAAGGGCTGAACAAAAAGCTCCATTCAAGGCCTATCGCCTTCCTGCTGGGGTAATCCAAGTCTCCAAAATTCAAAAATATGGGCTACGAGGCTGTGGCTGCCACAGAGCAGAACTTCTAAAGGTGTCCAGAACATCCACTCACTTGAAAATGTTGCTTCAGTGGTGGAGGATTAATTTGAAAAATGCAACAAAGCAGCCCAATATATCGTATCCATATATATCCAATTAAATCAAATTGAGCACTTTTAATAAAGTGGAGTTGCAAGCTGGGAAAAATTTTCTCTTGTCACTCAAAGTTAGGCCAGGAAAACATTTTTCTTTTGCCTTGAAATAGCTGTATTTATTATATCTGACCTGCCCAACGTTGCTGGTTTTACTTAAGGACTAGAAAGAAACAAATGCTTTTCATCGCTCGATGCCTTTTTTTGTAGCGTGAAATTGTTTTCCCAAGGAAAAAAACAAGGTAGAAATGGTTTCCAAAACACAGCCCAGAATAATCAAACAGTCTTTAAAAAAAAAAAAAGAAAAAAAAAGAATAAACCCCAATCTGGTTTATCCTAATTGTTTGAATCTATTCTAAATTATTTACTTTCTGACCGGCAGCTTGTTCTCATTTTTAAGCTTTGAAACAGCTCTATTTGGTATTTAGTTTTCAGTAGTTCCTTCCTCAAAGGTGAAAATGCAGAGGGGATTCTTGAGCGCTCAGAAAAACCCAGAAAATATAAACTGGATTCAACTTCCACTGGGGTTATCCTGGATTTTAGTTGCTTCCTAATGGAAAATGTCTGGACAGCAGGTGAGCCCCTGAAATCCAGCCCTGGCCATATTTTAGTTAAATACAGATTTTTTGGGGAGCTCGTGCTGTGATGGATTTGCAAACCTGTGCTGCTCACAATGGGCTGAACATCTCCAGCCATTCCCTGAGATTATGTATATTATTTATTAAATTTATTTTATTATTTATTATTATTTTATAATTTACATTATTTATATTATTTATTTTTTATCAGTTACATTATTTATTTATATGCTTTTATTATATATTACATTATGTATCATTTATCCTTTATCCTTTATCCTTTATTATTTATTATTTATTATTTATTATTTATTTTATTTATATTATTTAGCTTTCATTTTGCTTTAACTGTCTCACATTGGCCTCTGGACTATGCAGTAGGAGTGGATGGAAAGCAGATTTTTCTCTCCTGACTAAATGTGGGAAATATTTTTAGGGTTTTTTTGTACTTTTTAGCTCCCATGTGGTCACTGTGAGAAGTAGCTGGGCTTGAGAGGGGATTCCATGTTATTAAATCTGTTGGCAAACTTTTATTTTGTCAAAGCCTTTATTTGTTACTTCTGTGGCAGCAGCGTAAGTGGGAAGATTCAAATCCTAATTTGATCCCAGGAATTTTTAAGTTGAAAATTGTAAGGATTCATCTGCAAACCCTAGGCTAAACATCTGAATGCTTTAATTGAAAAGGATAATTAATGAGCAGCGTAATAATTGTGATAATTCAGTGTGTGGCTGCTGGGCTCGTAGCTGGAGGGAATCGTTTTTCCCATGGGATGAGCAGCGTGATTTCCAGGAATGTGACCCAGTCACTGGGCACTTTGTATGTGAGCACTGGTAATTGATTTAAATGGATTTTCTTCTTGTAATTCCTGTTTTTGCCCGTGTTTGCTTTGATAGAGCCACATGTGCTGTAGGTGTTAATTAGTGAATCTTTATGGACTCCAGCAATCAGCACCTGGCTCCTCTATTTCTGTACAACACACGGAATATTTTGACAATTTTTGTTATTTTCAGTGTAGTGTCGAGGCAGCAGTGAGGTTTGCGTTACTTTGTACTTGCATTTTTTGCAGAAATAATGAAAAAATAGGCACAGGAAGCATTGTCCTGCTTGAGAGAAAGGTGGTTTTAATTTCTCAACGAGTTAATCATTCATTGCTTTGTTTGTGGCTGCAGGACTGGGAGTGAAATGTGCTGTAAAGATGCACCTGACTGCCCAGAGAGAGTTGTGCTCTGGAACCCTGCCTGGAGAAATGAGGAGCCCTGCCTGGCTTTAAACTCCAGCCCAGGCACAGCAAAAATGGGTTTAAAGTGCAGCTCTGGGACCTGCTGATAATCCAGAGCTCAAGCAAATTCCCAGATTTTGCTCCTCGTGGCAGTGGTATTCCAGGATTGCTCCGTGCTTTTTCCATTTGGAAATAAAGAAAGATGTGTTTTCCTTGTTGGTTCTGGTCTCTCAGCTTTGATCACTTACACATTTTAAATCCATAATGTGACTGGAAATGATGGAATCGTGGAATGGTTTGGATTGCAAGGGATTGTAAAGCTCATCCAATCCCACCCCTTGCCATGGGCAGGGACACCTTTCACTATCTCAGGGTGCTCCAGCCTGGCCTTGGGCACTTCCAGGGATCCAGGGACAGCCACAGCTTCTCTGGGAGTTCTACTCCGGGCCTCCCCACCCTCCAAGCCAGGAATTCCTTCCCAATCTCCCATCCAGCCCTGCCCTCTGGCAGTGGGAACCATTCCCTGTGTCCTGTCCCTCCAGGCCTTGTCCCCAGTCCCTCTCCAGCTCTCCTGGAGCCCCTTTAGACCCTGGAGGGGGCTCTGAGCACTCCCTGGATCCTTCCCTTCTCCAGGTGAACATTCCCAGCTCTCCCAGCCTGAGCTGAACAGAGATTCCAGCAAACATCAGAAATTTGGTATTTTCCTATTGAAAATGCAGGCATTCCAAATTCCAGCACTGGAATTAAGTGTGGGCTTACAGGCTGAGCTTGACCCAAAGTCTGTTGGATCAGCATGGGACTGGCATGGAATTTCAGTGGGTTTTGATCAGTAACACTCAACTGATCAAGTGATTTCCATGCTGTTCTCTTTCTCTCCTGTAAGACTCCCAGAGGAGCTCCCAGGCTGGAATCCTGTGCCATGCCAAAGTCACGTGCAGGGGCCGATTCTGGGGCAAAATCAGGGAAAAGAATTCCTGTCCTTTCACTTGCAGAGCTGCCTGTGCCTGTGCTGTGCTGTGCTTTCATGGGAGACACCATTCCTGTGCTTCTCCCTCAAAACTTGTCTTCTGAAAATGTCTTATTGCAAAATAAAAGAGAAAAGCTTGAGCTGTTGGTTGGGAAGTGTGGGAAGTCTTATTAATGCCTGGCAAATTTGCCTGGATTTTGTGTCTTGTTTCAGGGTGACTTCCTCTAACTCCATTGCAACTTAAAAAAAAAATAATCCCTTAAAATCAATTTATTCCTGGAAATAATAATGACATCATCTTCTTTTGGGGTGTTCAGGGAAGAGCTGCAATGTGGGGCTGTCATACAGGGCAGGTGTGAGCTGGACGTCCATTTACACAAGGATCACATAGTATATACATCTATTTTAATTTTATATATATATGTATAAATATATCTGTGTATCAGTAACTCTGCCTGCAGAGTTCCTCACGAGAAGGGATCCGCAGGAGCTGTGCTGGCACACAAGGGAAAGGCATTTTTCCCTTTAGCAGCCTTTAGCTGCTCACTTCAAAAGGCAAACCAGGTCTTTATTCCTGTATCCCAGTGCCTTTCATCCCTCTGCTAATCCATAGGTTTGGGAGACTTATCCCATGGCTAAACCACAGAAACTGGGATATCATACAGAAAAATGTAAAGGGTGGGGCGGTGAGAAACCCTTGAAGGGCACACTGCTTTAGGAGGATGTGATTTTATTTCTGCCCTGACAAAGCTTTTCCTCGTTTTGATTGAAGAGTGGAGATGGAAAACATCAGGGAAGCTTCCTTTGCAGCAGATAACAGAGCCTTTGATCCAAGCTGTGCCTAGAGTTCAGTCCAGAGGGATGAGGTACAAGGGGATTAATTCCTCATCCTTTTGGGGGGTCAGAATGTGGACAGGAGCAGTTCCTGAGAGGGAGCAAACCCCTCCTCACTCACCTTGTGACTCATTTTGTGTCCAGATCCTGAGGAGGTTTCCCTCCTTTCTGCTGCTCCCCCAGAGGGGTTTTCCTGAGGTTTGCTCAGGTTTTGTGGTTTTTTGTTTGTTCTGCTTCGCTGTTTTTTGCGTTGGGTTTGTTTTGTGAATGAAAGGCTGAGTTCAGAACTCCCTCCTTGCCTTTGGAATAACCACAAGTGGCTGAGCCCTGTCTCCTCTGCAGAACCACCCAAGTCACTCACTCTACTGTTGATTTGCTTTTTCCATGGAGTCCTGATCCTCCCCAGCTGCTCCCAGCTCTGTGGCACCTTCAGGGAATCTCCATCAGGATTCCCTGGGGCATTCTGAGTTCTCCTGGAGGTCTCTGCCCCGATCTGACCTCTGTCACCTCCTCTGACCCGAGCACAGCCTCAGGTGTTACTATTGCAGCCACACCTGGGCTGTGCTTTTGGTTTTCTTAGTGGAAAAAAACACTTGGCTGCTTTTTTCCACACTAATTCCATCTAAGCACCATATTTTCATCACTTCAGAGGTAGCAATTGGAAATTACTTCATTTTGCTTCCAAGGGTAGCAATCAGGATTTAATAAAGATTCACTTGACAGAATTTATTGCCTCATCTTCCAGTGTTTTGGGGATATTTTTGTAAGTCCCTGGGTACTCAGAGAGGCACAAGACTGTGTAAGGTCATGGCATGTTTGATCCTTGTTCCAGCTTGTTAGGAAACTCAGGATTTTAAAGCCTGCTTGGAAGTTATTCTTATTCTTGCCTCTTGATGTTTACTGGCCAGTGGGAGATCATTATACCTAATATAATGTATTTTATATACATATATATGAATGCAAGGCATAATTGCAAGGCATTATTAACTTGGACACCTTATTTATAGTTCCACTATTTTTGTCCTGTATTAAACCAAGCTAAACTGATGAGCAGTATTTGGAAAGTTTATTATTAAAGGCCTGTGATTTGCATCTCTTATATATTCAATGTCTTTAAAGATTTCTGATGAAAAAAAAAACATAAAATCACAGAGCAGCTGAGGCTGAATCCCAGACTGGTTTGGATTGGAAAGGATCTTAAAGATCTTAAACTCATCCAGTTCCACCTTCCACTGTCCCAGGCTGCTCCAAAGCCTTGGCCTTGGACACTTCCAGGGATGAGGATCCACTTTTGGATGCTCACAGTTTGAACACTTTCCATCTCTGAGCTAAAATCCACTTGCTAGGTGACAATAGTTGAGGTTAATAATATTGCCTGAACCCTTGGTACCCGGGAGCAAACCTTCTGGATGTGGCCCATGTTCCAGTTGGAGTCCATATTGTCCCTAATCAGCTTTCCATAATTCAGCTTTCTCTTCTGACAATGGAGCAGGGAGAAAAGGCAGCTCCCCAGTGATTAAATGTCACTTATTCTGTGCTCTTTATTCAGCTCTTCCCCAGCTGCTGACAAAAGGTGCTTTCTCTGAATGCAGAGCAGCAAGCTGAGCTGGTAAAATACTGTAAATTCCTCATGCCTGGCAGATAAACTTGCCTAAAGCATTACATTCAGGGAAAAACATCTACTTCTTTATCAAAAACAAAGTTTTGTAGGAAATGATACATTTTAAAGTGGCTTTTTTGGCTGTTTTCCCTTTCAAGTTTGTAATTTTGATTCTAAATTTTAACGAAGTCCTGAAAACTACTTGGAAGTATTTCTATTTTTGCAGATTCTACATGGGAAGAAAAGCATTTCCTGCCCAGTTATGATTTAAACCTGCACTTCCCCAATTCCCAAAGCTGGTGTTCCATGTAGTCCCTGTTCCCTGAGGATTTCCCCCAAGGGCTAATGTACTTAATGAGGCATTTGCAAGCACAGGGATGTTTGCAGCAGGGAATGCATTTTATCCTGTGTGCTCCTGGAGCAGGAATTTGGGTGTATTTCAGGTGTATTTAGAAGCTCTGCTCATTCCAGAGCTGCTGCTGTGATTTCCTTAGGGAGCTGTGCCCGAGCACTGCGACAATGACTGTGGTTGGGGATAATATCAATATCTTTAATTAAAGACTTGCTGGAGAGCAAAGGGCACCCTGCCAGTCCCCAGAAATTACATCTCAGGCACAACTGGGCCGTGCCTGCCCACTCCCTGCTTCCAGGTAGGGATTTATCTCCTCAGGACTCGTGTTCACAGAGGAAGTGGCAAGTTCTCCTCTCTCTTCAGCCCTCATGTGGTTTTCATTCCTCTGTTCTCATTGTGTCCCGGGATTTTTAGCAGGGAGAATTGGTGCTTTAGTTTCCAATGCTCTGTCAGCCTTGTGACCATAAATAATCCACAGTGGAGCAGGGAATTGCATTTTCCTGGGAGCTCTGACTGCCTTTGCCCTGGACATCCACCCAGGGCCTTGCCTCTGGCATGTGAGTGACTCCTCCTTCCAGCTGATTTTAAGAAGTTGCAAACAGACAACTTTTTCAATGGTTTGTTACTGTTAGTTAAGTCGATTCAGTATTTAGACTTTTGCATTTGTGCTTTCAAGGGACTGCAAATTAAAACCAGTTTGAGTCAGGAATGTGTGTTCGCTGCAGCTTTGGAACATGTATGCAATCCCAAGTTTACGGCTTTGAAAGCACTTGCCCTCTTTCAAATGTTTCTAATAAGATAGAGGGTGGTGATTTACACCTCTGGAGATATCGAGCTGCTCTCCAAGAATGTTGTTTGGCTCCTAAAGAAAGCAAGCATTGGTGGGCCTGATTTTGGGGGGGGGGGGGGGGGGGTGGAAAAAAAGGCTGCTGTGGTTTCATTGAGATTTAAGCATTAAGAGAATTCTTTATTTAACACTTTCCCTGCACACCACGGTGCATTTGGGATCTGGGAGTGTCTGGAGAGGACACAGGAGGCAGAGCCCTCACATGACCCCTTCTCCTGCTGCTCCAAAACTTCTCCTGCTGCTCCAAAACTTCTCCTCCTGCTCCAGAGCTTCTCCTCCTGCTCCAGAGCTTCTCCTCCTGCTCCAAAGCTTCTCCTCCTGTTCCAAAAGGCGTTGCTGCAGCAGGAAAAGCAGATCTGACTCAGCTCCCAGAGGATGCTCCCAGTCTCCATGGCTTTCCCAGCAGGTCAGAGCTCCAAAGCTGGGGGGGATGAGGCAGTGCCTGGCTCTCCCAGCTTGGAGCAGCCCCCAGCAGCTCCCAGTCAGGAGAGAAGACCTTTGCAAACAGTGAGCTGGGATTTTTTTAAAGTCATTTCTCTCTTTTGATATAAGCCAGGGCGTGGAGCTCTGAAGTGCTCAAGGGTGTGTTTCAGCCTCGCTGCAAAAAATAAAGCCTGGATAGGGAAAGAGGAGGGAGAGAGGGAGCAGGATGAAATCTCACTCACTGGAAGAGGAAGGACTTTGAAAAGGGTATTTTGGGAGAGCTTCTAGGGGTAAGAAACAGTGTCTTGGGCATCTGGGTAATATTTGAAAGACACGGTGATGTTTTAGTGTTATAATTAAGGTGCTTTTTTCTGACATGCAGTGGAGAGTTGTGATTTTTGTAGATGCCCTACTCTCAGCCCATCCCTCTGGGGCAGCCCCGCTCCTGCCCAGCTCTCCTGGCTCTGGTTATTGAGTTACATGTGCAGATCCTGAGCTGAGCTGCAAATGATGTGTTCCCATTTTCCCCTTCATCAGGCTGGAAGAACTGGGGAGGGGAGGCCTGAGGAGGGCGGGAGGAGGTTCAGGTCTGTGCTGGTGAGTGTGGTTCAAGTTTTAATCAGTGTGGTATTTCCTCTTCCTGGGGCCACAGGAACACCTGTGTTTTTCTTTCAGTATTCCAAGGGACAGTTGATGGGTCCTGTCCTTTTGCAGGGAATCTTGTTAAAGCCCATCTGCATCCATTGGCTTCAAAGGATGTGCACAGGGCTCTGGCTGATAATTTAAAACAAAATCAAGGTGAGATCTCTTGATGGAGCTGTAGGGCTCCAGTTAAACTGCTTTAAGGGAGCATCCATCTGGAGAGGAGACCTCAGGGTTGATCTGAAAGCTTTGTGGGATGAAGTTTTAAAGCTACTTCAGGGCTACTTTCTCGTTTGGAAGTTTTGTTTCATTTCAAAGGAGAAACTGTTTTTAATTTCATTCTTTGTTTCATACAAACCTGTGTTAGCTGTAAAATTACATCTGCTGTTTTCTCTCCTGGATCTTTTTCTGCTTCTGAGAGCTGCAGTGGGAATTGCTGCTCCCAGGGCAGCACAGCACTGCTGGAGTGTCCCAACAGCCCTTGGGCAGGAGCTCAGCAGGGAAGCAGCACAGGCAGTGCTGTATCCACATCCTGAGAGCAGTTCCATGAAATCTGCAGGGGCACAAAGGCAAGCAGGGAATCTCTGTAATCCCCCAAAGTGGGAACTGCCGGCTCCTGCTTTCCCCGTGGATGAACTTGTCTGTCTTTTTAAAGGATTAAAATGTGAGGACTAAAATGCAGGGAATGATGAGGGAGGGCTCGAGCCTTGCAGAGCTGTGGCGTTTTTGGGGGTGGCAGGGGAAGCCAAACCTGTGAAATTCCCTGGAAAAGGAATTACTTGGGGTGTGTGGAGCCATCAGCCCACAGAGCTGGGGCTCCCTCTGACACTCACAGCCCTGGGAATGAGGCTTCCAACCTCTGGGCTGCCCTTTAATCTGCCAGGTGGGCTGAAGGGAAGCCAGGAGAGTGGGAATCTCAGGAGCCAGGCTCCAAAGTGTCTGGCTGAGGCAGAGTTGCAGGCTCTGGCTGTGCAGCAGCTCTGGATGGGGAGCCAGAGCCCTGCTTCCCAACACCCCTGGAATCGGCTCTGGAGGGGCCATCTGAAAACTGGAGGCTCTGAGGAATAGAAGGGCCAAATCCAAATCCCACTTAGTTACCCCAAATCCCAGTTAGTTACCCCATACCCCAGTTACCCCAAATCCCAGTTACCCTCACAGTGCTGTTGCTGGGGATTGGAGTCAGCAGGGAGGGTCTGCAGCAAATGTGTCAGTGCTGAACCCTCTCCAGGTAATGTTTGGATTGTGCAGCTTTGGCATTCTCCAGTGGAAACTCGGTCTCTGAAAGAATTTCTGGTCAGCATTTCTAAAATCCAAGGATTTTTTTCCTTTTCAAACAAATGAATTCTCTTGATTAAAGCCTTGCTGTGGTAGCACTTCAATCACCTGGCTTTTTTCCTTCCTTTGTGCCATTGTTGCTGTTTGTTTTTCAGGATTTTTGGTTAGTTTTCCATAGCAAATTTCCAGGAGGGCCTTAAATACATCTTTCCTACAATAGAGAATAAATTCAGTCACCTACAACATGGGAAAAATCTGCTTCCCACAACAGTCAGGAGAAATTTCAGAGAAATTAACTTTACTGCAGCACACCAGGAATAGAAATTAGGTCCTAATCACGTCATCAAATTCCATGTAATGGAACTTAGTCCTTCAAAATGTGATAGAGAAGGTGCATCCTCACTTGGAAGGTGTTTTGGCAGCACTGCTTGTCCCCACCTGTCATGAGATCAAGAAATTGCACCTGAAGTGGGGAGAGCAAAACAAAACCAACCCCAAAACCAAATAACCCCGAGGATCCAGGGCAAACCGCTACCTTTGCAAACCTCTATAAACTCATATTCCAAGACCTCCTGATTGTTTGCAGTTGTTGGATAAACACATTGCACAACAGCTGCGCTGTTAGCAAAACACACAGACACGTCCTTGCAATATTTCTTGGAGCAGCTGATGCCACAAGGGATGCTCACATCTCCCCAGGGACTTTGCTGGCTCTGCAGCCAGTGCAGGAGTTGGGAAACTCCTAGCAGAGAATGTGTGCGCTCGTTTTTGGGATAGACAAGACTTCCCAAGGCTGCAGAGTTCCTTTCCCAGTGCCAATATTATGATCCAGGCTGTTTTTCTTCATGTGTGGCCGTTGAGCCCTGTGCAGCTCATCTCACAGGTTCTCCTTTAGCAGTGGGATCCCTCTCTTCCTTTCATGCTCTTCTAGTCCCCAGCCTGATTTTTCTCTCCTCATGACCAGGCTCTAATTCCCACTTGTGCCCACCGTGGAAATTGGTGATTCTTGATGGAAATTATTGGTCTAGTCCCAGTTCTGGCCCCCTGAAAGAAGCTTTTTATTCCTCACAGTTCCTAAGAAGCCTTTTCCTTTGCCTGCTTTTTGCCCCAGGTAGGCAGGAATGTTTGCTGGATTTCTCTAAGGTAAGACTCTGTTCTCTGTGCTTTTTCCATTTTGGCACTCATGGAGAACATGGAAAAAGGAAGGGAAATGGGAGTGTAGCAACCAATCCCCGTGGGCAGGCAGGTGAAGAGGAAAGTGATGTCCTGGGGTGTATCAGGGAACTGATATTCAAACAGTGGAGCAAGGGAAGTGAAAGGTTCTGGAAAGACCTCTGGAATTCTCTGCACAGCTGTGCTTTATGATTCTGGAGACCACCACTGCTCTGGCCTGGCTCCTTGGTGAGGCTGCAGGTTGGGCTTGTTCAGTCAAGCCAAGGGAACGTTCCTGCTCTGTGAACACAGTGTTTATCCTCAGAAACACCAGGAAGGCAGGGAATGCAACCGAGGCACACAGTAATGCTGATGCAAAGTTAAATTTGTCTAAACTGGCCATCAGTAGCTTTGAGTTGATGTTTTCCAAGTGGAAGAGCTGTGAGGCACTGGGATAGCTTTCCAGCAGGAGAAGTTTGGGCAAGAACCTTAATTAAGCTCGACGATGGCACTCGTTCAGTTCATCAGCAGTGCCTGCAATAAAGGAGACTGTGCTGAGCCACCCGACATCCTCCAGAGGTTATCCTGGCACATTCCAGCCATCCACAGCATCCTGTCCATCCCTGCTGCCAGCAGCCCACCCATTCCCCGTGCTCCTCAGTGAAAGGACATTTTGTGGGCTGATTCACGGCTGTGTTTTCCCTGGTTGCTCCTTTGTGTAATCCGTGCTCATCCGAGCCAGCAGCTTCCCGTCAGAAGGTTTGCCAACAGCAATTGTGATCTTAATGTTTCATGCCAGCTTCATCTCGCTGTCCTTGCAGGATAAATGAAGCTTATGTGCACTCCAGAGTGCAGCTTGCCTTTTGTGAGGCCACAGTTAATTGCAATTAAACAGTCGGCCTTTGTAAAATTAATATTATTGTTGCTCTGCTCTGCGTGTGCTGACACTTGGGGAATGGCTGACAAATGTCAGGCAAATGCAAGTGTGGCCCTTTGCTCACTGGGATTTTTAATGTATTTTAATCACCTGTTTGTCTTGGCAAAAAAATGTGTATTTTAGATATTCAAATCAGTGGGAAAATAAACTGGTAACTTTGTTTAAGGATAATCTGACATCTGTTCCTTTCTTCTTTTCTGTTCAGCTTCCTTCATTATGCTTTTCCAGAGCTCTCTTTGTTCTCAAGTATGGTAATTCTTGGGTTCTTTATACAATACACCTCAAATGTGGATGGTAAAGGGGTTTTGTAGAATTTGAAGTTACTCTTCTTATTCCCAGTCTCAGTTCTAGCAGCACTTGTACATGTACAAACAGAGTTTATGGGCAAATCTGATGTGACAGGGTGGCCATCTGAGGGGACTTCCAGCAGCAGCTGGTTCTCCTCAGGCACCTTTCCCAGCTCCCTTCTCCCAGCATCTGTTGTTGCTGCTGTGTGGAGCCAACTGATCCTGGTATTGGGGTAAAATCACAGAATCCTGGGATGGTTTGGGTTGGAAGGGACCTTAAAGCCCATCCAGTCCCACCCCAGGGACACCTTCCACTATCCCAGGCTGCTCCAAGCCCTGTCCAACCTGGCCTTGGACGCTTCCAGGGATGGGGAACCCACAAGTCTTGATCCCAAAAGGGCTTTCATATCCCTCTGAATTCCCCTCATGGAATTCCCAAAAGTGCCCCTATTGGAAATCACAGAATTCATGGAATTATTAGGTTAGAAGAGACCTCCAAGATCATTGAGCCCAACCCAGCCCCAACACCTGAACTAAACCACCCAGTGCCACATCCAGTGTTTGTTAAACACATCCAGGGGTGGTGACTCCACCACCTCCCTGGGCAAGGCCATTCCAGTACTATATCACCCTTTTCCATAAAAACCTTCTCCCTAACATCCAACCCATATTTCCCTTGGTGCAGCTTGAGGCTGTGACCTCTCCTTCTGCCAGCGCTGCCTGGAGAAAGAGACCAACCCCAGCTGGCCACAGCCACCTCTCAGGGAGTTGTGGAGAGTGATAAGGTCACCCCTGAGTCTCCTCCAGGCTGAACAACCTCAACTCCCTCAGCCCTTCCTCACAGGGTTGGTGTTCCAAACCCCTCACAAATCAGCCTTCCTTAGGAAGAAAAGCCCAGGAACACCATTCTGGGTGCAGCCCTCCCACCTGGGCTGGCCCTGTGGCCGGGCCGGGGGTCACGGATGTGCTGCCCAAGGAGCAGGGAGGGCTCTTTGCCCAGGCTGGAGGTAGAAAGGATTTCAGTTCCCTAAATGTTCCACAAGTACACGTTTCTCTCGGAATTTCAGAGAAGAAAAACTGTGTTTGGAGTAAGGAATGCAATTCCCTCTCCCCGCAAAGAGATATTTATTCAGAAGCTGGAGCGGGTCCAGTTCAAATGTTGAGCACTGAGCCAGCACAGAGCAGTCCAGCACATGTTCCTCACCCTGCAGGTGCAGGGGGAGAGCGACTTTGGGCCTGAGCCCTTGTGAAATACGACTTTTACCTCCATGTTTGACATTTTCTTGCTCTTTTATAAGGAGTGATGGAAATGTGCGTTTTTCCTCCTTTCACAACCCCGACTCCTCGCTCGTTAAAGGCGCTGGATTGACAAGCACGGAGACTGGAGTCCTGTGTTTACCCCCAGGATAAGCACGGCCTGGGAAAGCTCCAGTGCAGCCTGGAAAAACTTCCTTGGGGTGCTGCCTAAGCTCAGCCTTGCCCTGGGCAGGAATTTGTCCATTCCCATCCCCACTCTGGCTTTTGCATCCCCGACTTGGCCGGGAGGAGTCAGTCCTGGTGCCGCTGTTGCTCCTTTAAGAAATTTCTTGGATCTAAACAGACCACCCCAAAGCTGCCTCCGGAGCAGGAGGCAGAGTAACCTCATCATCTTCCCTCTCTCCCTTTGTACACACAAAACTGAGCGCAGCTTTGATGGACCCCAGGTGAAAATTCCGAGCTTGCCATGAAAAATAAGGAGCAGGAAAAGATGACTAAATGAGCCCATCCAGGGAGAAAACCTCAAGCTGACGCCTCGTTTTCCTCCTCTGCTCTTAATCACTGGTGGATTTGTCCTCCACAATTAGGGAATGTCTGAGTTTTAGGGTAATAGTAAATAGGGACTTTGCGTCAAGTGAGCTCTGGGCTACACGTCCCAGTAAAAGTGAAGGGTTAAGTACAAAGATCTTTGCACTTCCCTCATTTTTTCCAGCTAGAAAAAAAACCAAAATCAGACAATTTAACTTTGGAGAAATACATGGCATAAAACCTACTCGGTTGTCTCCAAACCCAGTTTGTAATGATTGTCCAACTTCCAAGAGGAGAGGTAGACAAACACTCCAATCCAGCAAATCATTGAAGGATATAAATCCACGTGTAACAGCGATACTGCTGACCTCAAAAATGGAACTTGCCAGCTAATCTTGCTGTAGACAACATTTTCATTACTGCCCTATCCTATGTCGTGTTTTTGAAAAATATTACTATTTCTGTGGAGAAATAAACTTCAGTGGAGTCTCCTGTGATGAAACTGGCAGCAGTGAGATCTCAGCATGATAAATAGCAGATTCCCTGAGCACGGATTTAGATAAAGTAATGCTAGAAATGATTAATTTTGGAGACTTGGAATAAACAGTGGGATGGCTGCGGGCTTTTCTCACTGGAGAACACTCATTTTTTTTTTTGGGAACACACTCCCAGCCTGCTGTGGGTCTCTGATTCCCTCAGTGAAGCACAGTCCTACAATCCTCTTGGGAAAGGGACAACTGGGCTGGAAAAACACATTATCTTTCCCTCATTATCTTGGGCATTAAATGCTCTTGGGGAAAAGATTTGTGCCAATGGGATCCTGAAGGACAAGAGTCCGGTTGGAGGGGAATCAAGGAGGGTAATTTGCTTTTGGGAAAGGGTTAAAACATCAAAACTTCTACTTGAAGATGTAAAAAATGGTGAAATGTGGAGATGGTCTCCAGAATGTTTAGCTCAGGCTTTTAATGCTGGGGCACAGTGTTGTGCTATTGGGGCAGGAATTCTCTGATAAAACTTCCAGACGTGAGTTCTGCTTTAAGGCTTGGCCAGAACCAACATTAAACAACCTTAAGTACACATTTGTTGGGTTGTTTCTTTTTTTTTTTTTTTTTAATACCATCTTGATAGGTGGTGTTATTAACGTAGCTTTTAATTTCATGTCAGAGAAGAGATAAAACCCCTTTGGATAAGGATCACCATGGAAGTGCTGAGCTGGTGGATTTTAGCTGTGTCACACTGGGCAAGGGGAAAAGCAATCCAAGTGGGAGAGAGCTGGAACACTTCAGGCTTGTTACAAGTCCCATCTGGTGAAAAATCACTTTTTTGGCAATTTTCAAGAGATAGTGCTCTGATTTCACTCCTCCACGTCTGTCACCACATCATCCAGTGGGGAGGCCAGCACAGAGGAAGGTGAGATGTGAATTTAAGTGCTGAATTCAGCGTGCTCGTGCAAATTAGCTTTCATATGCTTCCATTGAAATGGGGTGGTTTTTTTTGGTTTAAGGATAAATATTACTCACTTTCAAGAGGCCTTTTTGGTGACTACAAGGGAAGAATGCATTCTTTGTCTGGTTTTTGTAAGTTTATCTTTCCTTGCTGGTTCGTTCCTGTCAGAGCTCCCACGGGATAACGACACAGGCGTTTCTTTTCTGTCACACCTGCTTGGTTTGGCTTTTTCTTCCACTTGGATGCAGAGATGCACAAAGCTCTCAAATTCACCAAAACATTCACCACAGGCACTGCTTATCATGTTCCTGCTTATCAAGGAAGAGGGAGGGATGTCCTTTTAATTAGAAGCCACAATAATTTCTGCTCTAAAACCCCCACAATTTTGGTAGAGTACTGGAAATGCCTGGGCTGGTGACCTCCAGCCTTGGAAGCAGTTTCCAGGGATAGCATCCAGCAGTGTGGGATGGGGATGGCATCAGTGCTGCTTTCAGGTATTAATTAATTAAATGTGGGGTTTAATTCTGGGAACAACTGTATCAGCAGGATCACCAATTAAACCCCATCTGGGAGGAATTTTCAGTAATTCCCAGTAATCCCTGCTGGTACATCATGTCCTGGTGACTCTTTGTGTTTATGTGGTGAGACATAGAGGTGCAACTCAGTCCCATTCAGGATGTTCAATCCAGGTACAAGCTGGATTCCCAGGGATGGGGCAATCCAGGGATTTTTCCATCATGCTGCACTTGAGAGTGTTGCCAACAAACTTCCATTCAATCCCAGTAGTAAAATTCCTTTGTCTTTTCTTTACCCATCTTATTTTACTGTGTTAGAATATTTAGCTTCATATTATTATTTTATGCTATAATACATGCTACTTTATATATAATATATATCATTATATGCTATTTTATTTAGCTTTATATTATTGTTTCATGCTATAATATTAAAGGTAAAAAAAAAAAAAAGCAAGAATATGGATTTGAAGTTACAAAAATGGGATTTTCCATTTCTCAATCAGGAAGAAGAACATCTGTAATTTCTGCTCCCACGTGCTTTGTTTTACATCACCCAGGGGGTAAAATGCAGCATCAGTGGTTCCTGTCCTGCCCCAGGGCTGTGGGTGCATTAATCCTGAGCCAGTCTGGCACCAGTTCCCCCAGTGCTGCTGGGTCTGTGGTGGGACCTGTCCAAACCCTTGGCTGTTCCTCGCTCTGGGCAAAGGAATTTCCAGCCAAACCCGTGGGTTGTTCCCAGTGTAACTCTCCCAGCTGCACAAACTGGTGTCCTGCCACTTCCTAGGGATCCTCAGGGTCAGACTTTGGGCAACGATGCCCAACAGAAAAAGGATAATTTCATTTATAAAGCACCCGGCAACTTCTGATGTGAGAAAGGAGGGTGTTTAAACCTTCTCACACTTGTCTGGTAACTTCATTCACATTTGTTTTCTGGAGGTTTTTAACTCCACTTCTCTGCTTTATCACTAAGAGCTTCTTTCTTGTTCCTTCCTGTTCTTCCCAATACATTTTTGGAGAGAATTAATGGGAATTCTGCAACTTGGGACAGGCTCACTTGGGAGGAAAGGGGTATTTGGAGCATTGAAGAGTCTGGGTCTTTGCATGTTGGTAATTCCTGCTCTGATTACATTTTGGATACCCTTTCCTTCAGCATTATTCAGTGAAAAGAAGTTGGAAACCAGTGGTAAAATAAGATTATCTGGCCGATTTTTTTCTCCTTGTAAACCAGTTACTGCCCAGTCCTTTGCTGATAGATAAATCCTTTGAATTTCTGGACCAGGCTGTGATTTGAGCAGGGCCCGTGGAGCTGGGAAATCTTTGCTCCCTGGAGCAGCAGGGTCTGCAGGCCATGCTTAGGGACATTCTGCCTTCCAGTGACCTTTGCAAGAATTCCACACACGCTCTGGGCACGCAGGTTTGCCCTGAAGTGCAAATCCATATGTTTTAGGTGAGGGAAAGCAATCAACAGGTTGTACCCTTAACCCTTAAATCCCATATCTGGGCCCAGACATTTTTATTGCATTGCTTCACTCTGTGTGTTCCTCTCCTACCAAGTGAGAATTTAAAAGCTTGATACAAATGCCTCTTGAATAAGGTTTGGTGCTTTTTTTTTTTTTTAAAGCTTGTTGATTGATATTTATTCCAGATGTAGGTTGGGCTTTATTTATTTATTTCATACCTTTCATAACTGAGAGTCAGGACCCAGTTGGGGAAGGTGGCTCTGCTGGGGGGCTCAAACACATTTCAGGCTGTAAATGACAAGTGAAAAGTGCCTGGGAGGTGGCATTTCATGGCACAGATGCTCTCCAGCTTTTATTTACCAAAAACTGTCCTGCTGGTTGCTTTCTCTTCTGCCAGCTGCAGCACTGTAGGAGCTATTTAGTGTCTAAAGAAAATAGAGAATTTTCTCCAGCCAGAGATTTCGCTGTCTCTGAGGGAGAAGTGCCCTCTGTCCCTGCTCAGAGTATTAGATCTTACAACTGATGGAAAGCAGTGGCCTAAGCTGATTAATGGCAGGGCTCACCAGAGTTGACATTTGGGGTTACATTTTTTGAAAGACACTTCTGAAATTGAGCCTCTAATGTTATTTTACAGCCTTTTTTTTATGTTTTGAAATTCCTCTAGCAATACAGAATGTTATTTTTCCTTTTTATCAAATTTTAAGGGTATTTCAGCAATTAAACTTGGTGTGCTTCAGCCAAAAAACATAAGTGCAGTCAGCTTCTTTGGCTTGTTGGATAACAATGCTTCCTGTGTTAGCAACAGAGTAAATATTGCTTTGTTTGGCACCTTGAGAAAAGAAAATTTCAGATGAAGATGGGAAAAATCTGCAAGGTTGGGACAGCATTTGACATGGAAGCGGGTGGTGAACATAAATTGTTGTGGTGCTACTAAATTTAGCAGGGCAGTTGGTGAGGATCTGTCATGTGCTTCCAAATGCATCCTGGAAGAGAAGCCCCACTGCTTCCAGATTAATTCTTAACCCTGGGCTTGCAGATTTGCTGTTTGTGACCAGAAAGAAAGGAAAGATGGGAATGGAAAATGCTGGCAGAACCAACCCGTGCGTGGGGAGCACAAAAAATGGGGTTATTTTCAGGAAAGGTTTTCCAGGCAGTTACCTCACTGGGAACTGGATCATTTGGACAGGGAAAACAACACCAGGCTGAGATGCTGTCTTCTCCTTCGTGGAACCACATTCCTGCTTTTCAGCAAACTTTTAATCAGGGTTTGGGACTCCTGCGTGTCCCAGCAGCCAGAGAGATGCTGGATTTAAGATTCCCAAAGTGCTCATCGGTGTGACAGACTGCAACCAGTTGCCTTTAGAAAAATCCCTACACCAGGTCTGCAATTCAAAATTTTTAATGTCCACTGGCTAAATCCAACCTGTGAGGAGATCCCTGCTCATCCAGCTGGGCCAGGAGGGATTTTCCAGGTCGGGGCTGAGTTCCTGCTGAGCTGTTCCTGCTGTCCCTGAGGAGCAGCCTCAGGAAGGAGCCGGCTCCAAGGAGTCACAGGTCACTGCCTGACCCTGTCTGCCTCATACTGAGAGGGAGCAGCCCAGGAAAACCCTGCCTCCTCTCTCTGGACAGCCAGCTCACCCTTTTTGTCTGGCCTTATCACAATTTTTCCGTGCAGAAGATGCAGCAGAACTTCTTTGAAGCCCAGCTGAGCTCAGCAGCTTTTTGCCTGGATCCAGATAACACAAGGGCACAGCTGATCCAAGTCCAACAAGGCAGAAATATTGCTCTACCTGTTCCTTTTCCAGCATTCCTCCCCACAAACAGGTTTGGACTCACATTCACCTTATTGTGTTTTAAATTTGAAAGACATGAGAAAGATTGAGCTTGTTTGAGCTCAACAAAACCACTGCAGACTGGAAAACGGACCTGGACTTTTTCACAGCTCCCCTGCTTGTTCACAGGGCTGCAAAATCAATCCCAGCTGCAGCATCACCTCTGCAATTCCATGATTTTCAGGTGATGCCCTGCGTTGCATCCCCATGGGCAGGGAGAGGTTTGCTGTCCCAGGGATGAAGGCAAGGTCAGTGCTGGGTGACAGGCAGGAGGCAAAGGTAAAGCACATTCCTGAGGAATTAATGGCACGGGTTTAGCTCTGGAATTCTCTGGCTGGTGCAGCTCCTTGGAGTCCTGCAGCAGTTCTCTAACTCTGTGTTTAATGTGGATTCAGTGCAGAATTTCCACGTCTTGGCATGTGCTCGTTATCATGGTGCTCAGCT
Organism: Phylloscopus trochilus trochilus; assembly: GCA_016584745.2. NCBI lineage: Eukaryota > Metazoa > Chordata > Aves > Passeriformes > Phylloscopidae > Phylloscopus > Phylloscopus trochilus. Next base: position 2,150,258 of record WQNJ02000093.1, on the reverse strand, counting down.
ATAAATTCTGATCTCATTTCAAAGGCTCCAGTTTATGTGGAGTTCTTAAAAAGCCCCTAAATTGTCTTTAAAAAGCTGGTTTTACTTACTATTTTTAATAACCATGTTTCCATGCTATGCTCTGTAGGAATTATTGAGGAATTCCAACAAGGTGAGGATTTCACTCTGTGTTTACACCTGTGTTTAAAAGCATTGTTAAAGGCAGTGGCCAGGTGAGCTTTCCCTGAGGAATAACACCTTGGAGAAGCTGCCTTGGGATTTTGGGAAGTGCCTGCTGAGTCCAGCCCAGAGCTGTCAGTGAATCCCAGTTCCTGTGGATGGTTAATGAGACATCTAAAGTGGCTTTGGGCTTCTCTTAGTTCCATATTTTCCTGAGGCAGCTCCACATGGCACTGAGCATTTCCTTTGGGAAAAGGCCTGGAAGTGGAGCTCCCTTTCATCTCCCAGCCTTCCTGGGGAAAACCAAGGATGTTAATGGAGTAGGACTTAACAAAGCTGAACTGCTGCAACTTGTGCTTTTAATCTATCGTGGATAAAAATGGACTGAACGTTTTCCCAGAATCAAACTTGGTTTAAAACAAAATTGTTTAGCTGTCTAGAAAACAACATGTGTACGTTGTTCCACAAATATATATAGACTGTTACACAGAACATAAAAACATGGCACTTCAGTGCTTCACTGAATACATGAACATTTATATCGCTGCTTTAATGGGACTTCAGCAGAAGGAATCAGGAGTTCTACCTGAAAATCCCACAAACAGGAGGTTTTAAGGGTGACTTTTATATTTCCTGATCTATTTGGTGCTATAATACCAAATTAAAAGATGTCACGTGCAGCGTTTCAGGTAGAAATTCTGATTAATTGCCAGTGAGTCACCAGAGAATGGTTTCCAGTGTTGTCCACAAATTAAACAGTTTACTCTTGTGAGTTTGTTTTACTTATTTGTTTTTAATTTTGGTATTATTTGTAAGGTCAGGGCACAGTGAGAGCTTCCCTGAGGTTCTGTCCCCAGCACTCTGAGGGTAGGCAGAGCTCTGCAGAGCTCTCCATAAACAAGCTGTCAGGACTGTTTGGATAAGAGCTGGGGAAGGACAATAATGAACCAAATGTACAAGACAGTTTGAAAAGCCAAGTTTTCCCAGACTGTTTATTTTTAACAGGATTCCACCACTAGAAGGTGCTTTTATTTGTGATGCAAATAAACACCATGAGTGTGCAGGTCTTCAGCCACTGCACAGCCTTGGGGGTTGAGTTATTTGCAAAATATCATGAAATATTGGATATTCCTTCAGAAAAAAATCCTGTCTGGCACAGGAGAAAATGATTTGTTGGTCTCTGATTTAAAAGGTAAACAAAGCCTGGAATTCTCTGTGATTTCTTTGGACAGTGCAGGTAAATCCAAGGTTGTGCAGGTGAAAAGGGGATGTGGCATCACAAGGACATCAGCAGGGGCAGGGGCTGCCCCTTTTCCAAGGAGGTAAAGTCCCCTCCCAGATCAGAGGTTGCCAGGTCTGGTTTTTATCATTTTCCTGCCCAGACTAAATAAAAAGAAATCCCAGAGTAATGCCATGTTCATCCAAGGAAGCTGCAGGAGTTTGCTGGGTTGTTAAAGCCAGGCTTTCCCTTGTGACAAAATCCCCCAAAATCCTGCTGCTCTCAGGAGCCTCCAAGGGCAGATCCCAGAGGGGCTGGGAATGCCCAGGATGCCCTGAGCAGGTTTAGGCTGCCCTGGGGACCATCTCCAGAAGATCTGTTGGATCTCCACACTCTGCTCGTGGCCATGACCTTGTGGGGGTTTGGGGTAAGGGTTGGTCCTGGAGCTGTCACCTGCTCTCTGCATCCCTTGAATCTCTGTTCTCTTTTCTCAGTTTATTTTGAAAAACACACTAAGTAAAATAATAATAATACTAAATGTAATCACAGAATTGCTAAGGTTGGAGAAGACCTTTAAGATCATCAAGCCCAACCATCAACCAGCAGCACCACCATGGTCATCATTAAACTGTGGCCTCGAGTGCCACATCCATGGGGCTTTTCAATCCCTACAGGGATGTGACTCCCTGGGCAGCTGTGCCAGGGCTGGACAGTCCTTTCCATGGAGAAATTTTCTCAAATGTCCACCCTGAGCCTCCCCTCCCAGCCTGGGGCCATTCCCTCTCCTCCTGTCCCTGTGCCCTGGGAGCAGATCCCAAATCCCCCCAGCTGTCCCCTCCTGGCAGGGAGCTGTGCAGAGCCACAAGGGCCCCCCTGAGCCTCCTTTGCTCCAGGCTGAGCCCCTTTCCCAGCTCCCTCAGCCCCTCCTGGGGCTCCAGACCCTTCCCCAGCTTTGTTCCCTTCTCTGGACACTCTCCAGAGTGAGCACAAGGGCAAACTCCAGGGATCATATGGTGGATGTGGCTCAGGTGTCATCACACAAAACCATCTGATGAACCTGAGTGTCCCTCGAGTGCTGAAGTTTCTGTTCCCAGTCAGCCCCAGCAGACTGTGCCAGGACAAGGGGCTTTGGAAGAGAACAGGGTTAGATGGAGATTGGGAAGGAATTCCTGGCTGGGAGGGTGGGCAGGCCCTGGCACAGGATGCCCAGAGAAGCTGGGGCTGCCCCTGGATCCCTGGTTGGACAGGGCTTGGAGCAGCCTGGGACAGTGGGAGGTGTCCCTGGGGTGGATGAGCTTTAAGGTCCCTTCCAAACCATTCTGTGATTCTGTGACTCTCCCCAGGCTGCTCCCTGTTCCCTCCATCCCTGTTTGTTCCCGTGGTGGCTCAGCCCAAGGATGCTGTGCTGGGATGCAGCTACAATAACAAATCACTTGTGGAGTTTGAGGTTTGGATCTCAACTTGGATCCCTCATCTTGTTCTTTGAGCAAAGCACACAGCTGAGAGCTGGCAGCTGTAGCTTTTTTTTTTTTTTTGGGATGTAAAACTTTGAGCATGGAACCAATGGAAAATGTAAAAATAATTGTTAAAACACTGGAAAAAAGGATTCACTTTGACTCAGAGTATTTTATTAGTGAAAACCAAACCATCTTGCTGAGTTCTGACTGCTTTAAGTTTTCAATTGTATTCAACAATTTGAAATGAAAGGTCAATTCAGCTGAAATAATGACTCTTCCCCTGAAGCCATCTAAAAAGGATTCACAATGGTATGAAGCTTTTGTTTTTACATAAACAATTCATTAAGATCAACATGAACCTGCAAAAAAAAAAAAAAGTGCCATCAATCAACATGTGTTTTTGCTTTAAAAAAAGAAAAAAACCAATCCTGTTCAAACCAAACCAAGAGATGTGGGTTGATTATTTTGCACCAGCCCAGATTTATGGGTGGCTGTAAATCAGCTTCCCCCTCCCAAGTTGTAAAGGAGTGATAATGCTGCTCTTGTTCAAATTCTGGGTTTAGAGAGCAAAGCTGGTGGAGGGAGGGTCTCCTGCAGGAGGTGAGGGGCCAGCCTGGATCCTGCTCGGGCTTGTGTCTCCCATGGATAGCAGCAGGAAATCGTGGAGTCCCTTCCCTTTGCAGATGGCAGCTGCCTGACACAGCCCAAAGAGGCTTTCTGCAGCTTTTTAGCTTCACTTAATGCAAACAGTACAAATGGTGAGAAATGTGGCCTCTTCTGATCCATTGCCTGCGCTGCCTTCAGCTGGGAATTAATTAATAACTCTTGGAGGTTATTTTTGCAAGCCTTAAGTAGCAGGATATTATCTGCTCTGTCCCAAGGCTGCACCTCCTCGGAGCAGTAGCCAGGATGTCTGAGAGGGCTTGGAGGGCTTTTTTTCCCCCCTCTCAGCCCATCTGCTCCTTGGATGAGCTGCTCTGAGAGTGGGCTGCTCTTTGAAGTTTGTTTGGAGTCCTGTCTAGACTCCCAAAAAATTCCTTCCTCCCCGGCTTTGCTTTTCTATTAAGCAAAAGGAAAAAGTTTTTAAAAAGTTTTGCCTTTGAAAAAGGTCATTTCTCATGCCAGTCCCGACTAAACTTCTGTGAAAGACAAAAGCTTTTGAAATTCATGTGCTGGCCCCTGAGCTGCTTTTTCCCCTCCTGGTTTAATAAACCCACCCTGAAGGACTTTCTCTGCAGGCAGAATTAAAATCCCTGTACCTGTTCTGTACCAAGTCAGCAATATGTCAAAAAACCACCAAATTTGAGAGTTTGGCTTGGGTTTGTTTTAGGTAATTCTCATGGTAAATCTCACCCACAGATACTGGAGGAAGAGAAGCTTTATTGCTTTAAAATGGGCACGGAAACACATTCTGTGTTATTTCTCATTGTTCAATTTCTTAATATTTGTTCACATAGCCATAGATTTTTATTTTTTTTTTTATCATAATGAACTGGAGAATTCAGAGTGAACTGCAGTATTTTTTTATAGATGTCTCCTGTTGCTTTTCCTTTGAATGTTTTTTAGCTTTTATGTGCAGTCATTATTTCCTGGAGGTTGATGCTTCTAGTGTTTATTTGAGATTTATGTTTAATCTTGGTTTCAAAGAATCCTAAAAATTATGAAGACTTTTCTTTCAACCCTGTGTTCATTCCTAGGAAAAATCTGTGCTGCTTGGAGCTGCTCTCCAGCCTCACACTCCTGGCAGTGCCCATCTTCTTTTAAAAGAAGAGGTTTTGTTAACAAGCTCTGCAGGTTCTGCACTGACAGAATCTCAGGAACCATGGGAACTGTGCTGTAGCTTTTTTATCAGGCTGATCCAGATATTCCCAGAAGCTTTTCTTGGAGCAGAAATCATAGTAAAATTTTGAAGTTAATTCTGTTTTATATCTATGAAAAAAAAGCTGTGAACTTTTCCTGACCCTTCACACGGACTGTGCTTGAAGCTGGCACAAATTTCATCTCATAATTCTCAGAAGGGACTAAAATGTCTTTACTTTTTTTCCCCCTTCCCTTCTCCCCAAGTCAAAACTTGTCACAGGTCCAAGGACAACGTTGCTCCAGTAGAACAGAGGTTTAGGATAGAGGATCCTGGAAGCCTAAAGCACCAGCAAGAGCAGTAGATCAGGGGAATTTTTAGGTCTAAAAGGCAGCAAAGGAACTGATTTTCATCAGAACATCTGTGATTGTGTGGTCACCTCTGGGCCTGAATTGTTTGGAGACAAGTGGGGCTGTGGAAATCTGAGCACAGAAACCCAGAATTATTTAAAGTTGGAAAAGCCCTCCAAGATCATCGAGTCCAAGATCCCCACCTTGTCCCCAGCCCAGAGCTCTGAGTGCCACCTCCAGGTGTTCCTTGGACACCTCCAGGGATGGGCACTCCACCCCTGGATGCTCCTGTCCTGCCTGAAAGGGAAAGGAGAAGAGTTCACACACTGCAGAATGGGGAACCTCTCCCAAATATTTCACACCTGACCTATCTCCCATTCCTGGGAATGTAATCCTGCCTGGGAGTAAAGCCTCATTTCAGCCTTTTCCAAACTTCCCTTTCCATTAAACTCATTTTATTTTCCCCACTTGACTTCTCTTTCCTCCAGCTCGCACTGACTTCCCAGGTGGCCAAATCAGACTTTCTTTTGGATCTGTGAGGTCAGAGCAAAACCAAGGTGGCTTTTCCTTCTGGTGGCTGACTCAGTAACTGGGGAGTTACTCAGCTGGGGCTGGCTTTGCCAAGGAAAAGCAGCAGCAGTTCCTTAACTTTGGGAAGGCGTTTTCGGGGCTGGGTGGGGCCCGCGGAGTGCTCGCCAACTGGGGAAGGAGTTTGGCTGCAGGGAAATCGGGATGTGCTCCCAACCTGAGCTCCCAGTCCAGCTCAGGCAGCTCCTCCTCACCTGGGCAGGTCAGTGAGAGGCAGCTCAGGGCAGGACGTGGCAGAGCTGTCACCCTGATAGTTCCAATTCCCATTCCTGCCTCTCCTGTTTCCAGGGATTTCCTCTGCTGGAACCCATTGGACACTCTGGCTGTGCAGAGGGAAGGCACCTGGAGTCATCCTCTGTGGCAAAAAACTGAGAGTCCTCAGGGACCAGCTCCTTTTAAGCTCCCTCTTGCTTAAAAAAAACTCCTTTTAGTGCTGAAAGGTGTGGAAAAAGGGAACCTGGCAAAACCTCAACAGAGCAGTCCAAGGGGAAAGAAAGGGTAGGGAAAATCACCACACCTAAGGATAAATAATCAAAGGTTACTTTTACAAAATAGGACCATTTAAATGAGTGTGTTTCCATCTTCAAAAAAATCAAAATGTGAATTTATGAGAAAAAAAAAAAAGAAAAATATGTGTTCTAGCTTATTTTTGTAAATAAGTGATATAGGTTTGTAGCCTGGCTTTTTAAACCAGTCTGGTTGTTTTTAACTTGTAAAAAATTAAATTTACTACTAGGACAGGTTTGTAGTTAAAACAACTGACTTTTACCTGCTTCTGGGTGAAATATTTAATGGATATGTTGTATTCCTACTTGTTGTTTGAAAGTCTAAGGCAGGGAATTGTACTTTTGGGTGCATATAGAGCACGATTTCCCTCAGGACTGTTTTCCACACGGGTTCTCCGGTGGTGCCAGGAGGTAAAACGAGGGCTCCAGCTTTATCCTGGATTTTCCAGGGTGGCATTTCCCTCCTGTTCTCCTGCCCTGCACTTTGGTGTCTGAGCCTGCAGAGAGTGGGGAAGGGGAACATCCTGCAGCTGCTGATTCAGGGGATGTGGCCGGGTGAGTGCTTTGTGCTGAGCTGGTGTTCCAGGCACTGCACACAAAGGATTCAGGAGAGCAAACAGAGCTGGAATCTCCGCGGGTGTCACAGGCGATCTGTGTGACACGGGGCCAGCTGATGTCACAGCCTGGTGACAGGAGCTGCTGTGACAGCCAGGGAGGGAGGCACAAGGCTCAGGGAGAGCTGCACGGATCCCTTTCCCTTCCCCTGGGAAGTTTTGGCCGGCTGGTGCTGCTGTTGAAAGCTGTGTGGGATGTCAGCCCTGGAGCTCTCTGGAAGCTGATATTCCCATACACTGCCAGAGCAACAGGGCTCACTGAAAGGGGATTTTGGAGATCCTTTCAGCTGAAAAAGCTTTTTTTCCTGAAAGAGACCCGTGGGTTAGGGATAACACCTCTTTGAATGACCACGCATCCCAAATCCATGGTTGTGCCTGGGCATTCTGCTGCTTTGGAAGAGTGATGGAGGATTAACAACAAGTGACAACAAAAATGTCACATTGCTCAGAGACCTGTCTGTCACCCCAGCCTAGTTCCTGTCTAACCTGGGCACCTGTATCCTGGAGAAAAGGAGGCTCAGAGGGGACCTTGTGGCTCTGCACAACTCCCTGCCAGGAGGGGACAGCCGGGGGGATTTGGGATCTGCTCCCAGGGAACAGGGACAGGAGGAGAGGGAACGACCCCAGGCTGGGCCAGGGGAGGTTCAGGTTGGACAGCAGCAGGAATTTCCTCATGGAAAGGGTGCTCAGGCACTGGAACTACCCAGGGAGGGTTGGAGTGCCCATCCCTGGAGGTGTCCCAGGAATTCCTGGACGTGGCACTCAGTGCTCTGGGCTGGGGACAAGGTGGGCACCAGGCACAGATGGGACTGGATGATCTTGGAGGGCTTTTCCAACCTCAATCATTTCCTGATTCTGTGATTCTGTAACGAGGTGATGCGGAGAAGGCAGAAATCAGGGAAAAATGTCAGTGGGAATGAACCACGGGAGGTCCCCTCCCCTGAGCTCCTGTCAGGGCTGACTTCAGAGTGGCCTCACCTGGCCCAGGGTGTAAAAACTGCAAAAGTGGAGATGCTCCAGCCCCTCTGGGCCCCAGTTCCATGCTCAGCCATGCCCCTGTTCAGCTGCTGAGAGGAAAAATGAGCTTTTGGAGGAAATGCTGACCACAGGGACTTCTCTCATTCCTCACGCCAGCCCTGCGTGACCTGGGGAAGGCTCTCGATTTTCCTGCGCCTCGCTGGTGCATCTGCAAACCTCCTAATGACCCCTCATTCCTTTCTTTGTACCGGCCATTAAGCTGCAAGCTTGGGAATTGTCTCTTAATGTGTTTAGACAGTGGCCGGGGCTTCAGCAGCGATCCTCAGGTACGGGCTGATCCGAAGTGACAGCAACAAAGACAAAAAGTCGTGCAAATATTTCGGAGATGAGCTGAAAACGCCCTGAGTTGTTCAGTGTCAAATACTTTAACTTCAGTGTTCTAAACAGACCAAGCTGGTCCTGCTACAGACATCGAAATATTTCCCTTTTTTTTTTTCTATTTTTTTTAATTATTTTTGAATCTGTTAGATTTATGAAGTTTCATCTCATCAGTGGTGATTAGGAGTGTTAATCCTTCTTACTTCCCTTTGCTGAGGAAAGCGCGTTGGAAGCTGGTGTTGAGGCAAGAGGGGGGAAAAGATGCAGTGAGCCTCAGGTTATTGGGAATACAATGGTATGGAAGTGGTTTTCCTTTATATAGGGAACTGCTAATTGGGTGTTAGGGGCTGCTAACTTTATAGTCTTGTAAAACTGCACTGACTGGGGCTGACACTTGTGTAAAGTCTCCAGGGGGAAAAGCCAATTTTTGCTGTCACTCCACAGAAGAGGTTAGGAAACTTCAACGGGAAAGAGCAGTTGTTGGGCTGTTTGTGCTTCAGGAATTCACAGCTCTGTAGTTTGAAAGCAAGATTTCAGACATTCCCGTGGCGTTTGCACACTGATTGCAAATGTTCTTTCTGAAAACAGCAGAACGAATTTTAAAATGGCCTGAACTTCATTTGCACGTGGCCAGACCCAACTCAAATTCTCATTTCCATGGGAAGTGAGAGAGCCAGGAAGTGGAAATACATCTCCTGTGAGCTGGTGCCAGCAGAACCCAGGCAGGGGAGCAGCCCAGAATTTGCATCTTGGGCACAAAAATGGGTATAAATACAGTTTTGTCAGTATTTTCTCCACACAGAGGTGGAAAGAGACAGACCCCTCAGTTTGTACCTCTTCTCTTGCCCAAATAACAGGAATGGCAGTGAACAGGGCTTGAGGAGTTTTAGAAATCAAATCTTTCTGAGGAAAAAAAATTAAAAGCATCATTTCCTGAACTTTTAAGATGTGTTAAGAGTGTATAAATCTGAGCATTGGGCCTTGAGGGGCTGCAGTGCTGGGCTTGTGCAGGTGCACACAGTAGTAAAGGCAATAAAACACCCAAAGTGCTCAGGGCTCCTGATTTATTCAGATCAATACCTGAGTTCTGCTGTATGGAAACTGCAGCAGCAGAGATGTCCCCTCTCCTTGGAGATGATGGGATGGGACAGGCTGTTCCTGAAGGCTGCATGCACAGAACTCAGGATGGTGAGGTTAGGGATAAACCAGCTCTAGGTTTGGGGTTTTTTTCTGAGCTAGCCCAGGAAAGTGTGGGGTTTGTAAATAAAATATTGCTGTTAGAGGTGTGGAGTGCTTCCCTCCCACTCTGCTCCCTGGGACACCCTGGAAGGAGCACCAGCAGCAGTGGTTTGGGATGGTGATTTATGGCCTTGAACAGCCACAGCCAAGTGTCTGCACTCAGAGAGAGAGAAAATGCCAGCAGAAAGTGGGTGAGAGGTGACAAGTGTCCTCCAGGTGACAAATGTCTGTGTGTCCCTTTGCATTTGAGAAATGGGTAATGACTAAATAATGGTGTAAAAACGTTTTGTACATTTGGGGGAAGCCCCAAAGCTGTGGTGCTTCTGGGCACTGCCAATCCTTGATTCTGGGTCAGGGATAACCCCCCACTGTGGAGAGATGATGAGCTTATATTTAATATCATATCACCAGCAGAGATTATATTTATCAGGGTGAGTCCTTCCAGCACCTGACATCTGTCTGGCACAGCAGCTGGCCAGATGTGCATCCCTGACTGGAACAGAGCAGGAGAGCCAGGGCCAGCCTGGGCACCATGACATGACACTGACATCCCTGTTCCCAGCAAAATTCCCTCTGGCAGGGGAAGGAGGGGCGATGCTTCCTAGCCAAACTTGGAGGTGAAAATGTGCTTTTCCTCTGATTAGCCAAGGATTCAGATGGGAGTCAGAATTAGGCCCTGCAGCAGAGAGCAGAGCCTTGGCTGGCTCTGCAGGGGCCACCAGCCCTGGGCATGCAGAGCTCCCAGAGCCTCCCCAGCTCCAAAACCCGGCTGCAGCTGGAGGAAGTTGTCTCTCCATCAGTTGTGCAGGGAGCAGTAACGTCCCCATCAGTTCCACAGCCTTCCCCATCCCTCTGAGGTCCTGCAGCAGTGGCACTCCCTGGCTGTGTGCCTGGTGTCTGGGAGGAAGGAGGGCTAAATCCCGGTATTATTCTTAGGCAGGGGAGGAAATGAGTGATTAAGTGTACATGGGACTCACGAGTGTCCAGCTTATTATCAGTGCTGGTATTCCAGCTATGCACAGCCCATGGATCAGGGAGAGGGAAAGTATTTCCTGATAGCTGCCTCTGCCTTTCTTCTTGCCTGATGCAGAGATAAGGCTCTGCCCCGATGGATCTGTGGTGGGAGATACTGAGATTGATTAGGTCTGTTACTGAGGGAATAGGTCAGATCCTCGCAGTACAAAGCTCAACTTCAACTTTGATAGCTCTCAGGCTGTGCTTTTATGTTTTTCCTCCCCTCAAAAAGAGCTTTTATATCTACAAAGAGATGTTGAACTCCTCGAGAAAAATCTGCTTGCAGAATCAAGATGGGGAAAATAAAACGGTGATGCTTTCCCTACAAATCTTCGTGGCTTTTGTAGTGACATTTAGTCTGTGCTTGAATGTCAGCTAAACCACCAAGGTGATGAGCATCTCCCACAGACAGACATCCTGTGTAATGCTGGAGTGACATCTTCCCTCTCTCTTTTCATCTGCTTCAAACATTAAACAGACTTGAAATGATTTAAATATATCTGCAGTCGTAATTTAAAGGCTGTTTCTTAGAGGGCTGCTCTCTTTTTTAACTGATTTCAGTCAAGTTTGTGCCACACACCAGCTAAGTTTGCAGCTCCAAGCACAGGTTTGAAGAAATTATTAAAAATTATCCATTTTTCAGTGCAAACCCCCTTCCAGCCCTTTCCAGGTGTCTGGCTGTGCTTTTGTAGGTTTTCCAATCCAGAATCAAAGTGTTCAAATGGTTTGTGGTTCCTCAGGACGCAGGAGCAGCTGTCCCTGGTGCAACTCTCTGGCTTCATCTTCTAAAACTTGAAACCACTGTCAGGATTGACAGGAACCTTTACTTGGATTTTAAAATGGATCATTTTTAACAACTCATCAGCAAACCCTACTTGGAGTACAGAGAGGAGGCTGTGAGGGATCAGAAATTCAGGAATCTCGTTGCTCTCCCATCTGTCCACGTAAAAGTTTGATGGAGGGTGTCCAAGGAAGTAGCGACAAGGTTTGGATCCACAGCTTTAAAAGCATGGATTGAGTGATGGGAAATGACTGGAAACGAGGAAAATGACTTTCCCACTGAGAATAATTTACTGCTGTGCTCTTATAATGTTGTGGAATATGAGGGAGAGGCCTCTGCTGTCCCTGAGAAGTCCCAAGTGATTGGGGACACTTCTGTGTGAACGGGGTTTGCAGCTGGAGCAGTTACATCCTTGTGAACTCTAACTGGAGTTCCCTTTGGAATACCTGTTCTGGCAGCCCTGGGAACGCCTCCAGAGCTCCCTTTGGCATCCTTTGGTCTTCTGTGGTTTTGTTTGCTTTGCATCTCACGTGCCTGTTTGTTTCCCAGAGATGTGGAGTTGTTTATCTGGATCATCAGGGAATATCCAATCTGTTGACATGTAAATACAGCAGCTGTTATTTGTAGAGCTTTTGTGGTCGCTGATCTACAAATTATTCCCAAGTTGTTATCTTTGCCATTGTATTGCACTGCTCACTATTGTAAAGTGCATTTCTGTGGTTTTAATGTGTCCTGGATATATAAAAAAAGAAAAAATAAAAGCAGGAGTGAATTGTTATCAAATGATTCCTGGGATAGTGAAAGGAGATGATCTTTAAAGTCCCTCCTAACCCAAAGCATTCTGGAATTCTGTGATGGAAATGAACCCCAGCTGATCACATCTCTGGTCTGATGCTGTCACAGCCCCCCTCACACAAGGGAAGGTGGTTTCTGGGAATATGTTCACCCTTTGCTGTGCAGAAGTGTAGTCACTGCCTGTCATGTTTGGGTTTTCTGAAGTTCTTTCCCAGGGACCTAAACTGGTAAACAAGGGCATATTTTCCTAAACTCTCTTGTTTTTCACATTTCTCTCCTAAGGAGGGACTTTGCTTGCTGACCCTTGGTGTGACCAATGGTTCAAAGGATCCCACCTCTTAGGTGGGCACATTGTAGAAAGGTATAAAAATAGGTTCTGAGAATAAACCAGCTCCTTTTTCAGAGCATCAGCCTTCTGAACCACGAGTTTGTGTCTTTTTTTCGTGTCCAACAGCGACACAGAAGTTGTTGGGGTGGAAGTGTTTGGGGAGCTGAACCCAAATCCTCAACCCCAACCCACGGAATCTTCTGGATAGATGGCCATGGCTCTACCTGGCTTCTGCAGGGAGATGTTGGGCAAGAGGAAATCACCCTGGCAGAATTTATCGACAGAATAGTCACTTCTTGGTGTCCTGCAGCAATCTCTGAAAACGTGGAAGTGTTTGGAGCCCTGGAGTGGCAGCTGAGGTTGGGCATCTCTTTTCACCGCTGCAGAGCAAAGCCCCAAGTGCTGAATTGCACTGCTGGAGCCAAATCCTGTAAGCAGCCTCTCAGATTTTCCTTTCCATCCATTATCTTTACCTCAGGGAGATGACTCACAAGGTGAAGGTTGCTGATGTGGATCAGGTTTGTGGGCCAGGCCCACAGCCCCGGAGTTTCCAGGATCCCGGGATGGCTCCACGGAGCAGCAGTTGAGCTCCACGTTGTTGCAACATGTTAAATTGCTTTAAGCACAATCAACCTCCCCATCATGCTTGGGGTTGATCATTGCCATATTTGTAAAAGGAAAGCTGAAGACATTTTCTTGGCACGGTCCAGGCTCCACCACACAAGCCCGTAACGTGATCCGGGACTGCAGGAGCTTTAGGACTTGTAGGGAAATGAACCCTGGGAGCCTCAGCCTGGGGATGCTGCCGTGGGGGAGGCTGAAGTCCTCAAGGATGTAAAGACTTCTAAAGCACTAATTTCACTTTGTTGAATTAGGTTTAGGCAGTTTTACTTCTAAGACCTTCCAGGTTTGTCGTGATTATTTCAGAGCCCGGTGTGACACCCCCCTAGATAACATAAGTGGCTGCAGTTTACTTTTGCTCTTAAACTCTGCATTTAAAGAGAGCCTGGAGTTGTGCATTTGTTTTTATTAACACTTGGCACAGCCCAAAATGCACAGTCTTGATAAAGACAGGGTGGCTGAAGTGGCTGTTAACTCCAGAGGGTTTCTGCATTTGTTTTCCATCCATCCATCCCTCACAGATCCTGCAAAGGGAGAGCTCCAGCTGGCTCGGGAAGCTGTAAAAGAAAAGCTCTGAGGTGAATACACCGGATTATTGTACTCAAAAACCTCAAATCTCATTTGTCAGCTCAACGCAGCATTAGAATTAAAATCCAAAAAATGGTGAAAGATAAATATTTCGACAATATCGCTCCGCTGAGGAGACTTTTCAAAGCTCTGAGTTACTGAACACCACCACCACGCATTTATAATAAAATGTCCCGTGGATTTAAACAATGCATTCAGTCATTCAGTGAGCAGCTTCTGGAATACCATTGTTCCCAGCCATGACTTTATTTTGTAGGTAACTCTCAAGTTTCAAAGCTATTAAATGTTATTATTCAGCCACCTCTCCTCTCTCCCTGCCATTCTCTCAGCAAGCCTGTGCCACTCCGCAGTCCCTCTTGATTAGACTCTGTTGAGAAATGAGCAGCTGAAAGAGCTTTTTGTGCTCTTGGCCACTGGGATTTGGGAAGCCAGGAATGAAGGTTTCTATTGCCCCACTGGGTTTTTAACTCTCTGAATTCCTGGCTTAGGACAACGTGGGTTCAGCACATCCTTTGTGTTTGCTCCTCTACAGAATGTTGTGATGGAGCCTCTTCTCTTCCTGGGAGTTCTGTAGGAAACCTTCTGGTCACTTGAGCAGGAGAGTTTTGGATTCCAACCTTTTAATATTTTTTCCCCCCTCCTGAAACACTGCCTTTTAACATCCTGTAGTTTTGCTGTGTTTTGGTCAGGTGCCAGGCCTTGATTTGGGAATTGGATTAGCAGGTAGGTGATCAGCACAGAAGAACACCAAAATTTCCAAGCTAAATTCTGGAGGAAGGAAGGAAAAAGGAGATTATACTGCAGTCTTACTAATGCCTTCAGACATGCTCAAAAGTGAGACATTTCAACTATAAATAAACATGAGCTAACAGATTCCCACCATGCTATCATGCTTTGGGGTGATACTGTACTATAAATAAATGTAAACTATAAATAAAGTGATAGATATAAACAATAAACAAACCCAAAGGAACGGCTGCAGCTGTGCCAGGGGAGGTTTAGGCTGGGTTTTGGGAAAGGTTCTTTTCTCAGAGGGTGCTGGGCACAGCCCAGGCTCCCCAGGGAATGGGCACAGCCCTGAGGCTGCCAGAGCTCCAGGATGGTTTGGACAGCGCTGCCAGGGATGCCCAGGGTGGGATTTTGGGGTGTCTGTGCAGGGCCAGAAGTTGGACTGGATGCTCCTTGTGGATCCCTTCCAGCTCAGGATATTCCCTGATTCCGTATGTAAAATATCCTGAAATTTACTGCAGAAAACATATTTTTCCTCTTTTTCCTTAAAATCACTTAAAAGACTTCCCCAATCTGCCTGGAAGCTCTGAGAAACTCCTTTGAATTAAAGAAATGAATAAAATAACCCCCCCCCCCCCCAAATCAACACCTGTCCCTCAGCCTCAAGGCCACGCAGTTTTCCAGCACTCCAAGGACTTGGAGAGCAGGAAGGGATGTACAGGGATGTGTTACCTCCAAGATTATTTATAATTATTATGATTCAGCCTTTGCTAATGGTTACCACATGGTGTCATTTCAGATGCCACATTCTCCCCTCCAAGCTCAGCTCTGTGGGAAATGCTGATTCCCTTGAAGTGGGCGGTGTTGGAAAAAGGAAAAAAACCAAGGGAAGAGAGGAGCTGTTTCAACGTTGTCCAAGGCAGTGCTGGGTGAAACTGAGAAATGGAAAACACAGAGCAAGCATCAGGAATGAAAAATCCTCATTGCAGGATTTGGTAGCCTCAAGGATTAACTATAAAAGTAGGTGGTGGGAGCTCTGTGCTTGGTTTAGCTGCAGCAACGTGGAATAAACTTTTCAGAGTGCAGGAGGGAATAACTTTGGGATTCAAAGTTCAAATAAAAAACAACTAGGGAAGAGGCAGGAGTAGATGGCAATGTTGCTGATTTCCCAACAGGAGAGGGTGAAGTGAGACACTCAGACTGGAGTGTCATTCATTGAAGTTTCAACATGATTTCACTCGGTGCTTGTTGCCAGGTTAACCAGCAATTGTTGAGTCAACAAACTGAAAAGCGTTCCTCTGGCCAGGTCTGACCATGTCACCGTTTTGGGGCTTTTTATAAGGTGTCAAATGAGATTCTGACATCCTGGGATGTGCAGATGGGCTGATGTGAGCCTCAGGGACCCCGAGGGTCTGACCTGCGTCACTGGGACTGTCAGGACAGCAAGGTCTCATGCACTTTGGAAGCTTTTGGACAATTTAAAAAGCACTCAGCCCAAATAGTTAATCTGTCTCTCCCTCTCTCTTCCCCCTCCCCAAGATTCAAAGAGAAGGGGAGCCAAGAAAAAATTTATTAGAGCACAGCATGCCTGCTCCTTTTCCTAATGTTAACTAGGAGTGTTGGATTCAGTTAAAATCCAGTGTTAAAATGGAGAGGGATTTAACCTCTTACTCCCCAGCAGTGAAGGATCAACAGGATGCCTGTGCCAGGCACAGCTGATTTGTTGGTTTTAGGTTCAAAACCACACGTTGTCACCTGAAGGTGGAGTGGCTTCAGCCAGGACAACCATTCAAAAGCAGATGAGCTCTTGAGGCAGCAAAAACCAATCTTCAAAGACCTTGGAGTCAAACTCTGGAGCATCCAAACCCGTGTGGGCTGGGGGCTGCAAAGCCCCTGAGCTGCAAATCAAAGGCTGGTTTGAAGCCTTGCTCCAAGCCCCGTTGGGACATGGAAAGTCAGCACCTCCAGCCCAGCTCCTCCAAGGGCAGCGCTCCGGGAATGTGACACAGGGAATGTGACACAGGGAATGTGACAGAGGGAATGGCTCCTTCCCTCCCCCAGCTCCCTCTGCAACAGCCTGTCCATTGTAGGGAAATGAAACCAGCATCCATCTGCCCCGTGCTTTGATCCCAGGGTTTGATCACTGCATCTCTCTTGTCATTTCCAGGCACAGATGATACCCAGAGGGACATTTTCCAGCATTCCTCTCTTTGCTGTTAGACAGGACCAGTGTTTAAGCACCTATTACCTGTAAAAATCTAGAAATATGGGAACAGAAGAGCTGTCCTGTGGAGGTTTGTGCTGCTCCTGATCTGCACAGGCTGAGAGATAACACTGAAATTAATGGGGTTTGGAGGATCAAAAAAATACCCCAAAGCCCTGCATCCCCTGCTGTGCTCCTGCTCTCTAGGAAATCCTTGGCAGCAGCAGGGATCAGTGATAAGGACACCAGGGTGGCCTCCTTTGGAGCCAGCATCCCCCAGCCCTTGCTGGGTTTCAGCTGGAGCCAGGGAATCACCAGAGCACTCTGCTCTTCCTTTCTGGCCAGGCTGAGCTATTCCCTCCCCTAGGAATTGTCCAGAACCAGCAATGTGAAACAGAACCCAGTGTGAGCCATGAGCTGGTTTTCCTAGGGATTTATCCCTTGTGGCATCCACTGCAGCCTCAAATGGAAAGCCCTTTTCACATCTGGAGCGTTTAAAAAGCACTTTTTGCCTCTCTGGAGGTTCTGGGGTGGTTGTGAGGGCTGAGCTCACAGTTCTGTCACAGCACATGGAGGATCTCTCTGCTTTACCCACCCAATTATATCAGTGAGCAGGAACGTCCTCAGAAAGCCCTTCTGCTCCTTGGGGAGTACAGAGCCAGCCCAGAAGGGGTTAAACAGAGCTGGGATGCTACAATAAGGCACAAATTAATTGTTCAGCCTCACTTTGCCCAGCTCCATCCTCTCCATGTGCTCTCCTCAGCTGCATCCAAGGCTCTTCTCTTCTCTTCTCTTCTCTTCTCTTCTCTTCTCTTCTCTTCTCTTCTCTTCTCTTCTCTTCTCTTCTCTTCTCTTCTCTTCTCCCTTCTCCCTTCTCCCTTCTCCCTTCTCCCTTCTCCCTTCTCCCTTCTCCCTTCTCCCTCTCAGATTTCCTGGGCTGAGCAGGGGATGCCCTTCCCTTTGCTGGCTCAGCCTTCATCATCTCCTCATCAAATCCCCAAACAAATGCCTTTGTGTGCTTCCCCTCCCTCTCTCCTCATGCGTGGAAGGAGCTGCCCGTGGGTATCTGCCGAGCTATTCCAGAAATTCTCCTCGCAGCCCCGCCGTGCCGGGATCCTGACAAAACCAGCCTTGTTATCAGTGGGGTGGGGACAGCGCTGAGAGCCCCGGGCTGGTCACACTGACCCCACTGTTCCCGGGGCTTTCCAGAGGGTCACAGAGGCTCCCCAATTCCTGCTGGCACGGGATGGCAGCTGCTGAACGCCCTCGGCAGGGTGATAAGGCGGAGGGGTGGGGTGGATTAGCACACCCTGGGGTGCTCCTGCAGGGCGGGGAGCAGAAGGGATGGGTGGGATGGGTCCCATCAGGCTGGATAAAAAAGGGGATTTAAGTCAGGTGGTAAAGGAGCAGTTCAGTGCTCAGGGCATTTCTTGGGGAAGTGGATCCAGTCCTGCAGTCACAGCGTGAAACAGCTGAGTTTTCTCAGTTCTGGTTGACTCAACAAGAAATGGGAAGACTTAACTTTTAACTGGTTGATTCAACAAGATATCTAAAGAATTACCTTTAAAATTATATTTAAAAAAAACATTTTAAAAACTATCCAGGAGTACGAACATCCAGCAAGACAAGTGGCATTTAATCCCGACTTCTCCAAACCCAAATCAAAACTTTTTGTGATTCAAACAGGGTGCATTGTTATCAATTGTTCTGATTTGTCCTTCTTGTTGACTTGACTCCCTCAGCTCCCTAAAATCCAGCATCTTGGAGCAGCCAGAGGAAGCAGCTGCAGCATAATTTTCACAATCCAGGAAACAAGTTCAAATAGTCCCAACATTTATCAGTCAATGTCAGGATAAATTTATTGGCGAGTTGAACTTAAATTATGATAGATCCATTCTATACCTGTTGTTTCTCTTCCTGTGCTGTGTGCTTTTTCTTTCCTGGAGGTATTAAATAGCTACATAAATCCTGGTAATCCTTCATTCATGGGATTTAAGGGAAAAAAAAATCCAGGAAGAAGGCTGTCAGGAGAATGGACAGTTATTTCCAGAGCGTGTGCTGCCAAAAAGCTCATTGTTGGAGTGTTAGAATGGCTTCTGTCACAGAAAGGAATTAGCTCGAGGAGGTGGTTTCTTGTAACAACTTTCTCTAAACCGTTTGACCACTTGGTTCAGTCTCTCAGCAATTTTATTTTATTTTTTTCAGATGGAAAAATAAGCATCCTCCTTAGTTCAGGAGAATTTTTCCCCCTGAATATGAATTATTGTGTGGGCAACCTGGAAATCTTGGACACCTTGCACTGTCCCAGGCTGCTCCAAGCCCCATCCAGCCTGGCCTTGGTTTTCTCTGGGAATTCCATCCCAGTCCCTCCCCACTTTCACTGGGACAATTCCTTCCCAATATCCCCTTTAACCCTCATACTCCATACTCTCATATTGCAGCCCAATCCAAGCTTCATTAAAAACGTGATTTTTTAGTTCCATCTGAATTATTTTTACTTTTAAACGTTTTTTCCTCAGATTTGTATCCCAAATTTCAGTGATTCAATAACAAATCTTTTATTTCTGTGATTTTTCTTAAAGAGCAGAGAGGGCCAGATTGGAGCCTGGTATTTAATTTTATTTTAAAAAGTCTCAAATAGTGCTTGGAAAGCCTGACCTATTTTCTAAAGCTGGAGCTGAGCTGCCCTTTTCCCTCTCTGGGACAATCTCAGTTCAAATAGATGCTATAAAGAAAATTGGAGCTCAAAGCACTCTAAAGTGCAAAATAATTCTTCTCATCTCCATCCTCTGCTCTGCACATTTCAGGATAAGATTTATTATTCCACAGGTTTTTCTGTGAATAAATCTTCATTTCCTAGAATGCTTGTTGGGTGTAATTCTTTAAAGCTCACGTATGGAATGTGAAGGAAACCATGAATATAATCCCAAGATCAGTTTAGTGGAGGAGCTCTGAGCTGGAGCAATCCTGATCCAAAGCTAATCCATGGAAAAGCTCCGATGCCTTCCATGGATTTTGGATCTTGGCTCACGGTTCTGGCTTCCCACCTCGTTCCCAGCTGCTGAAAGTGCCTTAAAAGAGGCTAAAAATACATCAAATAGTTCTGGAACATTTTTTTTTTTGTCTGTAAGAAACTCCTTTAGTTGCCCTGTTGGGCTGTGGGTGGCCCATGGATATCTCTGCTGGTCCCATGGGCTGTGCTTAGGGAAACTGGGAGCCTCTGGAGTGGACATCCCCAGTTAGGCAGCAGAGTTGGGAGACAGAGGAACTGGAGAAGAAAAATGAATAGTGAGTCTTGTGCTGCTGTGGGTGTCTAAGGGATGGTGTGGAAAAGAAACAACAAAAAAAAGATTTATTCTAAAAAAGGGAAATTTCATTTTTTAGGAGAGAATGCGCCTCCAGGAGGTGGGAATGTGTGGAAGGTGTGATGGGTTGAGCACCTTTGGGTGTGGGATGTCCCTGAGCTCTCTCATCCCCCATCCTTTCCTCCGGGGTATTTCTCTTTCTGAATGAGGAGACAGGCAGAGACACAAAGACTTTTATTTCTCCCTGCCCTAACAGAAGGTGTCAATAGAAGCACCAGTTTGAAAAATACGGATTTCAGTTTCAAGGAATCTATTCAAACTGTTGTGCTGGGGAGCTGTGGCTGTCCCTGGATCCCTGGCAGTGCCCAAGGCCAGGTTGGAAGGGGCTTGGAGCAGCCTGGGGCAGTGGAAGGTGTCCCTGCCATGGCAGGGGTGGAACAGGATGATCTTTTAAGGTCTCTCCCCACCCAAATCAGTCTGGGATTCTCTAAGTCTGTGAAATCAGCAGAGAATCCTCTGAATTCAGCAGAAGTTGGGTAAGACTTCAAATTCTCTCCTGATTTTGGGGAAGGTGCTCTTGGAGGGCTCAGCTCAGGAGGACTAAAGGGTGGGCACTGCTTTCAAGTCCATCGTTTTACCTGACCACTGCTCCTTCCATTCCCCTCCCTGTGGTTTATCCATTCAGATCCTGGATTCTTTTCAGCAGGGATGAATCCCATTCTCTCTCAGCGTGCTCTCTCAGGCAGGCAGTTCTGGTGGCAGCAGCACCAGGGATATTTTCTCGAGCCTTGTCTCAGGAATTGCTTGACAAAAGGCAGCTGCAGCAGTTCCCAGCTCACAGCATTTCCGAATCGCTTCAGCCATGTCTCAGAACAAAACCCAAGGATTTGGGATAACTCTGAGCTTTTGGAAAAGTTTGATTCTGTTCTCAACTTCAGCACTGGTGCTTTACTCTCTGGAGTAAAAGCCGTGCCCGTGAGCATCTGTGAACTCTGCACAAGTTCAAAAACCAGAACCAGACCCACACTTTGTGGCTTCAGCCCATCTTTCATTCATTAATTTCTAAAGTATTTTATGGCCTTGGTTATCTGGCTGCTTCCTGATGCCTTTAACAGCTTCCTCAGAGCAAGTGAAGGTAATAAATTTACAATCCCCATTCTTAGGGAAGTCTTAAGCAGAGTCACTTTCTTTAAAATAAAATAAAAAAAGGAGGGGCGGGTTTCATCGTTTGATCTCTGGATGTCTGGCAGCTGGTAGGGAAACAATGCAAATAATGACTGTGACTGATGAAACAGAGAGGAAGAAAATTTGATAATTGGGCATGCAGGGAAATGTATGAAGTGGGAGATGCTGGATCAATCACTGGAGCTGGGCTTAGGAAAGGTATTCCCAGCAGCATTCCCAGCTCGGGGCCCTGGTGGCAGCACAACTTGTTAATCATCACACCATCAGCCTGGCCAGAGTGCAGCTCCTAACTCAGCCTTTTGAGTTGCCAGTGGATGCTATCGAAGCATTCCTGGAACAGTCATTTCCTCCTCGACCTCCATGGAAACAGCCATAAAACAATTCTGAAAATGTCAGGAGAAACTGCATCTAATGGTGCAGCTTTGGCCAAAGAAAACATACTTCAGTTTTGAAGCGTTCCCACCAAAACACTGAAATCTTAAAGCTACTAATAGGCTGTGCATCAGTGCCTGAGCACTTTAGCGTGACATTTAATAAAATGTAATTCATATCCCAGCCCTGCTGAAGTCACACCAGTCACCAAGGGACACTGGAAACTTTCCAGAAGAGCTCACACAGAGCGGGAAGGTGATGGCCAAGGCGGGGGCAGAGAGGGAGCAGCTGGCTGGATTGTGCCACCAACACCACAGCAGGAATGGTGGCAAAGGCTTCAAACCATCCCACAGCCCTTAAATACCCTGGGAAAGAGCATTTGGTGCTGTTGGTGGATCTGTCACACGGCACATTTCCCAACAAGGAAAATGTGACGTCTCGGAGCGAGTCTGTGCTGACAACAGCAGGGCCTGTCCATGCTTTTTATTCCTAGAATTTGGAATTTTTTTCTGACCTCTTCTTGGCAGCAGGGAAAAGGAGAAGATTTTTCATGATTTTAAGTTGCCTCTTGAAAAGCAACTGGTCTCTGGATGGGACAATCCAATGCTTCGGGTGAACAGGAGAAGCTCGTTCTTATTTTTTGGCACATGGGACAATTCTGTGCCATGGAGTGTCCACAGTTCCTGACTCCCCGTGAGGGGCTCTGGGGAAGGGTTTGACAACCACTGGGAATGCTCCCTGTGCCACAGAATTCCTATTGAGGGCAAGATCATGGAATCATGGAATGGTTTGGGTTGGAGGGGACCTTAAAGATCATCCCATTCCACCCCTGCCATGGGCAGGGACACCTCCTACTATCCCAGGCTTCTCCAAACCCTGTCCAGCCTGGCCCTGGACACTTCCAGGGATGGAATAACTTCCCTGAGGCACAGATGAAGCAGAAGATCTCCCAGTCTTCTCCTTTCTCTCCACTACTGGAAGGCACCCACCATAAAGAACCTTCCCAGGGCCTTTTTTTCCATCACCAAATTCCCTTTTGATGATTTTTCTCCCTGAATGCAAACTCTGAGGGACGCTCGGATCGATACAACGCATTTCACTGTGGAAGGAGCTCCTTGGAATGTTTTTAATGGTTTATCCATCCTTGTAACTCCTGAGAAATGCTCCAGAGGGTCAAAGGTTGAAGCCAGTCCTTTGAAGAGTCCCATATTGCTGAACTTTGCAGGGAATCTTGGCAGGAATGTTAATTAAGCGGAGTCGCACACGGAACACACTTCACGTGTCGTGCACCCGGTAAAACTTTAACAAAAACCCTCAAACCCATTTTTCCTGAACGTATTCCAGGGCCCAGTCCAGCAGAGATTTGAAGTAACTTTAGTAAAGTTAAGTTTAGTTGAGTTGAGACTTAAGTTTGTGTTTAAATCCTCAACTGTAAGAGGATCCATATCAAAAAGGGACTAGAGCCACAAAAACTCAGCCCAAAATGCCAAGGATACCAGTTGATCCCAAGTTCCTGAGATTGAAGGGAAGAATTCTTGTGAATCCCAGTCCATATTTATGTGTTTTATGAGTTTCTCACAGTGTATTTGTTAGGTAGCTGGATCATGTTAATTGAAAATCCATGGATCTTCTCTGCTGTGACACACACAGTCCATGCCTCTCTTCCCAAATGCTTCATATTTATAAATATGAGTTATTTCTAGCTTCTTGTTTATGTAAAAAAATATTGATTATAGGAGAACTTCAGACAGTTTGTCCCAGAAGTTCCTGTTTAAATTCCTTTTCCATTAACAACGCAAATACTGCTTTTTTCCTTTTTTTTGGAGAAAAAACCCCCACGAATAACTAAAAGTTTTCACCACGTAATTAATACATCAGCACCTTGAAAAGGCTCAAACTTTCCTCAAGGTGCATCAGCAAAAGCAGACAAAACATCCTGGAGTTGTTTTTTTCCAGAGGATGGTCGGAATCGGCGTTGCAGTAAATCCCAAATGCCAGTGCAGCCGTGCTTATCCTCCTTTTCAAGTGAAGCCAGCTTGGAAACTTGGAAGCCCTTTGGCTGGGCAGCCCTTGCTCCAGCTGCTCCCTTCCCAAGCTTTGAAGGGAGGGGTTATCAGAACGTGGCCAGTGGATTCATGGAATGATGGCATCAGCATAAGCATCTTCAGCTGAGAAACGGCTCGGAAAAACTGAAGGGAAGCAGCCACATCCAGTGAAATGGTTTCCCTGGAAAAGCCTTAGTGTGGACTGGGAATAAGATTCCCACTCTGTTCCAGAGTTTTTGGTTGCAAATGCTGCTGGTGGGGTGTTGGTTCCCTGTGAACAGGGGGTGAAGGTGGAAAACTGGGATTTCCTTCCAGATGCCAATGCAGAGCCCCATCCAGGAGCTCAGAGCAGAAACCTTTCTTGGACTCACAAGAGGTTCCAAACAAAGCCACAACTCTTAAAATGGGAAAAAGTGGGAGCAGCTTGATGTGGGGCCCCTCACGACATTGCTTTGGCTCATCCTTAGTAATTCTCCACAGGCCCTCTGGGATTTATTCCACAAATTCTTCATTTCTCTTACTTTTTCCTGCTCCTGTCCCTTCATCAGGATGTTCAAATTCACAGGCTCATCAATTTTCCAATATGATTCCATCAGTTCTATTTCTGCCACCCCAACAAACAATCAGTGAAGTCCTTGGAATTGCACCACTCTCAAATTTATAATTAGAAATATTTTAATTGCTGTCTCTCATGGAGAGGAAGATAACTTATCTCTCCTAAAAATAAACAAATCCA
Organism: Phylloscopus trochilus trochilus; assembly: GCA_016584745.2. NCBI lineage: Eukaryota > Metazoa > Chordata > Aves > Passeriformes > Phylloscopidae > Phylloscopus > Phylloscopus trochilus. Next base: position 2,126,270 of record WQNJ02000093.1, on the reverse strand, counting down.
AATGGAAAGAATTCATTCATAATTAAATCATTCTCTCCAGAAAACCTACAAGCAAGATGGATGATATAGGGGTGAGATAAGAGGATTAGAAATATAATTTAAAAATTGTCTTAAGGGGGAAAGTTTACACCCGCAGGAGTTAAATGATACCCAGATCAGTTACAGGGAATTAGCTCAGCTCAGCCCCAATTAAACAAAGATATTAACAAAATAAAACCAGAAAAATCAAATGATAGACAGCTTCTTTCAAAGCTGTGGTGTGTTTCAAAGGCTTGAGAAAGGACAAATGAAATATTTGAGAAATTCAGAAGGTTTTTCAGTGGAGTTTAAATATTGTGTGAATAGGTTCACGTAGAATTTTTTAAATCCTTTCCACACATTTTGGAGCAGGGGATTGAAACTGTGTATTAAAATAAAATATTCCATGTTGGAATGCTGAAGACAGTCTGGAGCACCCAGGAACTGAAGGAACCTGGGATAAATGCAGGAATCCACACAACAGCCACTGGAAAACTGGGATGTGGGAGCCCAACTTTGGCTTCCATCAAAACCTTGAAACTCGCCCAAGCTGTGCCCAAACTGATGAAACTGGGTTCAGTGCTCTGTCCTTTTATCTCTCAGCACAACTTGATTTCAGGCAATGATCTTTGTCATGGCCACTCCAACCTCCAAAAATGCCAAAGGAGAGCACTTCCAACCTCACTCTTCCCAAAGAGAGGCACTTCCATTCCATCTGATGGACTCGAACACATCAAGAGCAGCAGGGTGAAATTTTGCTGTTTGGATAATCCTCCAGCCCCAGCACAATATAATATTTTGTTTCAGATGGCTGAATTTTTTTTTTCCCTTTTCTCTGGGGCTTTCTTAAATATTGACATTAATCTGCTCACTTGGAAGCAACCCAAGCTTCTGTATTTCTTATCCTCCCCGATCGTCTGCACTTCAGATCTGTTTACCAAACGGCCTGGATTGCATTCCCATAAATCCTGGGACTCGGCTTTGCTGTGATATTAATTTATTGGTGCATTTTCAACATCAATTACTCTCTATCTCAACAGGCATAACTCTCTCTTCAAAGCGCAGGGAGAACTCTGCAGCTCTTGGCTTTTCCTCATCCCCTCCCCTCCCTCTGCTCCGGGAATGTGGATCTGAACAGCAGCAAAGACATCAATGAGAAAGGTCCCAACTCCAGGGGGTGTTTTGGGTTTCCTGATGTTTTGCTGGAGTGCTGGTCCAGAAGTTGACAGCAAAGCCACGTCTGTGTTTGTAGGAAAGGGCTTGGAATTGGGGTGGGAGCTCAAACATCTAAATGGGAGAGCAGGAGAGGCCGAAGGCTTTCAAAATGCCAAGATTTTAAAGCAGTTTTAAAAGTTGAAGGGAGACCATCAACTCTTTATTTTTTTTAAATCTGCACAGCAGGAATAAACAGCTACAGATGTGCACCTCTGCATTCCAACCCAGGGCTTCCCACTCCACCAGGCTTTGCCCGTTAGGGGAAAACCATTCCAAGCCTTGACTTCTCCAGATGAAAAATGGCAGAGGACAATTCTTTGAGAAAAGGTCTTTGTCCCAGATCTATTCCTCGTGTCCTAATATTGCAGGAAAAAGTAATGGGAGGGAAAAAAACTGCTTTAGTGAAAAAGAGTTAAGTGCCTTCAATTTCTTCCTTCCGTTGGAATGTAAGTGGGGCCTTGCAAATGAAAAATAACTTCTCTTTTAGTGACCTGTTTCAGACTGGAAGTGCTGTTGCAGTTTAAGAAGTGCCTGTCAGCCCGTCCCTGATGCAGAGGGGGAAAATGAGAAGCACATGGGGCTTTGATCCCAAATCTGACACAGTTTTCCCTTCATCCCCTGCCCTTGGAGGTGCTCAGGGTCAGAGCCTTGCAGCCTGGTGCTTCCCCATCTGCTGGAAAAGTGGGAGCATTTCCTACTGCATTTCCTTCCTGCTACTTTTGGACAGAATTCATTATCTTTGAGGAAGAATTGTAATTATTGCCCCTTGTTTCTTTCACTCAACGTCTCAGAAGTTTTCAGTTCTTGGTAGTGCAATGAGAAAATCCCAATTTTCCATTTTTTCCCTAAAAACCCAAATCCCTTCCTCACATGGAGAGTGAGACCTGCAAGTGCTGTGAGGTGATCTCAGAGGCAGAAAACCCCTAAAATTTTTCTCACTTTTTTTTTTTTCCCCAGTTGCCCAATCAGCCCAACCAGAGCTGGATCCCATGAAATGATGGAAAATTCTTATTTTCAGCCCACCACCCCTTTGAGATTTATTCCTGTGCAGCTGCCACAGGAATTCCTTAACTCCCTTTAAGTCTAATTTTCCCCTCATTTCCCCTCTATTCCTATACATATTTTTCTCCCTAGTTCTGCATATTCTATTTCTATATCTATTTCTCTATCATTCATTTAAATTCCCCTGTTTTGTCCAACAGTTATTCTTTAGTGGGTTATTAATTCCAGTGGAAAGGGAGTGATTTTTCTGCAGTCCCTTTCCATTGGGATACCTTTCCATCTTGCCCCACTAAAGTGCAGCACAGATGTTAAGCACATTTCACTGTGCAGTCGGCGTGTGCATATTTTTAACATAACTTGTCTTGAAAATATTTATTCAAGCCAAGACAACAGAAAATTAGAGTAATTTGATTGCTCAGGCTTAAGGAATAGATTACTACTGTTCCAGATGTAAGGAACAACAGACTACTTGCTCTCTCCAGGCTGAAAAAAACCCAACCCTTTTGGCTCCTGATTCCAACCATATTTGCTATTATGTTCCCTTTAAATCTTTTAAAATTTGAACACTCTTAAAAGATTTTCACTTCCAGCTTTTGCCAGCCGGCCTTAGGAGAGTTCCAGCCCCGAATCAGCTCGTTAGGAAGGGGTTCAAAACAGGCCCTGCTCCAAGGGGAGCAGTTACAAAGTGAGGTTATAAATCATCCTTGCTGGGGGAATCACGGTGCCAGATATCTCTGGAGCTCACTTGGGGCTTGGACCGTGCAGGGTTTTCAGCAGTCAGTGCTGATTTCATTCCAAAATCAGGCATTTGGCACAAGAGTTGCATAAGCTGGTTTGCAGGTTGGGGTTTTTTTTCTCTCATCTTCAACTAAAAATTTGGGGTTTTTCTAGATCTGCAGTTATCACTCCACTTTTGGACCTGTTTTAATTGGGTTTTTCCCCCTCTCTTTGGGTGATTTACCAGCAGTTACCATTTTAATGCAGGTTCTTTGGTGTTTCTGAATGTGGAGAAATGTGCAACAGGAAAGCAAGATGGGAAGGCTGATTTGCCTTCCCAGGATTTAAAATACACATTCCCAATAGCTTGTGTTACTAAGTGGTTGTACAATCAGACATCAGAAGACTGTGGGGCTGTGGAAGGTTATTTTAAGGTGAACTTCTCTTCATGTGAGAGCTGCTGACCCAAAACCAGGGTCACAACTCCTCAACAGAGATGATGGGCAGATATTTTACTAAAATTACCTTTTTGCTGTGGGTCTCATCTCAATTTTCCTCTATTCCTGGCGGCATTTGCCATTTTTGTCACTCTCAAAGACACAAAGTCAATGATTAATAAAGAAGAATTAAGGTGGAAGGCCACATGTTACCAAAGGATCATTCTCAGGCTGGTTCCCTCCAAACCCTGTGCTGATCCCTTCTCCAGAGGCTGCTCTGTTTATTTGGAAGATTATTTTTCAAGGATTAGCTTTCTCTCCCTTTTTTTTTTCCTCCCTGACCTTTTTCAACAACAACAAAAAAAAAAATCTGTGTAGGGTTTTCCAGAGCCTGCACTCTGCAACTTAAAGCGTCCTTCATTACAGACCCCCTCCTCTCTGTGCCACCAGCTGACTCTGCTGCAGCAGTGCATGCAAAAGAGACAGAAAACCTTTGCTCCAGTGTCTGCTTCTACTTAAAGAAATTGTCTCATTCAGGGTGAAGATGAGCACAAGGAAACAGCCAATAATTGCTCTTGTACAACAATAATTGTTCTTGTGCAGCAGCTCCCTGGGTTTAAAATGATTTCCTTAAATCCGTCCTTCTTTTCTGCATTCTGAACAGCAAAGAATGCCAGATCCTTCTGCAGCAATGCCAGATTTTTCTCCTGTCAGAGCTGAGTGAAGGAATCAGTCAAGTACAGCAACAGTTCTGCTCCTTTTTGGGCAAACCCTGGGCTTCCATTAGCCTGAATATAACCATGGGCATCCTTAAAACCAGGTTTAGTGAGGGGCAGCCCTTTGAATCACAGCCCCCTCCATCTGAGGCAATGAAAGCAAAACCTTTAAATGAATAAATGAATTTGGGCTGCTGCTGCTCAAGTAGTCTGGCAGCTGCAAGTCTGGTTGAGTTCTCTGAAGGCAGAGCTCCTTCATTGCTGTCCTTCCACGTTCACCTTTTGAGGAATAGAAATGTTTGTGAATGAAAGGGGGTTAGGGGCTGAGCTGCTGCTGAAATCCCAGCACCTTGTGTCGATTTTCACATAATAACTGAGCAGAGCACCCTGGGCAAGGGAACTCGAGCCCTGCTGCTGAATGTGAACTGACAGCCCAGTGAAAACAAAAGTCTTCATTTTGCTCATTTGTCTGCTTTGCACCCAGCCAGAAACTGCGCCGAGCACTCTTATGAGATCTGCAGGAGAAATCCCGGGATTCTGGAATTGCTGAGTACACACGAGCGGTGCCGCGGTGTCCTCGCCCCGTGCCAAAGCAAATCCTGCAGTTGAGCAATTCCTGTGCTCGCTCTTTGGTGGGGCTGAGCTGCTCCCAGGAGCTCACAATCCCTGCAGTTCATCAAGGTGCCACCAGCTAACTCTGTGGCCTTGGATTCCATTCCATTCCACTCCATTCCATTCCATTCCATTCCATCCCATTCCACTCCATCCCACCCCATCCCATCCCATCCCATCCCATCCTGTTCCATTCCATTCCATCCCATTCCACTCCATCCCACCCCATCCCATCCCATCCCATCCCATCCTGTTCCATTCCATTCCATCCCATTCCACTCCATCCCACCCCATCCCATCCCATCCTATTCCATTCCATTCCACTCCATTCCACTCCATTCCATTCCATTCCATTCCATTCCATTCCATTCCATCCCACCCCATCCCACTCCACTCCACTCCACTCCACTCCACTCCACTCCACTCCACTCCACTCCACTCCACTCCACTTCATCTCATTCCGTTCCATTCCATTCCACCCCATCCCACCCCACCCCATCCCATCCCATCCCATCCCATCCCATCCCATCCCACTCCACTCCACTCCACTCCACTCCACTCCACTCCACTCCACTCCACTCCATTCTATTCCACCCCATCCCATCCCATCCCATCCCATCCCATCCCATCCCATCCCACTCCCCACAAACTCCTCAGTGGGATCAGCCCCTCTGGCTCCTGCCCTGGCTCAGTGGGTGCTGCTGGGTTTTGCTCCCGTGGCTCTCCTGTGTCTCTCAGGTCACAGCAGGAGCTTCTTGGTGTGCCAGAAAATTCCCAACCAAGAGTCAGTCAGAGTCGTGCTTCTTGCCTGCCCCAGCAGCCCAGATCTCTCCGAATTCCATCAATCCTGGCCTCATTTTGTGTCACAGCCTGCCAAACTCCCAACCCTGCCACTCCAGAAACCTCAGTGAGGTGGCTCTGGTGGCTGCCGAGCCCCTCTCCTGAGCTGTGTAAATAAACATTCCATTTAATTAAATCCTGGAGCCTGCTGAAGTGGCCTGCAGCAGATGAAAGGGGCTGCAGGCTGTCAGCCTCTGATGGTTTGGAAGGGCTTTCAAACATTTCTGTGCCTTTCTTTGCTTTTACTTTGCTGCCTTTATTTTCCTTGCTTGTAGCTTGTGGAGCAGTTGGGAGCTAATAGCTTTGTAAGGCACTCCTGCTGCACTTGTGCAGCTCTCAGAAGTGCTCAGCATTTCCTAATCCAGTGGCAGCTTTTCTGGAGGCTTCAATGGGAGCAGCAGCGAGCCCAAGTGCCTCTTGAAAAACCACACTGCTTTCCTAGGAGTTCTGTTTGACTCTTGACAGAGTAAAGGCAGCAGCATCACGAGTGAAAATTGAAACAGTCACAATTCCAGCACATTCCTCGATGTCTGTTTGATCCCAGGGCCACCAGACACTCCCTTGCATGGGGCTGCAGTCAGGGCAGGGGACGCACAAAGATTAATTTCTTGTTAAGAGTTAATTGCTAAGGAGAAATCCCTGCTCAGATCAAACATGTCCCTGGGAAAATTCCTCTTTTCTCTCGCTGTCTGTTGGTTTTGCTCCAAGTTTAATCACTCAGGGCAGGGAATCTCCTGGCCTCTCTCCAGCCTGGCTCTTTCCCATCACAGTGACACTTGGGCCCGCTGGGACTTTCTTCTGAACCCAGCACATGAGAAGCCAATCCCACCACGCTGCTCTCTGCTGACTTCCAAAAGAGTTCTGAAGTGGTTTTGTATTTATTTATTTGAAATGTAAACCCACCTGCATCGCTTTCCATATATGCAAGCCCAGATTGCCAGGACTCCTGTGTCTGCAGCTCAGTGTTTATCCATTGGAGCTGAGATCAGGTTCTCTGGGCCTGGCACAAAGTCAGGGACAGTGGCACCCAGGGACAGTGCCACCCAGGGACAGTGGCACTCAGGGACAGTGGCACTCAGGGATAGTGGCACTTGGGGAGCAAAATCTGAAAGCTTGGGGCACTCCTGGATTTGTGCTTGTTGGTCAGAACTCCCTCAACCACAGTGGGAACCCTCCCAGAGCTGGAAAACACCACACAGATATGGACAGGAGCTCCAGGAGAGCTGGTGGCACTGCACCCAGAGCTGGTGGCCCTGGCCTCAGGAGGTTAAAAAGAAATCAGAACAAAAATCAGAAGAAGAAATCAGAAAAGCTGATTTCTTTTCCTGGCCTCCTCATGTCTGGAGGTTGGCCAGGAAAAGAAATCAGCTTTTTGTTCTGAGGAACCAGCAGTGTCTTTAAGGTGCTGCTGTTTGTGTTCCTCAGTGTGGAAAAGCAATGAGTAGAGAGAGTTTCTTTTCCTCTGCCACACAGGGAGAGCCTTGCAGGGGCAGATGGAGGCTGGAAAATTTACAGGTGCCTCATCCCATTCCTCACTTGCATCGCCTCCCATCCCTGGGAAGTAAGAGTTCATCTTTGGGCTGATACAAAGCAGGCAGGATATCTCTGATTCCATTTCTCAAAGTTTGTTTCAGCACAGTAAAATGTTCAGAGGAGTTTGGGTTCTTTCTTGGAAGGTCAAACTGGGAAGGGCAGTGTCCAGGGGTGACAGGAGGCTGGTTTTGCTGTCACAGACAGCAGCTCTGTCAGCTCATGTCACTCATTTCCAGATTGCTCTCTTGGATTCACACACCCCACTGCAAAAATCACTCCTCGTTTACATCCCTGTGCTCAGCTTTGCATTAGTGTAAAACTGCCTAAATATGTTTAATAATGAATTCCATCCTGGAAGGGTGTAACAGACGTTCTGCTCATTGCTGACAATAAATAACAATTCCATTTATTGCTCTGGATATGACACTGCAGGTGACTAAAACTCCAGGCTGGCAATGTCTTTGGAGGGCTCAGGTAGATCTGGATAAAGTTGGTGCAATAACTCCTTTTTAAAAAATGAATTTTAGCTTGAAGAAGCAGCAGCAAAACTGCTTTTTTCCCCTTTCCTTTCCTTTCCTTTCCTTTCCTTTCCTTTCCTTTCCTTTCCTTTCCTTTCCTTTCCTTTCCTTTCCTTTCCTTTCCTTTCCTTTCCTTTCCTTTCCTTTCCTTTCCTTTCCTTTCCTTTCCTTTCCTTTCCTTTCCTTTCCTTTCCTTTCCTTTCCTTTCCTTTCCTTTCCTTTCCTTTCCTTTCCTTTCCTTTCCTTTCCTTTCCTTTCCTTTCCTTTCCTTTTTCTCTCTTTCTTTCTCTCTCTCTTTTTCTCTCTTTCTCTCTTTCTTGCAAAAATCTCCATGCACTTTGCATCAGCCATGTAATTAAAAGGCACTTTCTCAGTAGTCAGAGCTTCTGGGCACAGGAAATGCTTCTCAGTGGACACTGGGAATGCTCACATGTGAGATGTTTGGGTTGTGCTGCCCAGGATGTGACAGCATCCCAGGTTCTGTATCCCAGCCCCAAAGCTGGCTCTGCTCAGCTTTGTGTGCACTGTGTCTGTGGGATTGTGTTTGGGTAGGGATCAAATGCTCCCAAAGCTCCAAGGCTGTAATGCAAGGAAACCAAAATCACAGGGCACGATTTGCTCCGTGGTTTGGAGGGAACCACATCTCCTGAGAATTCCCACCTTCAGCATGCCCAGCCCAGGCATCCCAAACAAGAGTCAATCTGCTGAGAAATGTGGTGAAAAAAGACACTTCTGCATGATTGGTATTTGCAGTTTGTCTGCATTTGCATTGAGAGATGGGATGTGCTTTGCACCATCCTGGTGGCCCTGGATGTGGCAGGAGTAATTTGATTCCTTTACCCGGGATATTCCTCCCTGTGGAATCCAGTTCTGGTTTAAACACATCTTTTTGTGAATATGGCACCCTGCCTTTGGCATAAATTGAGAATATTTCTGACAGGTTGTGGACTCCTCATCCCTGGAAGTGTCCAAAGCCAAGTTGTACGGGGCTTGGAGCAACTGGGAGAGTGGAAGGTGTCTCTGGCCATGGCAGGAGGTGAAAAAATCAGAGAATCCCAGACAGAGTTGGGTTGGAAGAGGTCTCAAAGTTCATCCTGTTCAGAGACACCTTCCACTATCCCACTGTCCCACTGTCCCACAACCCCCACGTTGCTCCAGCCTGGCCTTGGGCACTTCCAAGGATGGAGCAGCTCTGGGAAAACCATGCCAGGGCCTCACCACCCTCACAGGTAACAATTTCTCCTTAATTTTTAATCTAAACCTGCTCTCTTTCGGTTTAAATCTCTTCTCCTATGCCCCTCCTGAGTCTTTAATAGCTAATTTTTTTAAAGGTTTTTGTAATGCTCTAATCTGCTGTCCCTGACCTTATATAAACACTCTGGGTAACAGCAGCACACAAACCCCCTGTCAGAGTTAATTAATTTGGGAATTTGGGTGAGAAAATACACAACTTGGCAGTGCTGTGCTTTCAGGAGGATTAAAGACAGGCACAAACCTGAAACAGCATCCAAAATCATTAACTGATGCTGGATTTTCTAAGTATCTCAGTAAAATCTGGATTAGGTTCAAATATTCCTCGAACATCCGTGTGTTAAACAGTGGAAAGATTTTAGTCTTTTAATGCCACAGGGAAAAGAGTTTGGTTACTTCAGCACTTTTACTTAAATTAAACAGGTGTTAGATTGTGATATTTGACCAGAATCCTGAACGTGATAAGGGAATTGCCAGAATAAAAAAAAAATGCATATTTCCAACATATTTCTGCTATCACTGATGGAGTGTTTAGACTTTGTGCAATCAGTGCTCTGTATCTCTCAGGCAGGAATCCTCCCAAAAATCCTGCCTCAAAAGATCAGAATTGCACTTGGGAAAGCTCTCTCCATCCTTCATCCATCAGGACTTTGTGTTTTGGTAAAATGAGGTCTTGCACACGATGGTGAGCGGGGCAAAGCAGAGGCTGAAGCTCCTGGCAGTGTGGGGAAAGGACCTGGGAATGAACTTTGGGAAACTTGAAAAGCCAAACAGCACAAAAATCTGGCCTGACCACAAGGAGTGGTTTGGGAACTGGTTACAGATGAGTGGAGAAAAGCTGGAGGAGCAGGCTGTAAATATTCCCTAGGAAATGAGGGAGAATTCTCCGGGCCATTCCACCATCTCCATTTCCCGGTGTCATGTTTGCTCCGGAGCCCTCAAGGAGAAGCTGTGTTTTCCTTGCCCTGGAAATAGTCCGTACAAAATCTTCCTGGATGCTGCCAGAGCTGAGGGATGGGAATGAAGCAGCAGTGAAATGGAGCCCTGAAATGAGTGTGTGAGCATTTGAGCTCAGCACCATCCCTAGGCCAGGCTGACTTTGGCAGCCACTGGCTCCGATCACCTGCTGAGCTTGAGAGATTGCTGCTCTCCTTCGGCTTGGAGAGCAAGGATTGGGAGCAGCCATGGAAATAAATCCCTGGCAGTGCTTTGGGGCTTTGCTCCTCAGGGAGAGAGAACAGGGGGTCACCTGGAACCCCACAAACCCTGGCACTGCTGTGGGCTTTGCTCCTCAGGGAGAGAGAACAAGGTGTCACCTGGAACCCCACAAACCCTGGCACTGCTGTGGCTCCTCAAGGAGAGAGAACAGGGTGTCCCCTGGAAGTTCCTAAACCCTGGCACTGCTGTGGGCTTTGAACTCCTGGGAGAGAGAACCCCTGGAAGTGCTTAAATCCTGGCAGTGCTGTGGGCTTTGAGCTCCTGGGAGAGAAAACAGGGGGTCACCTGGAACCTCAAAAACCCTGACAGTGCTGTGGGCTTTGCTCCTCAGGGAGAGAGAACAGGAACCTCACAAACCCTGGCACTGCTGTGGGCTTTGAACTCCTGGGAGAGAGAACCTCTGGAAGTTCCTAAATCCTGGCACTGCTGTGGGCTTTGCTCCTCAAGGAGAGAGAACAAGGTGTCACCTGGAACCCCACAAACCCTGGCACTGCTGTGGCTCCTCAAGGAGAGAGAACAGGGTGTCCCCTGGAAGTTCCTAAACCCTGGCAGTGCTGTGGGCTTTGAGCTCCTGGGAGACAGAACAGGGGGTCACCTGGAACCTCACAAACCCTGGCACTGCTGTGGGCTTTGCTCCTCAAGGAGAGAGAACAGGGGGTCACCTGGAACCCCACAAACCCTGGCACTGCTGTGGGCTTTGAACTCCTGGGAGAGAGAACCCCTGGAAGTTCCTAAACCCTGGTAGTGCTGTGGGCTTTGAGCTCCTGGGAGACAGAACAGGGGGTCACCTGGAACCTCACAAACCCTGGCACTGCTGTGGGCTTTGCTCCTCAAGGAGAGAGAACAGGGGGTCACCTGGAACCCCACAAACCCTGGCACTGCTGTGGGCTTTGAACTCCTGGGAGAGAGAACCCCTGGAAGTTCCTAAACCCTGGTAGTGCTGTGGGCTTTGAGCTCCTGGGAGACAGAACAGGGGGTCACCTGGAACCCCACAAACCCTGGCACTGCTGTGGGCTTTGCTCCTCAGGGAGAGAGAACAGGGGATCACCTGGAACCCCGCAAACCCTGGCACTGCTGTGGCTCCTCAAGGAGAGAGAACAGGGGATCACCTGGAACCTCACAAACCCTGGCACTGCTGTGGGCTTTGCTCCTGGGAAAGGAACAGGAGGGTCTCCCCTGGGAGTTCATCTGGATGTGCTGCTGTGCTCAGCATGTTTATTTGGATTGCCTTGCCTTCCAGAGGGAGCCTATATCCATTTCCAGCCTAACGAGTTCCTTAAAGCATGGCAGTTGCCACGGCTTTGAAACCTAATCCCTGTGGCTCTGCAGTAGCACTACACCAAATGCTGAGCTTCTTGTTTGTTGAGCTAATAAAAAAATCATCAGTGGTTTATCCTTCCGTGAGGCTTCCGCGGCTGCTAAAGCAGTTAGGGCTGAACAAGCCGACTCTGCCCTGCTCCTGTTGATTTTCCATTGTACAGGCTATTAACTTTTAGAGACTGTGGGCTGGGTTTTTGTGGCAAAGCCATTACGGGGTCACGAAGCCCACAGACGTTTTGTGCTGCTGGGTGCAATTAAGGTGAAGGCTCGCGACGTCTTAATTGTGTTTTTTAGAAGTGGCTCTTTTTGCACCGACAAAAACAGCCCTGGCTGAGCTTTGGGAAGTGCAGAAGGATCGCTGCATAATGTAAGGATTCGGGAGATTGCTTTTGTCAAGCCTTTGGATTTGGTGGCTGTTGTTAGGCTGCCAGCATGGGGCTCGCAGTGCTGAGCTCTGCATGCCCGGGATGGGATGGGATGGGATTCCCTGGAATATCCTTGGAAATCGTGGGGAATGCAGTGCAGGACCATGCTTCAGGCACTGATGAAACTTCAGATCCCCTCCGAAAGCAGCAGTGAAAATAAATTTGGATTTAATTTCTCTTGATGCTAGTGTGTACCTGAATCCAGAAGATCCTGCTGAACCTTGGATTTAGGAAACTTTCTTACAGTAAGTAAGTTTGTAACCGTGGCTAAATCAATTAACTCCTTCCATCAATGAAGGGATTAAAAAGAAACCTCCAAAGCATTGCTGTAAACCTTTTGTGCAGACTAATTACCTGCATAATTGCTTTTGTGAGGACAGCCTGGATCAGAAGTGCCACGAGGGCAGGACAAGGGGCAGGACAAGGACAGCCCGTGCTGTGATTGAAACCCAACCCAGAGCCATGAGAAGGGAGCTCAGTCTTCACCTCCCGGAGCCCCTGCCCTCTCAGGAGGCTGCTGATAAACACAAATCGGCTGGAGGGCCTTGGTTTGGTGTTGGTCTCTGGGGGATGCGGGTCAAGATCCCGCCTGCCACTGCTTCTCTCAGAGCTCCCAAGGAGACCTGAGCTGGGCCCGGCTCTCCACACACACTCGGAGCAGCTCTTACAGGTGGCATCTTCTCCACTTGAAGCAAAATTTAAGAAAACAGCCTCTTAGCAGAAGAAATGAGGTTCTGAATCCACCTTCTGAGCCTGTCTGAGATCAGGCCTGTGCGGGGTTTTAGGGTGTAAGTTCCCTCCTGAACAATCAATGTAGCTCAGTCCCAGCTTGGCCAAAGCCTCCAGCTCTGGCATCGGTTAAATATTTACATTCCCCCCTTTTTTTTTTATATATATAAATTGTGCTCTATTAGCATAGGTTTCACAGTGTGGCCTTGTGTTTCAGCCTCTGGCTGCAGTTGGCAGTTTGTGCATTAATCACCATCGAGCCACGTAAAATGCGAGGCATGGAGGGCTGCAGCCGTCAAACAGGCAGCATTTACTGCTCCATCATGGGCAGCCAATAAGTCATGGGGCAAGGTCTGCCTCGTACCACGAGGATCTGCAAGAAAAAGGGAGCGTGTTTACACTGGGGAGGCTTCTGTGTGTTTAAGGAGTAATTGTTTCAGGCCCTCCCATTAACTCATCGGCCGACGCGGGCCCCGTTTTTCGTCGCCGCAACAAAAATAATTATCGGGCTCGAAAAAGTAGCCGTGGATTTGCACATGGCAGCCTTCAGCTGTAGTTTTCTTCACAAGTTTATAAGGGTTTAATTGTGGCTTGCTGGTCTCCTCATCCTCTGCAGGCAGTCGCGGCCCCCGAGCGCTGAGGCGCGAGGAGTTACGGCGTGCGGCGATTTATGGGGGACGTAAATGATTCCTTGTTTGCCCTCCCTGGGCTTGGCTGCCTTTGCCTTCTTTCGAGCTTTTGTGGGTGGATTTAGTGCAGTGGCACTGATGGAAGCCAGGGACAAGGCAGCAGGTGCAGCGCAGAGCCCTGTCCAGCCACTTCATCCTTCGTCTCCAAACACGTCTGTGCCGAGCTGGTTCTGCTGGTGCGGAGGGAAATAAACGGGAGCCCGTGCCAGGAGAGGGGCAGGCCCCCAGAATGCTTGTGTATGGCACTGGTGCTTCCAGGAAAGCAAATTCCAGGAGGAAATGTGGGCTGTGGATCACTTGGAGTCACAGGGATGTGCAGGCTTTGCGAGAGAGGCTCTGGAGGGATCTCAGCGCTTTTCAGACTCCGAAACTTTTGGGAGAGAAACGTTCATCCCGGACAACCCAGGCGTTGCCTCCCAATGTTCCTTCCATCCCTCCCTGGACTCTTCCTCACCATTCCTGGCACTGGAGAATCTTCACTTAACGGTGCCCCAGGACATCCTTCTCCTTCTCCATTCCCTCATGATATTCTGATGGATTTTTGTGACTCCTCTGTTTTTTGTCACATCCACTTCTGGACAAGCCCCATCCAGTAATTTCTTCCTGCTTTTATCAGCTTTTTACTTCCTTCTCTTGCAGTTGTCCAGTTTTCTTTGGGCGACCCATTTCCACTCTTCTCTTCTCTTCTCTTCTCTTCTCTTCTCTTCTCTTCTCTTCTCTTCTCTTCTCTTCTCTTCTCTTCTCTTCTCTTCTCTTCTCTCTTTCTGCCAGTCTGAGATGGCCCGAAAGAACTCAGGGCATGGAAAAAAATCCAGGTAGCTTTGGGGAGATAAGAAATTTGCATTTGTTACGCAAATTCCCAGCCTCTGTAAATTTGTTTGACAAGCAGCTCTGCTGTGCCCTCTTCCAGTGTTAAACCTACCAAGGATCCACCAGACTCTGGATCCATATCCATTAAAAACCTCTTTTTTAAGGGCAGGAAAACCCCACGTTCCTCCAATACCTTCCTTCCTATCCCTCGTATTTCAAACCGAGCAGAGTACAATTAATAATTCCTAGAAAAACTCGGGGATTCTGTGAGTTTGTGCAGTGCAGGATCATTCCGGGTCCACCTGAGCGGTGCCATCCCAGGAATGTGGTGCTCCAGGTCTGCTTGAAGTGCCTTGAAGAGCCACGGTGGCCACATTTCTCCAGCTCAGAAGCACAAAGGCTCCACTGTGAGCTGTGCAATGCTGGCTCTCGGCCAAGTGGCCCTTTCTTTTCTTCATTCCCTGTCATTAAAGCTGTGGCTTGCTCCAGGGCGCAGTGTTTTGCTCTTCTTAAGTGGAACTGTTAACGACCCAATTTGGAGTAATGTAAAGTGCACCCAGATTCCACAGTGACTTCTAAATCCATCTAACATTAATGATAATCTGTAATTAATAGCTGCAATCAAAAGGAATTGTAAGGCGGTAATTAGAAATTTAGGATTAAGGTATTAGCATATAAAATGGGCCTCTTTAAGAACCTCTTCTTCCAAGAGATGGCTGCGGAAGAGATCCTGCGGAAGAAAACAATTTTTAACTGATATGGCCTTAGCCAAAGAGCAAGTTACCAAAAATACCGACTTGAGGAAGGCACCAGGCTGCTGCCAAAACAAAGATATTTGAAGAGTTGCAGAGACTCAGGCATAGCAATCACATCATTTTCTGATGGCTTCGAGATTCCAGAGCAAATCTTAAGAATTACATTTTACAAACGTTTTACGTTTGTAAAAAAACTCCTAAAACAGAAGGAGTTTTAATCTCCCCAGTAGCTTTTTGGGGTGGGTTTTATTGGAACCCCCAGTGACTGCTCCCCTCTGGGCCAAAAGCTGGTGTGTCCTCATGGGAGAGAGATCTGCAGGAAAAGGGGAGGCAGAGGGGTCAGGTGCATGAAGCACTTTTGCCCTGAAATCATAAACATAAACTGGGATTCTTCCTGATGGTGCATCCTAAATGGGTTAATCCTTGCCTTTATCTCTAGCCCTGGAGAACTTGAAGATTTAGAAAGACTCCCAGGCAGAGAGGTCCTGCTGATGAAAGTGCCAGTAGCAGTGGTGAGGTGCTCTGATAGATGGAAGAGATGGGATATAAATGAAGTTCCTAACAATTTCCAGTCCTGCACTAAATTAAATCCTCCCGCTGCACATCTCCCTTTTGAAGCTGGAAATTAATGTCTCGTGTATTTGAACTCCACAGAGCCTGAATTGTTCACTGGTGTTGAAAATTTCCCTATCTAATGCCAATTATGAACCTGCCCAGGGCTATCAGTAATGATAACACTGCAGATAAAGAACAGGTAGATGTGCAGGAGTTGTACATTTTAACAGCTGGAACAAAATTAACCCTTTGAAGGTTATTAGCAGCCCACAACTTCATCTCTGCCCCAGCTGCATGGAGCAGCCTGGAGAGGTCCAGAGGGTCCTTTGCCAGCAGAAAATGCATTTTGGACATGGTGATGACAGTTTGGAACTCTGGAGGAATCATTTAAATCCTGTGAGGAGCAGCTGGGGGGGCTGAGCCTGGAGAAAAGGTGGCTCAGGGTGGACCTTGTGGTTCTGCACAGCTCCCTGACAGGAGAGGACAGCCAGGGAACAGGGACAGGATGGGGAATGGCCTCAGGCTGTACCAGGGAAAGGTCAGGTTGGATATTGGAAAGAAATTCTCCATGGAAAGGATGACCAGGATTGGCAGGGGCTGCCCAGGGAGGTTTGGGGTGCCCATTCCTGGAGGTGTCCAAGGCATTCCTGGATGTGGCACTCAGGGCTGGGGACAAGGTGGACATCGGGCACTCTGATCATCCTCCAAGTCTTTTCCAGCCTCTGGGATTCTGGGGTTCTGGGATCTGGTGAACTCTTCTCCTCTGCACCTGCCCAGGCAAGGCTTCAGCAGAACCAGCTTTCCCTTTGCTTTTTCAGCCATGGAATAACCAGGTGGAGCACAACTAACTGTGCAATGCCATCGTGCAGCTTTTCTCCCTCCTCAGCAGGGACTGTGAGGTCTGTCCTGGGGCAGATTTTATTGTGTGTAATTGTAGGCTCTTGTCTTCCAAAGTATTCAAAAAAGCAGCTTCACCTGAGCATGGAAAGGGGAGGCATCTTGCAGGAGTATATTTTTAACATGGACTGGTTTTTTAAATAATCCATGGAAGGTTTGTCTTGTGGGATGAGGATTTGTATCCATAGGGTTTGACCTGTGGTGTCACATACTGTTAAAGGCAGTAGATTCTCCTTGAGAGACACCTGCCTTAGTCAAAGAGCAGAAATTCTCAACAATTCCCCAGCTTCTTGCACTTTTCCCTCACTCAACTGATTGAAGCATTGACAATTCCCACCTCCTTTGGAAAGAGGAGAATTCTAATGCAGACAGAGAGGTACTGATGTCCTGAAAATCCTTCCACATATTGAAGGTATAAGCAAAATCTGAGATCTATGATAGAAATGTCAGGATGGTGCCAGCTTCTAAACAGACAAGAAAATTAGTAAATAATGGGTTGTATCCATTACAGTCTGTCTAAATTTCCTTCAGCAGCTCCGGGGTGGGCCGTGGAGAGGCTGCAAAGTGGCTGATTGCAAAACTGGCATATCTGGGGAGATCAGATGGAAACGTGTGGGGAGCTCACAAAGGATCGGTGGAACAGAGAATGCAAAAGGCAGAAAAGGAAGATGAGGGAGATAGGACTGAGAGGAAAAACAGCCAGGAGGCAGATCTGTGGGAAGATCCTGGAAGGGATCAGTCAGGTAGGAACCAGACAGAGGGAAAGATGAAGTGTTGGTCTGGAATGTGCAGAAAAGCAAAAAAAATACCGAGCACTTAGGATAATTAGCTTTTCTCTAAGTCTGTATAACTTTATCTGCCATTCCAGTTTTCCTGAAGTTCTGTCCAAGTGAGAGAGCTGAGGGAGTTTGTTTGCTGGAGATTTTATTCCCCTCTTTAAGGGGGAGTTGATGTTTCTGCTAGATCTGCAGCTATAAAATGTTCATGGGAGATTTGGCCAAAAAGAGCTGTGCCTAAACCCCCTGTGAAGTTGTCCTGCCCTGACCCTGCTGCCAGCGTGGGATAACTCCCTGTTGGTGTCTGCAGTCATGTCTTGCCCAATCTTGTTTTTAATGTCTCGGGAAATTGGGCTTTTATCACTTCCTTAGGCGAATTCCTTCGCAGGATAACAAAGCTGGCTTGGGGAAGGCTTTCTGCTCAGATTCAGAGAGAGAGGCTTGCAAATGGAGAACTTTTTCTTATGTTAAACGTGAATTCTGAATAGTTTATTTTATTAGTCAGACTTCCAACTCCTTCTTCAAACACCTCCTTGTTCTTTTTGCTCTTTTGGGTATCCCGCAGTGAGATCTGGATTGCAATCACATCCGTTTTTCCATCAGAAAAAAGAAATTACTCCTGATTATATAAATAATTGTATCAATTTGGTATAGCATCGGGGTATGGGATGAGCCCTGTGTGTGGTATGAAGAAGACACTTTGAATTTTTTATTTGCAGCTTTTAATGGGACTTATTTGCCACCTTAAAAAGGGTGGGATTTCCATCTCTGCCCCAAAAGAAGGTCCATCCCAGGCCATGCTTCCACTGGATGTGTCCATCCCTCCACTTAGCATCCCTACATTCCTCGTGCTCTAGAGTCTGCCAAGCAGGATATCCTCATTTCTAGACTTATTTTGCTCTCTCTTATTTTTCTGTACAACAGATATATCCCCCATTAAAATTTTCAATTATTTCTGGGCTTGATGTCATCTCAGTTATCTCCTTTCTTCGACTTACAGTCTCTAGTTCATTTTACAAACGCAGGTACAGCTTTTTGTAAACCTTCCTGAAGTTTATTTAATCACAAAGGCTTTACCAAGGCCTGACTCCACACTTGTGCAATAGGGTGATAAAATCAGATCTTGGCCAACTTCTCCGTGGGAAGTGTGTTTGAATACACTTTACTTAGCTTTTCACAGCCTGTTGTGACTCCTCATTAACTTAAACCCAACCGTTTTCTTAATAGGTTGGAACAGATAATTATCTTGCCAGTGTTAAAAAGAGTCATCATTCATCTGGAACGATTCCATGGATAAATACAACCTGAACGGGATAATGGCTCTGTCTGCTGATCACATTTCTCAGGCTGACTCTTCTTCCATACAAATCTCATTGTTCAAGTTGAAGCTGGGCATTAGGGAAGTTTTAAGAAGTAAGAATTCATTTTTAAACTCCAAAATTCAGTTGCAGTATTGCCAGGACAAGAAGAAGCTTTGCCAGGGAAGGCTCAGGTTGGACATCAGGAGGGATTTCCTCATGGAAAGGGTGGTCAGGCACTGGAAGGGACTGGAGTCTCCATCCCTGGAGCTGTCCAAGGAACGAGGATGTCAGGGCTGGTGACAGGGTGGGGACTGGGCACAGCTTGGAGCTGATGACCTTGGAAGGCTCTTCCTACCTCAGTAATCCTGTCATTCCGTGATCTAATATTGGGCAGATTCTTTCCCCCATACCCCTATTTTGAAGTGGTGACAGCAAACGGGCAAGTCTGTTCCAGTGCCCCAAATGCTGTGAGCAAATCCCTGACTCATCCCTTCCCAGGGCTGGCTGGGAACTCAGCTGGAATTATGCCAGAGCTTTTCCAAGGGGAGGTGGCACCGCTCTCACTTTCATGCCCAGCAATCCTGAGTCATCACAGGTAGAAATGGAATTCAGGGATGTCTCCTGGACCTTTTTTTTCTGGGATGTTTTCTTTTCCTGCATTGGGGTGGTTTGTTCCTACACGGTGTAGCTGCTCTGTGAGTTCCCTCCAATCAAACAAAGTGTTTATTATGGGCACAGTGATGCTCTGCTCTTCTTTGGAACTTTAATTGAGCAATGTCAGAAAATCACCAGTCACCAGCCTGCAGAACTCCCACAAATGGCAGTTTGGTCTTCTAATGTGGTTTCTCCTGTGGATGAGCTGATGGGTGTCTGCTCTGTGAGATTCATGGTCATGTTTTCAAAGCCTGGTCAAGAAAACATCAACATGAACACTCTGGAGTTTAAAAAAAACAAACCCCAAAATACTGCATGTGGTCATTGTGTTGTCAGTTCTGGAGTTTCTAATAACAAATGCTGCATGTGGCCACAGTGTTGTTAGTACTTTCTGTTTAACTTTGGTTAATGTGTGTTACCTGTTGGCAGAATACAGTTGCTTTGTGGGCTCTTCACACTAAAATATTTCCAGGGGAGCCAAGTAGCTACACAAAACCCATTGTGGAGTGCCAAACATGAGTGTGTGACTGAGGTGTAACCCACTGTGGCTTTGAGCTGTGCCTGTGGACACAGGGATGAACCAGTTTGGTCCCAGCAGGAGCAACAGCACCTCAGATCCTACTCTTGGAGGGGCTTTACCACAGGAGTTGTCCCATTTCTTGGCCAGGAGAGCTGGAAAGGTGAAGAGGGATAGGGAATCAAGCATCCCAACCTCTGGTACAGCCTGACACCCACCAGCTGCTGGGCAGTGTTTGGCCACCGGTTGTTTGTCACCTCCCTCCCATGACAGCAATATCAGCACTGGATCTGCCTTTTTTTCCCTTAAACCCTGCAAGTTAAAGCCCTGTGGTCCCAAAACTTTGGGCTTAGGTAAGGGTTGTGTGGGTTAGACAAGCTCAGCTGTTAATTAAGAGCAGAGAATGAGAAGGGATGGACCCAGTGGGCCAAAATCTCAGCTGATGCCAACGGGTGCCACTTCCCTGTGCCCAGGGCCTGTCCCCAGCAGTGGGTTCTGCCCTGGAGACCTGCACAGGCCAGAACATGCTGGTAGGGGAGTTCTAATGCCTTCAACTATCTGTTTACACTGGGAATACTTGGCAGAGTGTTGGATAAGCAGGGCTGCCAGGTGGGCTTTTAAGCCAGGCCTTATTTATAAAGAGGGCACTGGCTGTGTCTGAACCAAACGGCTCTGTGGGATTGTATGAGCTGGTGTTTACAATCTCTGCTGCTTTTTGAATGAAATAGAAGAGTTGCCAACAGATCAAATAAAGGCTGAAGATCTCAGCATATCCTTGCATGCCATGGTTTATGAGTGAAATCTGGGAATAAGCTAAAGGATGGTGTGAAAGCGAAATGAATGCACTTCAGAACATTCCCGTTCTCTAACTCACAGCATCCCCACTCTGCCTCCCCTGTGCACCTCTGAGATCACCCAGCACTGGCAGGGTGCAGGATTCACCCAATTCAGATCAACCCAGCACTCTCCAGGGTGCAGGATTAGGCTGTGGGATATTAATTTTTAGCGAATTTCTCCAGGATTGGCACCCTGAGCACGGCTTGGTTTTTATTTCACCTTCCCTCTCCCATGCTCAGCACCATCCAACATTGCTCTCCTCCTTCTCCAGGTCGGGTTTCTGGGGGCTGGCTGGACACAGGGAATTAGGAGGTGCTCTGCTTTCCCATGCCATGGAATGTGTGTGCACACCCCTTCTTCCCATCCTCCCACCATCACTCCCTAAAGCTCACATAAAATCTATTTAACCCTGGGGGATGACTCCAAAAGCCTTCCCTGATGCCTGAGCAGCCTCACAGGCTGCATGTGGATCTGCTGTTACAGGGAGACAGTAAATCCTGGATGCTGGAAGGAGTTTGGCTACAGGGAATGTTCTGCTATGACCTAGAGCTGAGGCAGGACGTGCTGGCTTAACACCACCCTCCCTGTGCTTTGCTGTTTAAAATATAAATACAGACTTCAATCTCCATTCAGCTTTTTTTCTGAAGAGTAAAGAATTCTCCCAGCAATGAGCCGGTGCTGCTGGGGTTCAGATCAGTCCTTCCTGCCTCATTTCCAGGAGTTTTCATACAAGAAACCCTGTTAACTTCAGTGTATGAACCTCATCCCTTCTCATGCACGTGAGTTTTCAGGATTCAAATATCTCATAAATATCACCATATTTATTAATATCTCATAAATATTACCAAGATAATATCTTCAGCCGCCTCTCAGTGCCGTGTTTCCCTCAGCTCTACCACTGCAGAGTCATTCTACCTCTCTAAAACCCTTGGAGAGGTTTTAGGATGGGTCAAGTCCATCCCAAAGATGCTTCATTAGCAGGAGGCCTCGCAGTGAACAGCACTGCAAAACAAACTCCAGCCCTGGCCCCTCTGCCTTTTGCTTCTGCTGCCCAGATGGCTCAGCCAGCACAGAGCATCAAATCATTTTATTCCTACGATAGCAACTTGATTCCTGATGGTATAGAATCCATACATTAACAGCATCTCATGGTTTTTCTCTTTTCCTCTTCCAGGAGTGAATTCCTCTGTTGTTGCTGATTTCATGCCCACATCGTCATGGAACATCTCGAGTGAATTAGATAAAGGTAAGCAAGCAGAAAAAAAAAAACCAAAACAAAACACCCAAACCACCTGAAATCAGATTTAAAAATCTCCATTTTTCTTGACTTGACCAAATCAGCAGGCAAAGGGGGTCAGGGGGTATTCAAGATAAACCTCGTTTGCCTCGGGATGCTTGGACATTTAATTCCGTGTGGTTCTGGGATTTCTGGAGATCGCTGTGTTCGTTTCTTGTACCAGGAAAATGTTCCACGTGGCAGAAATATTTCAAGATGTTCTGTCACACGGTTTTTTTCTGCTGGATCTTGGGATCCGAACTCAAAATTCACAAGCATCAGTTTGCCCTGATGTGTTTTATTACCAAACTTTGAGGCTTTGATAATAAAAAATACATTTGCAAGTGGTAATTAGGTGTAACTTTGGAGCTCTCCAAGGAGTATATATTGTAAAAAAGAAGAGAGATTTATCATCCTCCTTCATTTTGTAAATTAATCACTGCTAATTTAAGGCAAATTGCTGAGACTCCCTCATTGCAAGACAGTGGCTGCAGCTCCTGAGTGAAACCTGTGCATCTTTGAGGATGCCCTTAGCCACCCTCACTCTGCAATTTGTCAGCCACTTCTCCTTTGCCAACCATTTACTATTGAGATGGAAATTTCCCACCGTGGAATTCTGCCCCAGATGGTTTTCCCGACTGTTTTTGCCTGTGTTTTGTTAATGTTTTTTTGAACACGTGTTCATAATGTTTGATGTTTATGTATAAATACGTTTTCTGTGCTTAAGGATGAGGAGAATATGTAATTCTGGGTACTTTGGGTTGATTCTTTCACATCTGCCTTCCCAGCAGGGAAGGAGCAGGACTTTGTGGTGATCCAGGACACAGTGGAGAAGATGAAAGTCAAAGGGCTGGTGCTTGCTGGTGGGAAAGGGAGGAAAGCTTGTGGTCATTCAGCAGAGAATTCCCAGATCCCAGCAAATTGCTGAGGGAAGGTGGGATAAAAGATTTCTTATCCCACTGCAGGGATTCATCCACGTGCTCATGGCAGGTCTGGGCTGTGCTCAGGGAACATCCCAAAGCTGGGGAGGAGTGAAGGAGGTGCTTCCTCCAGGCAAGATCATGGAATCCCGGAATGGTTTGGGTTGGGAGGGACCTCAAAGCCCATCCAGACCCACCCCAGGGACACCTTCCACTGTCCCAGGCTGCTCCAAGCCCTGTCCAGCCTGGCCTTGGACACTTCAGGGATCCATGGGCAGCCACAGCTTCTCTGAGCACCCTGTGCCAGGGCCTGCCCACCCTCACAGCCAAGAATTTATTCCTAATATCCAACCCAAGCCTCCTGGCGTACAATTTGAAGCCATTCCCCCTTGTCCTGTCACTAAATGTCCTTGCAAAAAGTTTCTCTCCATCTTTCTTGAATATCTGTTGAAGGCAGAGGCAAACTCCTGTTTTAGTCCCTGGAGTTTCACCACTGCCACCACCAGCACTGAGATCTGCACTGTGGAAGCTGCAGAGAGAGGAGCCTGTTCCTTCCCAGGAGTTTGCACAGCCTGCACTGTGCCATCAACCTTGTCCAGGCCCCACAGGTACAACACACAATAAAGATTCTATTCTGGAGGCATTGCTGGTTAGCAAATTTGGCTCTCATCTTCACTCCTCTTCATCATCCAGCTGTTGAAACCTTTTTCCTCTGCCACCTCCCCTTCACCTCCCTGCTGCTGACATTTAGTCAGGAATCACACGGACACACCATCCAGGAGAGGAATTCCTCCTGATTTCCCATCTAAACCTCCTCTCTTTCCATGTTTCTTCCTCGTTTGGCAGCTTTCTTCGGTTTTTCAGAAAGCAGGAAATAATCAAATGGCCTAGGGAATAAAAGGAAAGAACACAAATCCACTCAAAAATTCGGAAATGCCAGAGAAAGCAAAACTTTAACTTCGGAGAGTCCAAGCAGAGCTGCCACCATGTGAGTGAACCATCTCCCACACGGCACCTGTTGCTGAGCTGGAGATCTTGTCAGAAACAGGTAAAAATGAAATTCCCGGCTTCTAATCCACCTGGAATGCGGCAATTAGCAGCGCTTGGGCTGAATCCCGCATTCCTGGGGGATTACCGGCCCCTTTGCCGGAGCTGATTAGCATTTAGAGCTCTGGCAGCTCCCACACCTCAACACGGATTTACATACGGGATTAAAACGCGTTTGTGCCCGAAAAAGCTTCGTCAGAGGGGCGGCTTCTGCCGGGGGCTCCTGCCAGCAAAGGCACGCAGGTTTTGGCTTGTCTCAGGCACCAACAGGGGCTTTCATGTGGGAGCTGCTGCTTCTCCTCAAAGCCTTGGAAACTCCTGCTTGGATGGAGCCAAGCACACGCTGAGCTGGGCAGTGCGAAACCTCAGAGGAGAGAATGAGGCTCGGTTCTCATTTCTTTTGCATCTCAAGGAGTCAACATCCACTTGTCTTCCAGGAGGTCACGCCGGCGTCCCAGTAAAACTCATTTTAAAGGCTGTTAAAGTTCACCACATGAAAGAGGCTTCCAAGCAGATTTCCCCAATTAAATCCCTGCCCGCTCTAAGTGGCTCCAACTCTTACCTGCTGCCTTTTGGAAATGAGCATCTCCTCCTCCTCCAGTGTGTGCCCCGTGTTGGGGAAGGAGGAACAGCTTGTTATTAATATTCTGCGTTTTGAAATAATGACTTAATCTGGTGCTTTCCCTCGCCGGGTGAGTTCTGCAGTGATTATCTTACAACTGAGCCCTATTCAGGTTTCAATTTCTATTAAATAAGCTAAATCGACAGCATTAAACAGTTGCCTGTTTATTCTTTTTAGCAGGAAATGAATTTAAAAGAGACGCAGCCACCCGTGAAGAGCTGTTGAAAGCAACGATTGATGGGAGGGAGGAGGTGGTTTCTCACCAAAACCTTAAAAAAACAAACAAACTGGGCATAAAAAATAAAAAATAATCACTTTTAAAACGGGGGAGATTTAGCTATGAGCATTTCTCTCTCTCTCCCTACTGGTAAACCATGGTGTGCAGAGGGAATGCCACGAGGGAGAGAGAAAAATGAAAATATGATCCTATAAATATTTAATTCTGTAAGGAGAAATAAGTGAAGTTTGGGGGGGCAGGCTGGTGGCAGCATGTGAAGCTTTTCACTCCCAAGTCTTTGGCTGAGGTTCCCTTTGGCTGGGGGAGCCTGGAGCAGCCCCAGGTGGGAGATCTCCCATGGGGGCCGTGGTTCATTGCTCCAAGAGGCTGGGAAAAGCCTCATCCCTGGGTGCTCCTACACAGCCCCATGGCACAGGGATTTCCCCTTGGATTTCTCCTTCCCTGTCTGTCCCCTCACATCTCCAGCTCTTTGTTTGGGAAAGCTCCCAGTTTCCCATCTTTAGAAAGGTGAAGAGCCCTCCATCCTCCTGCTGCTGTCCCACAGAACAGTTCATGGAAGGAGAGGCTTTTCCTTCTTCCTTCCATCACACGTCAGTTGATTTACAGAGAAATAGGAATGAGAGCCTATTTACATCTGCTGCACTGGAGGAACTGTTTGGGATCTCGTCATCCTTAGGCAAAGATAATATTGAAGTCTTGGCCAGGAAAGAGTCAGCTTTGGAATATTGTTGTAACTGTGAGTAGGATTCAGCTTCAGTGGCCATTCATTCTGCAGGGCTGGTGAGAGAATGATGCTGTCACTGCATCTTCCCTGGAATGGGTCTCATCTGCAGCCTCCTCCAGAGGCACAGGGATGTGTCCTGGATGTGGCTGAGGGCACTGGGGCAGGGCTGCAGCACATTTGCTGGTTCCTCCTCCCAGGATCTCTTCCCTTGGTCCTTCAGCTTCCAAAGAAAACCATTACTGTGAGTTTTTGCCTTTTTTCCATTCATGGCCTATCAGCTCTGGCAAACAAGTATAAAGCCCTGGAGGTTGGGAACCATTTCCAGGCATCCACAATCCCAAGCCCAGGCTTTGAGCTCCTCACAGCCTCTGTGGGGCACAGTACTTCCCAGCCCCATGGTGCTCCCTGCAACAAATATTCCCTGGAGAGCTTGGCAGCAGCAGTCAGGAGGTCACAGCTGAAGATTCAGCTGGGATTTATCCTTAACATTCAAAGGCATATCAAGGATCACCTCCAGCACCTCTCCCCTGGGATGGTCTGGGGATGCACAGCACAAAGTGACTGTGAAGGGTCCAAACAAGGGATGGGAGAGGTGCAGCGTTTGGGACTGCATGTCCTGAACTTCCTGGAGATCCTGGAGTGGGCAGAACATTCCTTGGAAAGGGCTGGACAGCAGCTCCAGCACAGGAGGAGGAAAATGCAGACAGTGGAAGGTCTGCAGGACATGCAGGGGTGCAGCCAGGCTGCTCATGGGCTCACCCTCAGAGACAAATCCAGGCTGAAGCTGCCACCTTGGCATGTCCTTCCAGGCAGGGAAAGGACCTGGCTGTGAGTCCTTAGAGAGAAAACCTCAGGGATCTTCCAGGGAGGATTTGACTCTTAGGCAAACTACATCCCAAACAACACAAACACAACCAAAGGTGGGGAAAACCAGGTGGATGGAGGCCTCCTGCCTTTGGCCCCAGTCCTTCAGAGATTCCAGATTCTCCTTTGAAATCGCTGGATGCGAATTTGATACGTGTGCTGAAAGGGGAAGAATTACAGCTTTCACATTCATGCACAATTTACCTTTCTATTTTCCTTTATTATCTGGGGGATATGGGGTAAATCAAGCTCCCCTGATGGGGCTCAGGGTTCTGATTCGATTTGTGGGGTCCCGTTAGTAGCAGGGCAGTAAATTACTGCTACTTTGTTTGAAAATTTTTTTAGCCACAGTACATTAGCTCCTTTTGTTTGCTTTTCCACTGACGGAGTGCACGTTTTTATTTGAGAATTTGTGTTTCATGAATGTCTCATTTATAAATAATACAGGGTGTGAAATTCGAAGGTCACAGAACGCAGCCTGAAAATGAAACCACCCCGAGTAACTTTGGGCTTTCACGGCAAAAATCTTTCACAAAAAGCTTCACTTATTTTCTGTTTTTTCTATAATCTGAGCGTGTGCAGTGAATATTGACCATTATACATAAGGTAACTATATATAATAACCTTTTCCTGGCTCATCCAGCTATCTTTGTTTATTTGAAAGATTGATAGATCAGAGGGTCAAGGAACGTGTTTTATTGTACGTTTCTGTTCCAAATTTCCTGACATTTTTGGTTGAAAAAAAAAAAAAATAGGCCTTTTAAAGGCACAGAAAGGGCTAATAAGAACCAGATCCTAAAGTGATGCTATGTCAAAATGTCAGAAATAACAGCTTTTCTTTGACTCCACAGCATTAATCTTGAGGCACATACCTTTCCATACACCCTCCCTTTAATGCTCGAGTTTTTCTTTGTGGCTCTTTACTGCAGAGCAGCTTCTAAAGTGACAACAAAATCCCTTGATGGTTTTCAGTAGTTGGCTTTATAGCTGGATGTGGACATTTGTTTACCTATTCCAAATCACTTTTTTTTTTTTTTTTTTTGGTGATAAAGTTTAGAGGTTTCCTACTTGGGCTATAAAACTGGCTCCTGAGTAAAGAAAAGCCTTATTTCCCCTTAAAATGACCTCTGAGACATTTGTCCTTAAACCTCAGAGTTGTCTGATGAAAGGAGGGGCAGAAGCAACTCTCAAATGCATTCAAGAGTTCATGGAGGGCAGTAAGTTGTTCAGTTCCCACCCAAAAGCAGTGGGATTCAGGTTCCAGATAATTTTTGGGAAGTCCAGTTTCCCTCCACAAACCCAGCGCTGTCTCCAAGCTGCCAAATTATCAGAATACAAAAATTAATCCTGAGAACCTCAGCGACAGTCACACGTGGAGATCTGAAAAGCCATCAGGCCTGGCTGAGGTCAGGGAGTTACCCTGGGGGGCACTGAACCCTCTGGATGGAGTCTGGGAAGGGAAAGTCCAGCACAGAACTTCCACGTGCATCCCACATTGACTCCTCTGAGGAAACCCGCTGGAAGTAAAGGTGGGCAAGCTAAGGCAGCAAAGGGTTTTCCTTTTGTCCCAAAATTGTGGACATTGGATATTTCCACATGATTACCTGGACTTCTTTAACCCTGATATTCCTCAAGTGTTGCCAGATCATGACTTGAGTGCAGCATCTCTTCCCTCCCACTGTCATTCCTCTTGTTTATTCATTGAAAATAGGCAAAATTCCATGTGGGACTTTTCCTTTCATCCCTTTTAATCACAAGGTCTGGTGATCAGACCCACGGGGAGTTGTCCTCCTTGGTGAGTTATGGGCAGATCCAGCAATCCGTGGTGAATCCTTTTTCCAAGGGATGTGTACGGCCACACTTCCAGCAGAATTCAATCCTGCTGCTTCCTTCCTTTCCATGGAGCAGCCAGCAAGCCCCTCCACCATTTTCAGTCTGGGTGGGCTCTGTGTTGTTGACCCTCTCCAAAGACAACTATTCCCTGTGGAACATTTCTAGCAGAGTGAGCTCGGTGGCTGTGCCTATCTTTGTGAGAGTGGAGCACATCCAGGAGTGGCACCACACTGGATAATCCAAGGCTCTGAGTGAATAAAAATTCAGATTTCCCCAAGACACTTTGGGGCATTTTTCTAGCATTTTTTGCTGTGACGAAGAACCGGGGAGCTGCCAAACCTCTCAGTTCACAAATGTAATTCAAGGCCAGGTTGGACAGGGCTTGATCAGCCTGGGACAGTGGAAGGGTCCCTGCCCGTGGCAGGATTTGCAATGAGCTGATCCTTGAGGTCTCTCCCAGCCCAAACCATTTCAGGATTCCATAAATGCAATGGAATTTGCATTTATGGAGTCCTGGAATATCGGTGTCCCAGTGCCTTACTCCAGGCAGGTCAGGTTCTGCTTTCTGTGCTGCAGTGTAGGTTTGGATCTTCAAATCCAGAATTAAGCAATTTCTCCAAGCCAGCAGCTGGAAAAGGTGTCCCCACAGCTGCTTGAGGAAAGGTCTGGAGATGTTTGCAGAGAACTGTGTTCTTCCCCATCTATAATGGAAGGAACTTGGCTCACCAGCCTCTCTTGTGCACCTGGATTAAAGCTGGTTTAGGCTTGAGCAGAACTTTAATTTTAGCTTTTCTTTGAATATTCCGAAAGATCAGAAGGGCAGAAAGAGAAGGATAAATGAAACAACAACTCTTCTCATAAAATGACCCTCCCAGGGTCTAATCCTGCATCCCCATCGTGCTTTAAACACCTTTGTGAAATCAGAAACATGCAGCACACACGGTGCTGGGGAGGGAAAGGTCTGGCTGTGGCCAGCAAAATCCTCCTGCAAGCCAAGAGGGTGTTACTGCTCTAAGATGTGTCTTTGGTAATTTAAGATGGAGTAACCATGTGGTCACAGAGCAGATTAACATTCCTTGGCCGGCCAGGACGAGCTTTTATTTTGAAAGCCACCTGGGTTCCACTTAAAAGTAGTAGAATAGTGGAGGATTTATTAGGACTGGGCAGGCTCCTATTTAACAATGTCAAGGCAGAGCTGTGGAAATGCAGACACTTTTCTTCTTTGGAGACACGCAGCGCTCTACGGCTCGTCCTTGCACAGCTGTTGCTGTTCTGTAACATCAAACCAGCACACAGAGTTTGGCCATGAAGGATACCTAATATTTGGGTTTTTATACGCAGTGTCTCCAATTTATGCGCTCAGAATCATGAGGATGACTTATGATGTGTTGTGTTTGCCTTGGCAATGGCTCAAACCCAGAAATATATTTCAGGCTTGGCTTTCCAGATATTATCTCAAGTCATTTAAAAGTTCATTATAGGGCACCCGCTAGTGCTGCTCTAGTAAAGGGGCTGTCAGCATTTTTCAAGGGTTTATAACTCAGCCATTAAAAAAAAAAACCTCTCTGTGGGCTGAAACTTGGCATTCAGGGTCTAGGCCCGGCAGTAAATTGTTTTTACAAATTAAAAAAAAATCAGTTTGACTATTATTAAATTATAGGTGGGCTAAATTTTATTTAGAGCTCTTTCAGGCTATTCTCCCGTACTTCTGTAAATTAAAACGTTCCCCAAATGTTTTTATAGAGTGCTACTCTAAAATACGGACAGGCTTTTGTTCTGTGCTTAAATTCTGAGATTTAACTTAAAATATAAGAGCAGTTCTTATCCCAGCATAGCACTTTTCACCTTCAAAGTGCTTTATGAGCATTATCTCATTAATGTACATAGCAGCCTCCCCATGATGTAAGAGGGATTATTATCCTCACTTTATGGCTGGAGACATCGAGCCAAAAGGTTTAGGGCTGTTTTTAAAAGGCCTTAGTTGCACAAATCCCATGTGAGCTTTGATTGGCTTTGGGTGTCTACTTCCCTTTGGCTCTTCTAAAAATCACAACTGAGCTGATTCACCCAAGGCTGCTCCGAGCCAGGATTCAACTCAGACTTTCCAAAGGCCGGTGCCACCAGACTGGATCATTCCCAGTACACAAAACCCATCCTTTTTTTCTAAGAAATTGTTCTTTAGGTCAGAGGGAGTCAACTCCATTTGGAGAGCTCCTGGATGGCAGGAGAACGTCAGATGAATTACAGTGAAATGGATTGGATTGGAAGGAACCTTAAAGTTCATCCCATTCCACCTCTGCCATGGGACACCTTCCACTATCCCAGGTTGCTCCAACCTGGCCTTGGACACTGCCAGGGATCCAGGGGCAGCCACAGCTTCTCTGGGCACCCTGTGCCAGGGTCTGCCCACCCTCACAGGGAAGAATTTCTCCTTTGATGGGCTTTGGAGGGTGAGACACACAATTAAAATACAAGTGAGCTTCTCTCCAGCCCTTCCACATCAGGCAAGGGCAGCAGTGGAGGAGTTTGGTGCATGCCAGGGAAGGGATGCTCCCTGTGTTGTGTGCTTCAATAGCAATCCAAGGTTTTTGGGTCCAATTCCAAAACTGCTTTATCTGTGAGAAACATCTCCCAGAGCTCCCAATGGTTTCAAACCTGCCCTGTTTAAATCTCATCTGAGGTGATGAAATCTTGATCTGATGTGATCTGCTTGATCTGGTTTATGATTTGGATGCTAAATTTATGGATTTGAGGACTAATCTAGGGTGAAATTAGTAGATGAACTTGTTTGAGTGTTTCTGCAGTAGCTCATGGAGAAAGGTGGAGAACAATTAGAGGAGTCAGCAGCTCCTGAGGCCACTTGTGTTGGTACTTACAGCAGAGTTGCAGCCACTCTTTTTCACTGACTTATGATTTCTACTGATGCTTCAAAATCCTTTTCCAGCCTTTGGAAACCTGCCCTACATCCTCACGCCTTTATTTGCCTCTCCTGTATTCCTCAGGACCTTTAAAAGATTCTCTTGACTGTGCTGTGTGTCAGCCAGCCCATCCCAGGGCTCTTTCCTCTCCCTGCTAGGCTGGAGATGTCTGAAGCAGTCTCGGGAACATTATCAGGAATTATATAAACGGCTGCGGTACAGAAACCTTACGTTGGGTAATTAACTGCGGTTCTCCGGTCCCAGGCTGTTAGTGGGGCTTTATTAAACCCAGATTGTGCAGAGAGCCCAGGAGTCCACGAGCTGGCTGCAACTCTGCTTCCCAGAGAGGCTGTTGGGATGGCAGGGCAGAAACATTCCTTGGGATGGAGCTTGGGGAAAGGGTCCTGGGGAGCTGAGGAGCCATGGGACACCCCTGAGAGAGGGTTTGGACCCTGGTGTCTGTCCTGCAGGGCTGGGATCTCTGCCCTTTTAACCCCATCCACAGATTTCCTAAATAATTGGATCCATGGGAGTGTAGGAACAGCTGTGTTTTCGTAGAATCATGGAATGTTCAGGTTGGAAAAGACCTCCAGGATCATCAAGTCCAACCACTGCTATGTTCACCACTGAGCCACGTCCCCAAGTGCCACTTCCACGTGTTTTTTTAACATTTCCAGGGATGGTGACTCCACCACTGCCCTGGGCAGCCCTTTTCAATGCTTTACAACTCTTCCCACGAATTTCTTTTCCCTGATACCCAATGTAAACCTCCCCTGGTGCAACTTGAGGCCGTTCCCTCTCCTCCTGTCCCTTGTTCCCTGAGAGAAGCACAGTTTCACACCTGCAGGTTAGAACTTAATTGAAAAAATACAGGTGGAAAAAAAAAAAATCCCTGTGGGCAGGGCCTCGGTGCCAAATGTTTGTCCCAAATGGCTCCTGGGACCAGGTGAGGACAGGGACGCCTTGTTCAAAGTGCTGTGCAAACAAGGGGTAAGTTGTGTGCTAAACAGATTAAAAACAAAGGCAAGAGATACTGCTCTCCACAAACCATAATGAAGGGAGGAGCTGGGCAAGCCAAGATTACAGGGAATAATTAGGGAAGTGGCTTACTTAGGCAGGTTGGGTGGCTGAGCTGGTTTGGAACGTGCTGGAGGGTTTTTTCACACTTCTAGGGAGGTTTCTTGCTGGAGGTAACTGCAGGTGGACTTGAGAGTGATGGAGCAGAAGCAGCACAGCAGCAGTTTGGGGATTCCCTGTCCCTGGAAGTGTCCAGGTTGGACAGGGCTTGGAGCAACCTGGGATAGTGGAAGGTGTCCCTGCCTGTGGCAGGGGGTGGAACTGGATGAACTCCGAGGTTCCTTCCAATCCAAATAATTCTGTGATTCCAAATTCACTGACTGATTCTGGCTTTTCTTGAGCTCCTGGTTTGGCTCTGAGAGTTCAGGAGTCAGATGCAGTAGGGATTTCTCATTCCTTGGCCACCCTGCTGGGACAGCCAGCAGCTGATGATGGCTCTGGGCACTAACAGCCACCTGGAGATGAAAGCCTGAGGATTCCATTCCCCACCCCCAATCCATCCCCATCTCTCTCCCTGCCTTTAAAGGATTTAATGGAATGGTGAATACAGTGAACTGGGAATGGGCCTCTCCTGAAGGATACCCAGGGAAATAGCCCCTGACAGAAGGCAGTGCTCAGGAGTGGATTAGGAGAGATTCATCTTTGTAATTTTAATTTAATTTGATTTTTCAATCATGAGCCCTATTTCAGATTTGAGGTAATCTTCAGTCCTCTTAGCCATGGAAACACTGAGTGAGAATAAAGTCCCCTTTCCCAGATATGATCCTTATTCCTCATCTCTGCAGTTGGTGCATACAAAATCATGGATAACACACTATCTGCTCTGCCTGTGAGTCACTAGAAATAGCTTGGAGACAGGATCACAGAATCCTGGAATGGTTTGGTTTGGTTTGGAAGAAACCTTAAATCTCATCTCATCCCACCCCCTGCCATGGGCAGGGACACCTTCCACTGTCCCAGGCTGCTCCAAACCCTGTCCAACCTGACCTTGGACACTTCCAGGGATCCAGGGGCAGCCTCAGTTTCTCTGGGTAACAGGATTTTCACTTCTGAATGATTCCTTTCATATATTTCTCTACTTGGTGGATTCTGGCACGAGCAGAGGCAGGTCAGCGTCAAAATGAACAGCTGGAGTGCTGAGATGTTCTTCATGTTTATTGGCCAGGAAAAGGAAAAGAAAAAAGAGCAGCAGTGTTTCTTCTGAGCTAAATGAAGCCAAATAGGAGATGTTGAAACAGCAAATATCCACCTCCTTTGTGTCTCTCCCAAAGACAAGCAGCACCTTTCTCCACAGTGACATTCCCTACTCTGGATCCTTCATTCCCCTTCTTTTCTCTCCAACCCCAGATTACTTCCTGACGCTGGACGAACCCATGAACAACATCACCACCACCCTGGGCCAGACAGCAGAGCTGCACTGCAAGGTGTCTGGGAACCCCCCTCCCACGGTCAGGTGGCTGAAGAACGACGCTCCCGTGGTGCAGGAGCCGCGCAGGATCTCCTTCCGAGCCACCCCCTACGGCTCCCGCCTGCGCATCCGCAACCTGGACACCACCGACACCGGCTACTTCCAGTGCGTGGCCACCAACGGCAGGAGGACTGTCTCCACCACCGGGGTGCTCTTTGTCAAGTTTGGTGAGTGTTCTCCTCTTGGGCTGCTCCAGCTCTTCCTCAGGAGGAGGTGTTTTGTCCGTTTGGTGGAGCGGCGGCGTGGAATTGCTCGGGTTGGAGAAGCCAAGTTGGTTAAAACTTGTTAAATGAAGAAAATCAAACTTATTAAAGAAACCCAGATTGTGCAGAGAGCCCAGGAGTCCACGAGCTGGCTGCAACTCTGCTTCCCAGAGAGGCTGTTGGGATGGCAGGGCAGAAACATTCCTTGGGATGGAGCTTGGGGAAACGGTCCTGGGGAGCTGAGGAGCCATGGGACACCCCTGAGAGAGAGTTTGGACCCTGGTGTCTGTCCTGCAGGGCTGGGATCTCTGCCCTTTTAACCCCATCCACAGATTTCCTAAATAATTGGATCCATGGGAGTGTAGGAACAGCTGTGTTTTCGTAGAATCATGGAATGTTCAGGTTGGAAAAGACCTCCAAGATCATCAAGTCCAACCAGCACCCAGCACTACCACCATGTTCACCATTAAACCACATCCCAAGTGCCACACCCATGGTTTTTGAACAGTTGTAGGGATGGTGACTCCACCACTGCCTTGGGCAGACTGTTCCAACAATTTTGGAGGTGAAATTTTCCCAATATCCAATGT
The DNA here is from genome assembly GCA_016584745.2 of Phylloscopus trochilus trochilus. Taxonomy (NCBI): domain Eukaryota; kingdom Metazoa; phylum Chordata; class Aves; order Passeriformes; family Phylloscopidae; genus Phylloscopus; species Phylloscopus trochilus. Next base: position 2,092,148 of record WQNJ02000093.1, on the reverse strand, counting down.
AAACCTCCCCTGGCCCAGACTGGGGCTGTTCCCTCTCCTCCTGTCCCTGTTCCCTGGGAGCAGAGCCTGACCCCCCCCACTGTCCCCTCCTGGCAGGGAGTTGTGCAGAGCCACAAGGGCCCCCCTGAGCCTCCTTTTCTCCAGGCTGAGCCCCCACTGATGTGGTACCTGGGTAGATTCAGACCAGAGGAGAAAAACTCCTTTATTCTGAGTGACCTCTGTGTCTGGTGAGTGAGAAATTTCAGCTGGCACTGCAAGCCGAGGGCCTGAGATGAGACACATTTATACCTGTCAGGGAAAGTAAGCACTCATTCTTCCAAGTTTATATTGAGATAACTGCCTTCAAAGCTGAGCTTACCACTCAGAAGATTCCAAACAAGAAACAGGTTTTGTGTGTCTTCTCCTCCTCCACTGTCAGGGGGAAATAATTCACTGAGATGAAGATATTTGCGCACAGTCCTGGTTAATCCTCTCTGGAACTGGACAAATAACACGCAGGGAATGATGGATGTGATGAGTTTCATCGTCTTTTTTTTCATAAATCTCCCATGTTTTTTGATTTCTGATAAGAAATTAATCATTAGATGTTCTCCTAAGGCAGTTTCAAGGGGAGGGTGAGTTGCTCACCTGTTTATTGTCCTCATGTCATGTTCTGCAGCCAATACAAGCTTGTCTTTGGTGCTGAGGGACTGCCACTCCTCTGTTCAACTGCATAAACCACAGGCAGCACCACAGAGTGGTGCTTTTATCTTTTAAAAGGTTTTCAAAAGCTTCCTGCTTGCTACCTCGCCGTAACTCATCCTGCTGTTTTTCTTCTGTCACTTTTCCAGGTCCCCCGCCAACAGCAAGCCCAGGATCCTCGTAAGTCCTTTCATGTCTCTTCTGTGGGTTCATTAATCCTGCATTTCAGCAGTCAGAAGTTCATTTGTCATTCAGTGTGACAGGAGCACTTTTACATTCTGCTTTTTAACTCAGATAGGATGGTGATTTATTATAACTGAGTTATCTGTCTCGCACTTGTAATTTCATGTTATCGTGTCAACTCCTATTTCTTACCCCAGACTTCTTAATTTCCAATATTATTACCTTTAGATCCTCTGGTGCCTTCAGTCTGTGAAGTGATTTCAGTGCACCTACAGGTACTTCATCCATGTCACAGCCCAGTCTGGAAAATATTTATCACTACAAGCAGATTTTACTACCCAGGGGCTTCTTGCTGATCTTAAGGGTCGTAAAGTGTGTCTGTCTCTCTGTTACCTGCATTAATAAACAGGCTGAAACCTGAGGTTTTAAAGATTGAGTAGGTGGGTGGGAGCAGTGGCTGTTTGTACCACAGCTCCCCGTGTCCTGGAGCTCAGGTTTGGCTCCTGCTGCAGGGTCTGAGCACTTCCCACCTTGGATTTTGGCAGTGGAGCTTCTGCCTTGGGCAGTTCTTGAGAATATTCACTTTTATGTCTAATTTCAAAATATCTGAGCAAACCTGCTCAGCGCCTTGTTGTCCCCAAGTGTGATCTCCAGCTGTCCTGAGGTTTGAAATCAGTTTTGTGATGCTGCTTATTCACATCTCACCTTGTGGAAAAAATATTGAAAATCCACCTCTCCTGCTGAGGGGAGAGAAACACAGAACCAACTAAACCAGAAAATTAATCTACTAATGCAATTAATGCAATTAAAAGGGCTGCAAAACCTGTGAAATGTGAATGTTCCTGGCTCCTTATGGAAGATCTGCCATGAATTATTGCAGAGGATATAAAAGAGGAGAAGCATCTGACCACAAAAGGATGTTGTAGGATGCCCTCTAATGGAACAGCCTAAAATGTGGTTTTATCTTCCCTTGTGAAGGTGCCTGGTGTGGAATCCTGGAGTTTGTTTTGGAAGGGGAGCTCTTTGCTGGGATTTCAGTTCTGTTTGGGGATTGTGGGGCTCTGGGGAGGGCAGTTTCCTGGTGCTGTGGGATTTGGGGGCTGTTGGGCTCTGCAGCAGTTTGAAGACTTAATAAATGAGGTGAGAAAATGGGGATTTTGTGCTGCTCCCACCTAGTTTGGGGTTTCTGAAATTTGTGGGGTTAAACAACACGTCCTTGGTGGCCAGAACCCACATGAGAGCAGTGTGAGCACAGAAAGCAGAAAGCTGGGCTGGAATTTCCCTGTCTAGGCCACTCAGGATTGCCTCACTTTTTAAAACAAAATACATTTGGGAATCTTTCTTCCCATCATTTTTTTTCTTTCTGGCAGGGGTTTGGTGGTTTTTTGCTCCCCTTCCAAAAAAAAAAACCAAAAACCCCACAACTTAACCAGCTCAAATACACACAAAGGATGTGAAAAGAAAGGGAGATGTTCTCTTTAATAGTTGATTTTGTAGTTGTGCCTTATAGTTTTGTAACCAAAAGAGAAATTTAATCACACTTCAGTTGCATATTGGGAAATGCAGGAGGGAAATTACCTCAATTTTTGGTTCTTTCCTCTTTGCTGTTCTTTCTGTTTGCTGTTCTTCAGTGCACAGAATATCCTGGGGATGAGATTGTGTGACTCACTCACTTGTAGCCTTCTCCCTTTACAAGCTGAAAAATGAATTTGTGGCTATGAAATTCCTTTCTCTGCTTTTTTTCTGTGAAAACCAAGCCCATCTGTGCCAGTGTTCAAGCTCCAGGGTGAGAGATGAAGTACCTGGTTTGTTTGAAGTGCCTCCCTCATCATCTTCCCTCTGGGGAAACACTTTCCTTGGGAATAGTCTGGAAGCTGGGTCATAAAATACAGAACAAAACTGATGGCAAGCTCCTGGGCCTGCCTTTCCCATGTCTTTATCAGTCACCCATGAGTGGAAGGTTCTGTTCATTTACAGATTTCATTTGAGGATTGTGTTTTTAAAGCTATCCACACACTCAGCACTTCCCCTTCCATAATTTATATGGAATTTTTCCTTCTGCCCCGATGTGATGGCAGAAAAACAGATGGGCCAAGTGTGAACAGGAATGTTAAATGATGATTTTCTCCAAAAGCAGGGACAGGCAGGGGTAGATAACACAATAATTCATGGGTGTTGTTTCTGCTGCTTTCCCTAAGAGAAAAAGTCTGATTTGGAAATCAGTCTGAAGCAAAGGCAGCGGTGCTGTCCCTAAGGACACCAGGAGCCCAAGGGTGCTGAACATCCTTCCTTTAACTCTGCCCTGTTGGACAAGCTGTCAAACCCTTGGGATCACCTTCCATGATGCTGCTCTGCTGCTCTGACTTCACTGGGAGCAACTTCTTCTGTTTAAAAAAAAACCCCACCCAACAAGCCCTACTCGTGCTTGATAAATAAATCTTTCTTTTATCTTTGGGTGCTGCTTCAGGGCAGCTCAGGGGATGTGGGGAGGGTGTGAGTGCCCATGTCCCACACCTGGATGTGTCCCCAGGAGGCAGCTCCAGGCTGGAAGAGTTTCCAGCACCTGGATGGTGTCAAGGGCACCTGCACATCTGGGAGGGGCAGGGAGGTCAGGCAGCTCTGAGCACCCTCAGCTGATGGATCTCCTCCTTTTACCCACCAATCCCTGCATTCAAACAGGGCTGAGGGGATAATCCTGGGCAGGTCAAAGGCAGCATTTTGGTGCTTCACCCAGGTATTTGTGCACTGCTCTGTGTCTGTGTGTTGTGCACACAAACATTTCACAGAATCCCAGAAGGGTTTGGGTTGGAAGGGACCTCAAAGATCACCTCACTCCAACCCCTGCCAGGGACACCTTCCACTCAACCAGGAATTTGCACTGTAGCCATTGCCTCTCAAAATTTCCCCCAAACCCCAGATTTTGAACCTTATTTTTCAAGTTCCTGTGCTGCACCTCCCTTTGAAACTCACTTTTTATCCATCATCCACGGCAAGGTTGGTCCCTTGAGGACACAGGAATGTGTGTCTTCACCTCAGGTGTGGCTACAGAGATCAGAACCAGAACAGAACCAGGTCAGGGCACAGCAGATTCCTGGAGATGAGAGAATTTAATGTAACAATAGAGGTACTTTGGCCTGGGAAATGGTTCTGTGCCCAACCTTTTTGTTCTTTTTGTCTCATTCTCCACTGTTCCCGTTGCCTGGAGCCTTGGCTTTGTGCTTATCCCACTGCAGGAGAAATCCTGGGCACAAATCACTGGAATTGGAGGTGGTGGAGCAAGAACTTCCACAGGAGCAGTAGGGAGAAAGAAAAGGAAAATGCCAGTTTACATGGGCTGGTGTGAAAATGAGCTGAAAAACCCTGCTGGAGTGGAATCCAGTGGGGAGAGTGCATGAAAATGCTCTGTATTTATTGTTTATTGTGTTGTGAGCGTGTTCTGAAGAGGTTTAACCTGGGTGTGTATGGCAGGGATATATTCCCAAGTGGAATATGTACATCCTGGTGCCAATATTTCTCTGGCACAGTTCTTTTATTCTTCATGGAGCCTCTTCTATATATAAATATCCTAAATATGGCATTGTTTTGTTCTTTATTTAACCACTGGGAATGAAGAGAGGGGAAAAGAGGAGACAAGAGGGCTGTAACTTTAAGGAGCATCTGATTCATAAAATGAAATGAGGTTTGTGATTCCCAGAAATAGCTTGCAAGGCTTGTGAAACCACAAACCCCCCTGGATTTTCCCATCTTTTTCAGTGACTGAGATTTTTTTTTTTTTTTAGATTTTTTTTTTAGATTTTTTTTTTTACTTTCAGCTAAACACATCTGGGTTTTTTAGTCAAACAGATCTTTTGTACAGTGGCTCTGTATGCCAGCACGGTTCCTGCAACAAGAAAATGTGTAAGCACTGGCCAGCATCCAGGTGAGGCTTGGCCAGCTGCGTGTGTGATTGTGGGTTTCAAAGAGGAACACAGAGACTTTCCTCTTTTGGCCACAGGAGGTAAAATTTAGAGAAGAAAAAAAAAATAAAAAATGGCAATTAAGAGGCCAGAACAGATTCCCTGCTCCAGCAGCATCCTGAGAGCGACATCCCTGCGCTCTGGCTGCCAGGTTTGACTCCTGGAATCTTGGAATTCCAGCCTGCCACTACATTTTGTGGCTGGCACAGAAAACTCCCTCCTGCTGTTCAATGATGGAAATTCTGAATGAGGACTGGACACAATTCCCAGGTGGTTTGGTGTGGGATCTTTTACAGTCCCACTGCGTGCTGGTGCTGCAGCTCATTCCTACGGCCTGTGGGGATCTGACACAAGCCTGAAGTGGGATATTCCATGCAGGGGCCAATAAAAATATATATTTGTGGGGGGAAAAAAAAGCCCCACGTGGTGCAAGGTTGGAGCCTGAGTGGCTGATGCTGACACAAACCATGGTACGTGCTGCTGCATGACTTCATCCCAGGGAAAATAATCCCCCCTCAGTTTGCCAGGGGCTCGGGCAGGTTATCTGCTGGGAATGTTCCCAGGGAGAGCTGCCCTTGTCCTCTCCACGGGGCTCTTTGATCTGCTGCACACTTATCTCTCGTGCCACTGTCTCACCTTTTCCCTGGATTGTTCTGCTCTGGCACTGGGGACGAGGAAGTGTCTGCTGAGGGAGCGGGGTGTGCAGGTTTTTGGGGGTCAGGCTCTTGGATTTTCCTGATTGAGCAAAGAAGACCTGAAAGCCTCTGGGTAAATGTGACACAGAATTTAGGAAGCCACAGTTGTGTCTTGTATGAAGTGAATTGGCTGCAGAGCCTATTTCAGGGTGTTTTATCGACCTCAGGGTACTTAGGTAGCTAAATATACACCTTATCTGGGAATCCCAGGCTCCTTTGCCTCTTTACCTCCCCTTATCACCCAGACATGTGGGAAGCTGAGCCAAAGTAAGGTTTAAGGTGTGGTTGAGGGGCCTGAACTGGAGCTGGTGCAGCTGAAAGGCCACAGGGCACCTGGTGTGGGCAGATCAGCCCAAACTATTGCAGGAGTGGCCTGAAACAGAAAAGAGAATGGAATCACAGGGTGGGGTGGGGTGGAAAGGACCTTAAATCCCATCCATCCCACCCCTGCCATGGCAGGGACACCTTCCACTGTCCCAGGCTGCTCCAAACCCATCCAACCTGGCCTTGGACACTTCCACAGATCCAGGAGCAGCTACAGCTGCTCTGGGAATTCTGTTCCAGGGCCTTCCCACCCTCCCAGCCAGGAATTCCTTCCCATTACCCAATTGTTCCTGCCTGCTGTGCCCTGCATCACCCTCCCATGCTCATGTGAGCAGTGCTGCCAACAGCCACGTTCTTTGCCATGAAGTGGCTTCAGTCGTGTTTTGCTATGCTGTGGCAAGCCTGCAGGAAAGAAATTGGCCTGGAGCTTGGTGAAAGATCGACCTTAGAAAGTGCTTTTGACTTTTGAGAGGGTATCTGAGACCTGCTCCTGCAGATTTCAGCTGAAGTGTTCCCTTATCTGCGGGCAGTGCAAACAGAAACCCCTCCTGCCCACACGTGGCACGGGGGGAAAGGCCCAGCCCAGCGTGGAGACAGAGCTGAATTATCTGAAAACAAATTAATTACAGAGGGGTCAATATTGTTTTAAGCAGGGAGTGAAGTGCGTTAGAACTTGGGCGTGGGGAGCACAAAGGAGAGACAATGCTCTGTGGAGAAGCTGGCTTGGCTTTCCTTCTGTGCAGGATCACCCAGAGCAGCTACAGATGGATGGGAATAAATGTTTGGGGTGGAAGTGACCCTTGTGGAACGCTCCAGTCAGGATTTGAGGAGTTTGGGACTTATATTTCCATCAGACTTTCACACAACCATGCTGCACAGGCAGTATTCCCTGGCCTGGCATGTGGGATTTGTGGCCAGATCTTGGAGACTGAGGGAGTTGAGAGTGAGGATAACACTGAAAGAGGCATTTATGCTGTCATTCTATCTTTATTGCCTTTATTTATATATCAATCAATGACTTGATTTATATTCCTATATATATATATATCTCAAGGCCTTATTGCCTTTTTTAACCCTGGATCCAGGAAATTCTCAAATCCCTCACAGAGTCTTGGTTATTCATTGGACTCAATGATTTTTCCCAACCTTAATAAATCTATGATTCCAAGGGGACTGATAAGTAAAGTACAGATATAGGATAAATTTTCCTTTCTCTAATTGAATATCTCAGTTATCAATCTTTCCACAACACTAAAGAAATCCTGTGATGACATAATTTGACCCTGAATTACAGACTGTGTGCCAGTTTTCCTGATTTATTTTAAAAGGAGCAAAGTGAGGATCATTTTGAAGTTTTTTGACAACAGAAAGGCAAAAAAATAAATCAGGAAATGCTGGAAAGTTGCATTACTTCAGCTGATCGTTTCCTCCAGGCCGTTGTGTTCATGGAGATGTTCTTCAACTGTTGTAAAAAATAACAAATATCATTAAGCCCAGTTGGCAGTCTGGGTCTGACTAATAATAAACCCAGTCTCGTGAGTTAAACCAAACAGCCAAACCTGCCAAATGTTGTTCCCATTAATGCCTTAGTGTCACCCAGAGGCCTTTTTCCCACTGCTCTCCCTGCAGAAGTTGTCTGGGCTGGAGTTCATACCCCCAGGACAGGGGACCTGTGCTCCTAAGCTCCACATTAAGTCTGCTTGGAAACAAAAACTATTGGATTTGATTTAAACATTCAAAGCTTCCAAACTTTGCTTTTATTCCCTGTTGAAACCAAGCTGAGGCCATCAGGCATTTGTCTCAGAAAATAAAACTTGCACAGCCCTTAACCCAGCAGAGAGCAGGGAGATGCTGGCTGTGCTTCAGAGCAGAGGCATAATCTGGTTTTCCCATATTTCATGTGGTCATTCCAGGTAACAGCTCCTTTGAAGCCAACCCCAAAATCCCTGGTGGAGCTGCTAAAAGCTTGCAGCAGCACTTTGGGCCAAACCACTGGGTTTTTGTGAAGCATTCCAGCGTTCAGGAGGCGGTGTTTGCTCTTTAAGACAGTTTTAATCAAAAAAAAAAATCTCGTTTAGCTCTAATCAGAAGGACATTTAGATTGGCTTAGCAGGATTTCTTTGAGCCTGAAGGCTGTGAGGAAAGGCCTGACAGTATTACAGTGACATTGGGTTTCAGCCATCCTGGCCTGGGTCAGGTTTCAGTCCTGGCTCAGCAGAGCCTGGCTTTGGAAGGACTTGGCCTGAACGTGTGTTGTGTGCTCAAAGAGGACAAATAAACAACAATGTTTTAGAGAGTCTCTGATTCGTGTGAGATTAAACCTGATTTTTGTTCTGCTTGAGACAACAGAGGAAAATTGCTGATCTGTTGTTTTATTTGTGTGTAAATCCAACCCAGTTCCTTCCTCAGTCGCCTTTCAGGGCAGAGTTGCTTTTTGCCTGGTGAGACAGCCCAGGCTGGCATCCAGGGCTGGGTGCTGGACCTTGGCTTGTCCCTGGGAGTTTCTGTCCCAGCTGGGAGCTGGGCAGCTGCAGAGCTTCCTTCCCTCACAGAGCCATGGAATGGGTTGGGTTGGGTTGGGTTGGGTTGGGTGGGACATTAAAGCTCATCCTGTGGCAGGGACACCTTCCACTATCCCACAGTGCTCCAACCTGGCCTTGGACACTGCCAGGGATCCAGGGGCAGCCACAGCTTCTCTGGGAATTCCATCCCAGCCCCTCCCCAGCCTCCAAGCCAGGAATTCCTTCCCCATATCCCATCCAAACCTATTCTTTTACAATTTGAACTCATCCCAAGCTCTGTTTAGGATTTTACTCCAGGTTTCTGCAGCCTTCAGGGGAGCCAGTGTTGGGGCAAGTGTTTATTCAGCCTAGTAAAACCATTTAAAAGTGGGAATAAATCTGTAGTGACCCAAGGGGCTTCCATGACTTCAACAGGGTGTAAAACCTTGGGAATGAGTTTTCCTACAAGGATAACATCACTGCTCCTCCTGTGTGCAGTTACTACTCGCTCCCAGCCTGTGTAGCTCCATCACAAAGTCCTGCAGTGCAAAGGGAGAAGATTATAAGGTGTTACATTATTTATCCTGATAATTAAAACCATTCCTGACGTTCCAGCTCCGGCTGTTCAAAGCAATAACCCCGGGCCACCTCAAATACTGTAAAAGGAGTTAATCATCCATTTCTGAGTGTGTCAAGTTTATTGATCTTGTTAACAGGAAAACATGCCTGGTTACCTGGGTGAGGAAGGAAAGCACTTATCATCTGAGCTGGGATTTGGATGCTGTTATTGGTGCCTGAGCCAGCCAGGATGAGTGCTCAGCAAAAATGAATCACAAATGTTACCCCACCATAGCTCTCCAGCTGAATTCCTTGCGTCGGTGAATTTACTTTCAACAAATAAATTTTCTTTCCCTCCTGATTTTGCTCCAGGTGAATGGACACATTCTTTTGCCACAGTTCTGCCCAGCAATTAGCAGCAAGGACACTTGGCCAGCCAGTTCCCTTTCAAGGTTCATAGTTTAGGGATTTGGAGGGCTTAAAGTGAGGAGGGACCATTGCAGTCCCCACTGCTGTAGAGCTTCTCTCTTTGGGTATTGGCTCAGTTCTGGTGATTTTCAGTTAACTGGGGCACATCTTTGGGGAGAAAAAAAAAAGTGTCATGTTGATTTTATCTGCCTTTAACTTCTGAACGTGCTCGTGCATGGGGTCAGATGCCCCTCTAGGATCCTCAATGTAAAACCACTCTTCCCTTTACCAGCCAGCTCCTGACTCTGCCAAAGTGACCCTGAGAGGTCTCCTTTCCATGAGCTCCTGGGCATTGCCCCCAGCTCTGTCACCACCTCAAGGCCTGGGTTGTTTGGGCTTCATTCCAGCCATTCCACTGCTTTGTGAAGGTGTGTAAGGCCAACAGGGTGGCCTGATTTGGGTTTTCCCAGGATGTGTGTGAGTACAGACAGCACACGGTATCCTGCAGAGATCAGGGAGAGGTTTCTTCTACACTTCTGGGATGGAAATTGCCTCAACCTGCCTGTGTCTAAAAGATTTGGCTTTAGCAATTCCTCTCTAATGTCTTCTTTAGCTACTTTTGAAACAGAAGCTGTTTTATTGCATTTAAATGATGAATAAATGCCTTTAACTCTGCGTTCTTGGTGACAGTTCCACCATTTCCATCTTGTGAGGAACAAATATGAATTACAGCAGAAACTCTTCATCTTGAACTTGAAAGCATCAAAAAGCCTCTTTTGCACCGTTGGTACCTCTGATAATTTTGGAAATCTCCTTGTCTGGCTTTTGCTCCTCTCAGTAAATTTTCAGCATTTATTTAAAATTTGGTTGTTTCAGTTTTGCCTCCTCTATGGGCACCAATTAGCCCAGGGGTATCAGATGAGGATTTGCCCTTCCCAGGAGCATTCCCATCTTTTGGAGACTGGGAAGGAAGGAAGGAAGGAAGGAAGGAAGGAAGGAAGGAAGGAAGGAAGGAAGGAAGGAAGGAAGGAAGGAAGGAAGGAAGGAAGGAAGGAAGGAAGGAAGGAAGGAAGGAAGGAAGAGATAATGAGAGACAATATTATTCCAGCAATGCTAAAGGTGAGGGAAGGCCCTGGGGAGTGTTTGCTTTGCACTGGGAGCAGTTTGGGACATCAGGAGCTGTTTCAGGGTCTGATCTCAGCCGTGTGGGGATAAACCAGAGGAACTCCGTGGGCTTCAGCTCTGGATTTTTCCATGAAGAACATGGATTGTTACTCCATCCCTGGCACTGCAGACAGAACAGGCAATCGTGATCTTGCCAAAATAAAGTTCCTTGGCTGCATCAAAGGAGCAGCAGGGTAGGAATATCAGGGTTCCCTTTGATTTTCAACTCTAAATGGCTCTGCTGCAGGACAGGGGGGGCGTGCCTGCCCTTTAAACGATGTTTGGCTTAATCCTCAAATTTTTAATGCAGTTGCAAAATCCGTGTTTTATATTACAAGACCACGATAAGAGTGAGTATTGATCTGAGAATTTCACCTACTCCGAGATAAAACCCAGCTTTTAAATTTGATCCAGTGCAACTGCTCCAGTGTGCCAGAACAGATATTATTAAAACAAGGTTCTAGAAACAAGTCTGTTATCTTAAATAATATTTGTCCAGTGGGAGAATGCATTAATATCAGCCATATCATGCATTTAAGCTTATCAATACCAATTAATTTCAGATTTGCAGCTGAATTGTTGGTGGCACCGGTAGGAAGTCTGGCATTCCTGTGCTTTAATTTGCATCAAAGCACCCCAATAATCACGTGTAAAATACCCTAAAATACTGTGATCCATTCCCAGCGGCACATTACCATAATTCCTTCTAATGCAGACCTCGAGGGGATTCCTATTCTCAATTGCTGGCTCGCTGGAATAATAAAATAAAACTACATAAAGCAATTGGGATAGTTTTATATGTTGGGAAATATCAATAAATTTCATATCCTGAAACTTTGACAAGTCCAAAAAAAAAGGGCATTTTCAGCCACATGAATTTTAAAAATGTGCTTATTGTGGGGGATGAAAAGTGGGTTTTTTTCACCTTGAATACCAATTATTGGCTGTAAAAAGGCTGTGAAGGGACAGCTTTGAGGTGTTTTCCAAAGACTGGGCTTTTCCTTGAGCTCCTCAGACAAACAATTTAAACTTGCAGAGTTTCAAACTGGTCAGCGTTGAAAAATTAGATGTTTCCAACCACATACAAAAAAAAGAAAGTATTTAGAATTTACTTAATAATTCTTTTAATCCTGCTGCCAGAAAACGGGCAGGAAGGTGTGTTGGAACATATTCACTTTTTTGGGCTGACACAAGGAAGGGGCAGTGACTGGCTGGGGTTTTTTTTTCCCTAGAAACTGAAGTTTTGGGAGGGATTTGTCCCATTTTTGAGTAGAAAACTGCCATTTTTTTTTTCACAATTCTTCCCTGGATTTTCAGAATTTAGGGCTGGACATCCCTCTCAAGGCTAACCAAAATGAGAACAGTTGGGCTCTAAATTCTGAATATTCCAGCCCTACCTCATGAAATGAGAGTGGCTTGGTCCCAGGGTGCTTCCTGGAGTGTGGTTGCTTCACTCAGGTCTGTGCAGCCTCCGGAGAGAGGGAAAATGTTTTTAAGGAAAACAAACATGATCTGTCTCCATGATATCCCATTTCCATGGGGGCACGGCCAATTTTCACTGGGGTTTGTTGTCTTAAGAAGGAGTTTCTTATCTCCAGAAGGATCTTTTCCACAGGTCACTCCCAGTTTGGTATGGTGGGGATGCCCTTTGGGGCTCTGGCAATTCCCAGCTGAGGAATTTGTGTGCCAGGGCCTGGATTTATGGTGGACCTGCAGTTTTTGTGAACTTCCAGTGTTTTCACAGTTGTGAGGCTTGACCAAGGAATTCGAGCTGCTTAAGATGGGTTTGGATTTACCCCCCAGCTCAAGTTTGTGTTGCTCCTAAACCCAACAATCCCAGACTGCTGAGGAAAGCTCCGTGTTCCCACCCGGGCCTAACTCCCAGGAAGGTTCCTGAGGGAAATCCACTGCATTTTCTTAAAGAAGTCAGGAATTTCACAGAGCCATAAGATTGTTTAGCTTGGAAAAGCCCTCTGAGATGGAGTCCAAGCACCCCCAGCACTGCCAAGGCCAACGCTGCTCCATGTCCCCAAGTGTCACAGCCACGGGGATTTTGAATCCCTGCAGGGATGGGGACTCCACCACTGCCCCACTTCCAATGCCTGATCACCTTTTCCAGGAAAAAAAATCCTCCCAATATCCAACCTAAACCTCTCCTGGTACAACTTGAGGCTGTTTCCTCTCATCCTGTTCTCTGGGAGCACAGCCTGACCCCCTCTGGCTGCCCCCTCCTATCATTTTTCTTTTTCTCAAGAGAAATAAACCAGCCTAATTTTGGTAACTTCCAGCTTGCTGTTATTTTTGCAGCAATTGTGGACTCCATTTATTGATGGGTGCAAATTTCTGGTCAAATAATGGCTTAAAGCAGCTAACATTATAGGTATTATTTTTAATTAACTTGTGCCGAGGCATGTGTTTCACTTTTAATTCAAGTGTCAGGTTTGTGAAGTCTGTTTCTCATCATGCTTAGGGTTAAAATATTAGGCCACCAGAAGAAAGAACTATTTGAGGCACAGAAGACAAATTAAATGTTAGGAGGAAGGAGAGGGGAGGGAAGAGCAGAAATAAAGCTGTGACTCCAGAAAATAAGGGAAAGCAGGAAAGAGTTAGGGAGAGATAAAATGGGCTGAAACTCATTTTGTGGGGTTCAGTATTACAGGTTTTTCTCTCAGTTTGGAAGAGTTCAAAGCTGTATTTGCAGCATCCTGATACCCAGGAAAGGTTGGGGTGTTGCTTTCTAGAACATCAGAATCTGGATTTTCAGAATTTAGGGCCGAGCAACCTTCTCAAGTCTAACCAAACTGTGCCTAATTGGGCCCTAAATTCTGAATATTCCTTCCCAGCTAGGAGAGATTTGGGAAAAAAAAAATAAAAAATTGAAGGGTGTGGCCAAGCTCTTCCCTTTGCCTTAGTGTCCAGCTTCCCAGCAGTGGGTAGGACGTGGATGAGGATGGGATGTGCTCCAGCCCCATCCATCCCCCCACAAGACCCCTCAGACCATCAGCCACGGGGTCTGGGATCACTCAGGGCAGAGCAGCTGCAGATTTCTGGGTTGGAGCTGCCAACCCTTCCACCCCAACCTCCTCCTCTGGAGCTCCATGCCCGATGAGAGGTGGGTGAGGGTGGGTGAGACCCCTGCGGCCCCGGGAGGGAATCCAGCAGGAGGGAGGGGATTTTTCTGGGGGTTTTCTCCTCTGGGAGAGGAGGCAACCTTCAGCACATGTAACCTTATCCCTCTTGACTGCTCTTCAAAAACATTTCACGGGGTTTTTTCGAAACTTGGACGAGCCGAGCTTCTAAAGTAACCTTAAAATAGCTCTGTCAAACAAAACCCCAGTGCCAGGAGTTTCCTGCCGTTCCCAGAACTCCCAGCATATGATTTGCAGTTCATCCTGAATAATGATGTCAAGGATCTGCCAGGAAAGATGCAAACCCTGCTCCCAAGGTCCTTCCCTAACCAGCTGCAGCTGCTGAGCCACCCCGGCCTGCAGGGAATGCCCTTGGGCTTTGCAGGAGTTGTGTTAGCAAAGGAGGAAAAAAAACCATCTCTGAAGCTGAGTCTCAGGGCTGATTTATTGAGTTTTGATCAATATTTAGCTCTAATTCGTGGCCCTAATGTGGCCTCAGTGCTGGCCTGGGCTCTCTGGTGCCATCCCACTGCAAATCCCTTCGAGCAGCATCCCAAACCCGCAGGAATTTTGGATTATTTATCCATCTCTGGATTGGAGGCATCATTCAAAACAACCATCAGTCTGAATAATGAGGTAACAATTAATAAACCAATTCCTTATTTAATTATTGGCATTTTTTAATCACAGAATCCTAGAATGGTTTGTGCTGGGCAGGACATTAAAGATTATTTTATTCCAACCCCTGTCAGAAGCAGGGATATCTTCCACTATCCCAGACTTTACTATTATTATTAATAATAATTATTCTTATTATTCAGAAGTTCTATGGAACTCTATAATGATGTCAAAGCACAGCATAATGAATTTTTTACTTTCTGCCTCTGCTTTCCCATTTCAGCCCTGGCTGCCCTGTGCCTTTAAAGGGGTGTCAAAACAGCAACAGCTTTTATTGCCCAGAACTTTTCCCTAAATTACACAGTGACGTGGAAGTCTGGGCAGTTCTCTTCTTTTTTGCAAAGCGAAATGCAGAAATTTGCTGAAATATTATCATGAAGCAGAGCCAAGGTGTTCCCATTTTCCAAGAGAGGCACAAGCAACTGAGTTTTGCTCTTTGGAAAGTATGAGAGAATTTTTATTCATCTGTTTGCTTTAAGGGAGATCTGCCAAGTCAAAACTCTTTCTTTTCATCCTGTGTGAAGCTGGAACACGAGGAGGGAACAAAATATAATTTATTTAACAATGTGCTAATAATTTATACAGAGAAGGGGCACTGGGTGTACGTAACCATAACAATAATTTATTGATACACCTTGTAATTAATGGCAAGACAAAATGTCTTTCACTCTGTCAGTGAGAAAAATGTCTGCAGTCTTCACCCAGAGCCAAAACTTTTCCATCTCCACTTGGTAGATCTGGGAGATAATTCAGCTTTTATTTGCTTTTGCTCTTCAGATTGGTTAATTCTCCTAAATGAACCTTCTCTGCATTTACACCTGAATTCATGCTGGCTTTTGGGACACTCAGGGCGTTTGGGACTTTGTGTTGCCTCGTTCTGTTCTCTCCTTTGGCCATTTTTGCTCAAGACATCCAAATTAGTCCTGGATTTATGATTCTTTCTTGCAGGGTACTCATTTAAATCCTTCTTAAGGCAAAAGAGGGAAGAGATAAAGAAAGAAGGGAGGGAGGGAGGGAGGGAGGAAGGAAGGAAGGAAGGAAGGAAGGAAGGAAGGAAGGAAGGAAGGAAGGAAGGAAGGAAGGAAGGGAGAAAGAGAAAGAAAGAGAAAGAAAGAGAAAGAGAGAGAGAAAAAGAGAAAGAAAGAAAGAAAGAAAGAAAGAAAGAAAGAAAGAAAGAAAGAGAGAGAGAGAGAGAAAGAGAGAGAGAGAGAGAAAGAAAGAAAGAAAGAAAGAAAGAAAGAAAGAAAGAAAGAAAGAAAGAAAGAAAGAAAGAAAAGAAAAGAAAAGAAAGAAAAGAAAAGAAAGAACCATGGGGTGTGGTAGGAATGACCACACAATTACAACATCTCTGGAATATGCATTTTTAGTATATTGGATTGTAAAAATAAATACGACATGATCTCACAGGTTCAGGTTTTCTATCAATATATGAAATACTTTGAAATGAACTCACGTTAAAGCCTGGTTACAAAGCTTTTGCTGAACTGAGTTCCTGGACTTGTTGTTGGCATTTGCTGGAAATGTTGTTTAAATTTGGGCGATTTCTTGTAATTTACAAAAAGGCTGGCAAAGAAAATTCAGGATGTTGGGAAGTGGAGTTTGACAGAGAACCTGGCAGAGATGGTTTGTGTTTAGGAACTCGTTGCAGAGGAGCTGGTACCACGAAGCCCCTCCAGGCTTAGTGTGAAGCAATAAAATAAATATTGCAATCTGATTGTTAATGCTTCTCTGCCCTGCCTGGTTTGCATGGGGATTCCCAAAAAGCTGCAGAGGCAGAAATTCTGCCCAGTTTCAGAAAAGGAGCTGCACTGGGAGGGGGGGTCAGCCTCTGGATTCACTGGAGCCTCGCACCAGGAGCAGCTGAGATAAAGGGATGGAATCAGAGAATGGTCTGGGCTGGAAAGGGATCTTAAAGAGATTTTGGCTGTGAACACCCTCCAAAGCTCTTCCTTGGTTTTCTGTCAACTTTGAGCAATCAGATCCTCAGAGACACCTGAGCAGGGTGTAAATTAATCCTCGGTGCTATTCTTACCCCGAGCCAGAGGTGCTGTCACAGGGAGAAGTGCAGCGGGATCCAAAAGCAATGGGCAAGCTCCAAGATAAACATCCAGGCTGGAAATATTGACAGAGTGAAACACAAAACAGAGTGGAAACCAAACCTGAAAAGGCTCTTAAAGCCCTCCAGTGCTGCATCATCTGTTGGTCATTAAAACGCAGCACTTTTGTCTTGTGCAGCCTTCACCCAGCGCCGCCGGGGCTCTGTGGGGTGCAGGCAGTGCAAGGAGCAGGAATCGCTTATGGGGCAGCTCCCAGAACCCAAAGCCGGTGCCGTGGTCGGGCTGGAGTTGTTCCTGCAGGCTGCCATCCCTCTTTTCCACCTGCTGGCTGCTGTCCGCCCCGCTCCAGCCGGAATTTGCACAAGTGATCAAAGCCCATCCAGGACCAGAAACGCCTCCGGGCTTGGATTGACTTGCAGTTCGTTAGGACTTAATCGTTCGGATTTAGGCTGGTCTGTAAATGTTAACACATTGATTGCTGGGTCAGGCTTAATTCCCGTCCTGCTGGGGCCAAAGGGAGCCGTCCTTGTGCGGGGTCAGGATCAAGGAGCAGAAACACTTCCGAGGGGGATGCGGTGGTTCCTTCCACAGAGCAGGTGAGGGATGCCAAGCACGGGCTGTGGGAAAGGAATGCGGGCTCAGCCTCCATCGCAAGAAACCGAGAGCTGTGTTTAAAGCCAAAACCTGATAATAGCCGTGTTTAAAGCCAAAACCCGATAGGCGTGTTTAAAACCAAAAAGTGATCGCTGTGTTTAAAACCAAAAACTGAGAGCTGTGTTTAAAACCAAAAACTGAGAGCTGTGTTTAAAGCCAAAACCTGATAATAGCCGTGTTTAAAGCCAAAACCCGATAGGCGTGTTTAAAACCAAAAAGTGATCGGTGTGTTTAAAACCAAAAAGTGATCGGTGTGTTTAAAACCAAAAACTGAGAGCTGTGTTTAAAGCCAAAACCTGATAATAGCCGTGTTTAAAGCCAAAACCTGATAGGTGTGTTTAAAACCAAAAAAAAAGTGATGGCTGTGTTTAAAGCCAAAAGCCGGTGGCTGTGTTTAAAGCCAAACCTGAAAAGAGCTGCATTTAAAGGCAGAGCGCTGCCAGGGGGCAGCAGGAGGTGAGGAATTTGTTGAAGCTGCGGGAGCCCTTCACGCTTTTGTGGCTTTCGTGCCGGGCTCCGGCTCTGGATTCGGATGGGTTTGGAGGGAATGCCTGGAAAGCAGAGGGTGATCACCTCGGCAGCATCTGTTCAGTGGGAAAGGGTTTGGGAGAGCTGTGGCTGTTCCCCAAACCCCTGTGCTGTGGGGAGCAGCGGCTCAGGGGGCTGCTGTTCAATAGAGGAACCTCCCATCCCTGTTCTTTGTCCCCAAGACCCCCGGAGCAGAGTCCAGGGAACCGCGGAGTCTCAGGGTCCCTCTGTCATACCCTGATGCTCTTGTTAATTTGTTTTACTCTTCTGTCCCGTTATGGAGCTGATTCCCAAAACAATCCTAAGTAGTTCCTGCTCCTCATGAGCTACTAATCTGGAGTTCTCCCTGTGTGAATTCCGCTGGATGCAGCCCCAGGGCAGAGCTGCCGGCATCCTGGCCCTCCCTCTTTCCTGGAATCTTCCCCTCCCGAGATTATCTGCAAAAATCCCGTTCCTCAGGGCATTTCCAGGTGAGCTGGTGGCCCCGCTCACTGCCAGCCCTCGCTGCTGTCCTTCCCTTCAAAGGGGAGCCTTTGGGTGGTCCCTGAGCGAAATTCCAGGATAAATTTAACCTGGAGAAAAGGAGGCTCTGGGAGGACCTTGTGGATCTGCACAACTCCCTGCCAGGAGGGGACAGCCAGGGGGGGATTTGGGATCTGCTCCCAGGAAACAGGGACAAGAGGAGAGGGAACGGCCTCAGGCTGGCCCAGGGGAGGGTAAAGTTGGATATTTTGGAAATTTGCTTCATAGAAAGTGTGGTCAGACATCGGCACACAGTCCCTATCCCTGGAGGGATTTAAAATCCCTGTGGATGTGGCACTTCGGGACGTGGTCAGTGGTGGCCTTGGCAGTGCTGGGGAATGGTTGGACTCAATCCTAGTGGCCTTTTCCAACCTTAAAGAGTCTATGATGCTGTAATTCCATTAAAATAATAAACGGCTAATTAATTATATCCTATGTGGGCATTTAATGATGGGAGGATGAACTCGACTCCAGAGCCTGCAGTTGCTCTTGGGGTTTTTCAGCTCAGGTTCCAGTTTTTCCCTTCAAGAACCAAGAGAACAAAACTATTTTCACCAGAGCTGGCTCCGTGCAGGAACCCAAGGATGTGGTTGTGCATCCCCCGCTTGCATCTCAAGTGTCTTTGTTGCCTGAATCCCTGAGGCACCTCTACCTTCCCTCGGGCTATTAATGAAGGGTTTAATTGGTCGTGCTTTTGCAACCCAGCTTCCAACATGCTTGGGAACATCTTGGGGCCACCATCCAGCCAAAGCTGGACCCTTTCCCACCGATTTCCCAACGCTGAGAGCTTTCCATCTCTCCCATCCCTCTTTCCCACCACGTCGCCTTCACACTCATAAATTACTGCGCTTTAATCCCCGGCGTTTGGCTTCTCCCTGTGAGCGCTGCGGGAATCCCGGGGCGCTGCTCTGTTCGCCCGGCGATGCCGGGAGATGTCTGGGATGTCCTGGAAGGAGATCCCAGCGCTTCTCCCCGCTAATCCCCTTAGCCGGAGCTGGCCGCGGTGACAGGGCACCGGGAGCGGCCGCTGGGCACAAAGGATGGGCGACTTCAAAGAGCCCCCCCGTGCCATTTGCATTTCCAAGCCGAGGTCTTCGGGAGGGGGATGAAAGTGGCTTTTGTTAAACTTAATGGCAGAGTTGATAAAAAAAAAAATAAAAATAAAAGAAGGAAAAAAAAAAAAGCAAGTTCTGATTTTTTCCCTTATTAAGGCGCGGTGCGGTTCCGCTGTTGGGATTTCGGCATCTGGGGGAGGGAGAATTGCGCACACAAAGGAAATAACCTGTTCCCTACCCGGCTGTCATCATCCCAAGGGATATTCCAGCATCGTTTGCCCGGGTTTGAGAGCCGTAGAGGAGCTGTATGGGCTGGGCAGGGATAACGAAGAAAATATCAGCAAATTTTCGTTAAGCGCCTCCTTTTTTGCTGGCACCTCAAGCAGAGCCGAGGTGTCTGTCCAGAAAATCCATCCCAAATATCTCCGAGTGGATCCTCAAAGGAAGGAATTGAAAGGGCTGATTCACGCAGCTGGGATTTCAGGGATCATGTGCTAAAACCCCTCCAAAAACCCCACTAAAACTCCCTGCTCAGTGCTGATTACCCAAAATACCCGGTGTCCGCCTTTCTTTGCTTTGTCTGAAGAGCGCTGGCAAATAATTTCCCATCTGGATCTCTGGATTAAATATCTCCTGGATTGCCTGAAAGAAAGCACCTAATGAAAGAAACGGATCTGCTGAACTCCTGTCTCAGTTTTGGTTCTGTTTGAGCACTAAATGTTACCAGGCAGGGCAAGGCTGAGCAAACATTTCCTATTTCCAGGGTATCGGTGCTGGCAGAGGTTGGATTTTCTATATACACTCGAAATTCTGCTTGCATGACTCTTCCTGCTGTGTTTATCAATATTGAGCACAAGCTTGGTTCAAAAATAGAAAACTATGTGTTAGCTGCTTTAAATAAACATCTATCCTATTTTTCCAGGCAGTTTATATTTCTCTTCTAATCAAGGCTGGGTGTATTTTCTGAGCAGAGCCTTAAAAGCACTCATTTCATACAACATTAATGTGTACTTTGGCTGAGCTGAAAATGCCACTTTTTACCAGGCAGACGAAGGGGGGGTTTATTTGAACAAACAAATATTCCAGCTCCTTTTGAACAGAAGGAAACAATCCTGGCTGCTCTCAGTGTTTGACAGTCACTGTTTTGTTCTTTCTGGCTGTTTGCAGGGATGAGTACGAGGAGGATGGGTTTTGCCAGCCTTACAGGGGCATCGCCTGCGCCCGCTTCATCGGGAACAGAACCATCTACATGGAGTCCTTGCACATGCAGGGGGAGATAGAAAATCAGATTACAGGTGGGTAAAAAAAAAAATAAAAAGCTCCTTGGCTGCTCCCCCACCGAGCTGGCTGCTCCCAAAAAGCTGCTGGGATTTTATAAACAGCGATGCTCTTTTGCTTTGGGCTTTATTCCCTCTTGCCATGAGCTCGTCTGGGTGTCTCTGCTCCTCCAGCTCCTCCCAAAACACCAAAAAAAAAAAAGAGATTTTTCAAGGAGAAGGGGCTGTGTGTTTACAGCTTCTAGGAGACTCAGTGCTGCTGTTACTCCAGCAGGTTTTGAAAGCAAAAGGGAATAATAATAATGCTAGAATAATTTAGGTGCTGGGAAAGGCTGCGTAAATAATGCAGCAGGTATTAAGGTTTTCCTTTGGATTTAGGAGAGAACCAGTTGCCACTATTTTTGTGGGATGTGCTGATGGGGTTGCTGAATTCACAGATACCATAGATATCATGATATTCTCTGTTTTTCATATTAATTTACACAGCCTGATCCTAGCCCTGGTAATCATCTCTATATTCAGATTTTTTTTTTGCTGTCAGAATATCCCAAATTTCTCCCTCTGTCTCCAGACACTGTCAGCATTGCAAAAAAAGGCTTCATTTCCCCAAGAAAGGCAACGTGGAGCCACCAGATCATAATCTTCCAGCAGTTAGTTTGAAAAGTTATTTGGGATTGCATGAAAGCTGTCACCTTCCACGAAGGAACCGGTGCAGGAATTTGGGGTTTACCTGTCGGGCTTCCAAACATTACATGAATTTGTAAATTATTCAAAGTTATTGGGGAGGAAAAAAAAAAAAAAAAGGAATAATGAAAGGAATAATTACATTTGGGGGTTGGGTAACGATCTTAGCGTGTTGAAAACCCGATGTGTTTTCCTTGTCAGTGAAATCAGCATGGTTAATCATCGTTAATAACTTCCAGTGCAATTAGCACCGTGCATTCCTGTTCATCACCTGCACGGTGCCTTGGTTTGGAAAGACAGGTGTCTGCCAGGGAAAACTGGAGTTTCCCTTGGAATGGAGAATGTAAACCCCTCACCCCCTCCAAATTATAATTTTGCAATCAAGGGCTTTCAGGCAAAAATTTGGGAATAGGAATAACAGCTCTTTACTAGGAATATTAACAAAGGTAGTAGTAAAACAAACGAACAAGCAAACAAACAACAATCCTAGAAATTCTGACAGAGCTACAACCTGACACCCTGTTGGTCAGAGTGTTGGAAGCAGTCCCAAAATAAATCCTCCTGGAGTGGCAGATGTGGATCTGTTGGAGCAGAGATGGTCCTGTAGAAAAGGGTCCAGTGATGGTGAGAAGGGTCCAGTCTTCCTCTGGGAATCCCAGTGGAACCAGGTCCCTGGTGTTCCTACATCTCAGTTTTTATCCAGGTAGGAATGGTTGGCTCCTCCCCACTGGGTGGAGCATCTCTCAATGGGATGATGGAATGTGTCCTCTCCTTGGTGAGCCTTCATGGCCCATCAGCAAAAAATGTCCCCTGGAGGGAGGATGGGTGGTGACTGTGAAAAACACAATTCGCTTTTTATGTACATTTTATAAGTTTAATAAAAGTGAAATAAAAGAGACAATAAGGAAACAAAAAAACAAAGCTCTTTTCGGCCGAAGTGCTGATACCAACAAGATCAGCACCCCGTCTCTTTTCAGATCCTTTGTTTTAAGGACTTCTGTGTTACAGATTTAAATGAGCTAATACATGATTCAAATATTCATTTTGGTTTCAAGACCCCCCTTAAGTACACAGTTTATTTGTGGGGCTCCATGCAGTCTGGATGGAGGTGGTAAATCTGTCTTCTTCAAAAAGGCTCAATTGTTCCTTATCTTTAGTTCAGGAATTCCAGATGCCCCTCCTGTCCTCTGTCTAGTTGAGGAGCTACAAAAAAACCCACAACAATCCCATCTCTACTTTGTTACAATCTAAGAATATTCATCTATCACATTTTTTCAAATTCTATTAATAAAAGAACACACAATACAACCTTCCCATATTATACATAAAGCAAGCAGCTTGCTGTATGCTAAAAGCCAACTCCAAAACGTGACAGAGATAAGGAACACTGCCACACCTGGTTTTAACAATTGGCCCATGATCAGAAGGCATCCTCCCCGCTCCCTCCAGAGTTACAAGAGATAAAGAAGAACATCTCCCCAACTGCTTTCAACAGATGAAATAGAATACACATTTCTGGTCTCATAACCCAGGACAGTGGGAAGCGAGGCTTTTACCTGGGAAAGGAAAAACCTCGCCGAGCCAACCCCTGGTGTGTGTTTTCCAGCTGCCTTCACCATGATCGGCACCTCCAGCCACCTGTCGGACAAGTGCTCGCAGTTTGCCATCCCCTCCCTGTGCCACTACGCCTTCCCCTACTGCGACGAGACCTCCTCGGCTCCCAAACCTCGGGATCTGTGCCGGGACGAGTGCGAGATCCTGGAGAACGTCCTGTGCCAGACCGAGTACATCTTCGCCAGGTCCAACCCCATGATCCTGATGAGGTTGAAGTTGCCCAACTGCGAGGATCTGCCCCAGCCCGACAGCCCCGAGGCCGTCAACTGCATCCGCATCGGGATCCCCATGGCCGATCCCATCAATAAAAGTAAGTGGGGAATGCCTGGTTCTCCATGGAAAAGGCGCTGCCGCTGTGCCAAGGTTGGCCGGAAAGGGCTCGTGCTCCCCACGTGGGGCTTTGACAGCTCACCAAGGTGAAGGTGAACTTCCCAGCTCCAGCTCGTCCAGCAGGGGGAAGAATTCGGAAGGGTTTTTGTCAGGAATTCTGAAGGGATTTTGTCAGGAATTCTGAAGGATTTTTTCTGGAACTTTGAAGAATTTTTGCAGGAATTCTGAAGAGTTTTTGTCAGGTATTCTGAAGGTTTTTGTTAGGAATTCTGACAGGTTTTGTCAGGAATTCTGAAGGGTTTTTTGTCAGGAATTCTGAAGGGATTTTGTCAGGTATTCTGAAGGTTTTTTGTCAGGAATTCTGACAGGTTTTGTCAGGAATTCTGAAGGTTTTTTGTCAGGAATTCTGAAGGGTTTTCTGTCAGGAATTCTGAAGGGTTTTTTCAGGAATTCTGAAGGGTTTTTGTCAGGTATTCTGAAGGGTTTTTTGTTAGGAATTCTGAAGGGTTTTGTCAGGAATTCTGAAGGGTTTTTTGTCAGGAATTCTGAAGGGGTTTTTGTCAGGAATTCTGAAGGGGTTTTTGTCAGGAATTCTGAAGGGTTTTTTTCAGGAATTCTGAAGGGTTTTTGTCAGGAATTCTGAAGGGATTTTTTTCAGGAATTCTGAAGGGTTTTTGTCAGGAATTCTGAAGGGTTTTTGTCAGGAATTCTGAAGGGATTTTGTCAGAAATTCTGAAGGGATTTTTGTCAGGAATTCGGAAGGATTTTTTCTGAAATTCTGAAGGATTTTTTCAGGAATTCAGGGATTTTTTTCAGGAATTCTGAAAGGTTTTTGTCAGGAATTCTGAAGGGTTTTGTCAGGAATTCTGAAGAATTTTTGCAGGAATTCTGAAGGGTTTTTGTCAGGTATTCTGAAGGTTTTTTGTCAGGAATTCTGAAGGATTTTTTCAGAAATTCTGAAGGATTTTTTCAGGAATTCTGAAGGGTTTTTTGTCAAGAATTCTGAAGGGTTTTTTTCAGGAATTCTAAAGGATTTTTTCAGGAATTCTGAGGGATTTTTTTCTGGAATTCTGAAGGGTTTTTGTCAGGAATTCTGAAGGAGTTTTTGTCAGGAATTCTGAAAGGTTTTTTTCAGGAATTCTGAAGGTGTTTTTTTTTCAGGAATTCTGAAGGGTTTTTTTTGTCAGGAATTCTGAAGGGTTTTTTCCAGCATTTCTGAAGGTTTTTTGTCAGAAATTCTTAAGGATTTTTTTTCAGGAATTCTGAAGGATATCTTCAGGTTTTTTCTAAGTGATGTGAGGTGGGAAACTATGGAGTGTAAGCATTTGGATGCTGAGGAATTTGGGCGGCTTCGTCCTCCCTGCTCCTTCATCCTCCTCCCACCTCAGCCTGAGATGCTCTGGCAGCACCACAGGTGCAGAGGAGGGATCCTGGTCAGGAGGAACATTTGTAGGGCTGGATCCATGGCTGTCCTGCCTAAGCCAGCCTAATTTTAGGCTCTGGCTGAGCCCACTCTTTGGTCAGGCTGGACTGCAGCCCGTTCACAACCCTTCCACATCCCAGCAGTCAAATATAAAACACAGCTCCCACAAATTGTCCACCTTCCTGTGAAAATAAGGGCTGCAATTCCATTTCCCACTGTAGTTTTGCCTTCTTTTGTGTGTCTTATATTAAAAACGCTTGGCAGAAGCTGCTTTCACTAGGGCAGCATGAGCTTTAAATCCTCCCAGGAATGTGAATGCAAAGCAGGCCCTACCTTGCAGCCACACCTATGGGGATATGAAGAGAGACCTCTTAAAACCTGATTTATTGCTCTTCTACCATCTCATGAAGGGTGAGAATGTCTTCACCCAGGAGTTCGTGGTCAGTGGTCGTCAGTGGCCACAAGAGCACAGGTTACAAGGGGTTTTAAAGATTTATTAGCCAATAATCGACTGCCACACAGATTGTTTTAACTTTCACACCAATGGCTAATTAAACTCTATCACACGTCCTGCCACAATGCTGGCTGTTTTTATCCAATCATTTAGTGACACACAAACTGCTTGCTACACCTTAAAGCTTGTTATTACCTGTGGGTTTGTTTTCTTCTTTTCTTCTGTAAGAGGCGGGATTAAATGCTCCAGAGATGGTGTTCGTGGTGGGACTCAGATGTTTATTAATTCTTGTCTCTGGTACAGGCTCACAAGCTGTGAGTTCCAGCTAACAAAGTGGAAAATGGCTCTGTCTCTATCTCTGCACAAGGTCTTTTAAGCACAAATGAACCAATTATGAGACGATACCTAAATTATTTTTACTTTTAACCCAATAACCAACCACCCATGGCCTGCAATGTGGATTTTTTTACCCAATTACAAAACACCACCCAAACCATGAAGGTGAAAAAGGACTCAGCCTCTGCCCTAAATCCTCCACCTTGCTTTATCTCTATTACTGTATTCTAAACCCTTAAACTCTGAGTTTTGCCCCCTGTGCTATCACACCCTTCCATCCAAACCACACACCCACAACCCCAGCGCTGTCACTCAATTTTGGGAGCCTTCTCCAGGGCCTCAGGTGGAATGCAGGGTTTGCTTGGGGGGGTCAGTGCCTGGCAGCACAGAAACCCTGAACTCCTCAGTGCCCAGGGCTCCAACACTCATCCCCACAGCTGCTGCAGCCCAGCACTGACCGTGGCTCTGGTTTTTTGGCTGTCTTTGCAGATCACAGGTGCTACAACAGCACGGGCGTGGATTACCGCGGCACGGTGAGCGTGACGCGCTCGGGGCGGCAGTGCCAGCCCTGGAACTCACAGTACCCCCACACCCACACCTTCACTGCTGCCAGGTACCCCGAGCTCAACGGGGGCCACTCCTACTGCAGGAACCCCGGCAACCAGAAGGACGCCCCGTGGTGCTTCACCTTGGATGAGAACTTCAAGTCGGAGCTCTGCGATGTGCCGGCCTGCGGTAATGCCCAGCCCGGCTTGGGTGGGAGCTGGGGGCACAAAGGGGAAGGGTTGGGGGCACAAAGGGGAAGGGTTGGGGGCACAAAGTGTCCTTGGTGAGTCCCTGGGTGTTGCCATGCTTCATGCCTGCCTGTTTTGGTTTTGGGAAATTCCATTCCCAGGCACGGTCTTGATGCACAAGGTCATGTTCTGTAAACTACCGAAGCTCCCACATCTGTTCCCAGAGGAGGGGCTTCGGTGATGGTCTCTAGAAAACAACCAGTGGTTCCCAAGGGTCCCACCTCTAGAGTGAGCACATCTGTAAATGTACAAAAAGAGTCAAAAAAATAAAAGAGGAGTCTCTTGCTTGCAAGAACTCCACACAGCCTCTTTGATGCACTCCCTACCTCGTTCCTGTGTCCCCCACAGCAATACCTGGGAACAGAGCTGTAGGAAAGGCTGGCTGGCCCTGCTCTGAGGAGACCTTTGAGCACTTGCTGCCCTTTGCAGTGACGAAGTGGTGGCATGAAAATCATTTCCTGGGCAATGGCTGTGCACTGCCAGCTCAAGTGTCTGCCTGGGGAAGTGGTGGAGTCACCAGCCCTGGATGTGTTTAACAAACACTGGATGTGGCACTGGGTGCTGTGGTTTAGTTCAGGTGTCAGGGCTGGGTTGGACTTGATGATCTTGGAAGTCTCTTCCAACCCAGTCATTCTGTGAATTCTGTGAAAGTGCTCCCGACTTTCCAGGTTGTTGTTCCAAGCAGTACAACTCCTTAGGCCAAATGAAATCATAGAAACATGGAATTGTTTAGGTTGGAAAAGCCCTCCGGGGTCATGGAGTCCAACCATCCCCAGTGCCCCCAAGGCCACCACTGCCCCACGTCCCCAAGCACCACATCCACACAGCTTTTAAATCCCTTTTTAGATCCCTTTTAAGACCCCATCACTGCTCTGGGCAGCTGTGCCAGGCATGGACAACCCTTTCAGAGAAGACATTTTCCCTGATGTCCAATCTAAACATCCTCTGGTGTGACTTGAGGCCGTTCCCTCTCCTCCTGTCCCTGTTCCCTGGGAGCAGATCCCAAATCCCCCCTGGGTGTCCCCTCCTGGCAGGGAGTTGTGCAGAGCCAGAATGTCCCCCCTGGAGCCTCCTTTTCTCCAGGCTCAGCCCCTTCCCCAGCTCCTTCAGCTGCTCCAAACCCTTCCCCAGCCCCGTTCCCTTCCCTGGCCACGCTCCAGCCCCTCCATGGCTTTCTTCTTGTGAGGGGCCCAAAAACAGGGAGAGGGTTTGAGATGCACATGATAGAGGCCAGACTATCTGCCTTCCCCCTGATCTACCCTTTCAGTAAGAACATAATTTAGATCCCATTTTGGCATCGTTTCCCATCTTTCCATTAATTGGAAAAGACTTTGGAGCAGACTCAGAACATGTCTCACTGCAGGAATGTTCATAACCATAACCAGAAAAAATTTAATTTGGTTCTGGCTATGGAGCAGGAACATCAAAGGTATCTCCTTTCCGAGGGGAAAGGTAAATGTTACTGTGACAACTTGTAGGCAACATCAAATTTTGTGTGAAACTTTGAATTTCCATAACATTTCTGGGTGCATTTCTGGCATGTCCACTCAAATAGCTGTAATTTTTTTCTTGGCCTGTTATCAATATTCTTATTTCTACATGCAGATAAAACAATTAGGACCCATGTTTTCAGGTCTTCCATTCACTTTCCCCCTGGTCTCTGAAAAGCAGAATCAAATGGGAGCTGAATCTCCCTTTTTGTTCATTTTGCAAACCCCAAATGCAGCCAGGGCAGTTCTGTAAACACAAACTTCAAATCCATTTTAGAGGACCTGGCAATCTCACCTCTGTTTTTTAAACAAGGCCTGAGCTGTGTTGGCAGTGCTGGTTTAAGAGTTGGACTTGCTGATCTCTGAGGGCTTTTCCAACCTCAGCAATTCTGTGGTTTCCCCCCCCACTTTTTGAGTCCTGTATCTCTTCTGCAGTTACTTCAACAGAAATAACAAAAAGCTATCCTGAAGATTCTTGTGCCAGGCCCCTCTAGATGGGCTCTGAGATGCCAGGCCTGGCTCAGCCTTTTGATCTGGGATTCCAGGACTCTCTTGGAGCCAAATTCTCTGATTTTCAAGCTTTGCTTGATAATAACTGAGATAGGCTGGCTGGGCTGGAGAATTCCTGACAAAAGTTTTAATTGCCAAAACCTCTCACTGCTGCCTTAAATGGTACTCGTTGTTCTGTGGCTTTATTATTCTAAATACAAACAGAGCCGGATCAGGTGAGCACTAATTGAATTGTTAAGTGCTAATCTGCATATTAAAACCAGAATACCGTGTGGGACTTGCATTCTGCTGCTTTTGCACAGGGCTGAAAGAGCCATTTCAGGCCCATTTTAATCAGTATTGTGAATTCTGCCTCGCCAGGACATGCCTAGATGGGAAATGGATTTAATTAGGGTGGCTCCCAAGAAACCCATTAACCTAATGAGGCTTCACGGCGGGGGCTGCTACTTAATAAGAATAATAATTACCTTTGACTGGAATAGCTCAGGTGATGAACTGGTGCCCAGGTCTCCCCTCTGCCTCGTGCTGCTGCTTTCTTCTCCTTTCTTCAACTGTATCTCACAAGCTGGGAGAGATTTGTTTCATCCCAGTTTTGTCAGATGTGAAACACGGGGGAATTCGAGCATGAGGCTTAGCAAAGCCGAGCCTAAGAAGGTCGGGAAGGGCAGCGTGTGTGAATCCCTGCCTCTCTAGGAATATTTGGGCTGCCTCTCCTCTCAATTAAAAGCCAGATGGCAGAACTTAATCTGAAAGGAATGATCAGAGGGGAGCAGAATGAGCAGAGGACGGCGTGAGCCCTGAAAACGGGAGAGAGAGAGGGGTTGTGCAAAGCGACATCCAGAGCCGGTTGAACTTGGCCTCTGTCACAATTTGAGCCGAGCCCAAGCTTCAGATCAAGTTCGTGTTTTAATGAAGTGCATAAAAGAGATCTGTGTGGGCCGCTGAGCACTTGTAGAAATCCAGCCTGGAAAACACAGACAAACAAACTGGAGTGACCCTGCGGGGATAATCAAACATTCCCGCTCTCCCAGACATCCCCCAGGGCTGCCTCAGGCCTTCCCAATTCCCCTGGAAACAGCCAGGGCAGCCTGGGCTCCGGGGATCCTCGAGTCCCCTGTAGGGAGTGCGTTAATCCGGCTGTAATTCCGGCTGTAATTCCGGGTGTAATTCCGGCTGTAATTCCACCCTAAACCTTGGGAATGCTCCTGGGAAATGGCAGAGCAGGGCAGGCTCCGTGTCCCTGTGCCCGGGGCACTCGGGATGGGGGATCTGTCCCTGTCCCTGTCCCTGTGCCCGGGGCACTTGGGATGGGGGAATCTGTCCCTCTCCCTGTCCCTGTCCCTGTCCCTCTCCCTGTCCTGGAGCACCCGGGATGGGGGATCTGTAATTGTCCCTGTTCCCGGAGCGCTCGGGATGGGGGATCTGTCCCTGTCCCTGTCCCTGTCCCTGGAGCACCCGGGATGGGGGATCTGTCTCTGTCCCTGTGCCCGGGGCACTCCCGATGGGGGATCTGTCATTGTCCCTGTGCCGGCAGCACTCGGGATGGGATCTGTCCCTGTCCCTGTCCCTGGAGCACCC
This sequence comes from Phylloscopus trochilus trochilus, assembly GCA_016584745.2. Lineage (NCBI taxonomy): Eukaryota > Metazoa > Chordata > Aves > Passeriformes > Phylloscopidae > Phylloscopus > Phylloscopus trochilus. The sequence goes on along the minus strand of WQNJ02000093.1, from coordinate 2,062,566 downwards.
GGGATGGCGGATCTGTCCCTCTCCCTGTCCCTGTCCCTGTCCCGGAGCATTCGGGATGGGGGATCTGTCCCTGTCCCTGTCCCTGTCCTGGAGCACTCGGGATGGGGGATCTGTCCCTGTCCCTGTCCCTGTCCCTGTCCCTGTCCCTGTCCCTGTCCCTGTCCTGGAGCACCCGGGATGGGGGATCTGTCCCTGTCCCTGTCCCTGTGCCCGGAGCACTCAGGGAAGGGCAGCTGTCCTTGTCACCCCAGCGGGGGCTGCCGGAGCCTATCCCGAAGCCTGTCCCCTCTCCCGCTGCTTTTCCCCGGGGCAGCGCTTCCCGGAGAGCCGCAGGCAGCCCGGGATGCAGTGCTGGATTAGCCTGGGCAGCGGCAAAGAGCGGATCGTGTTTCCAAAACGCTCTGGGAAGAGCCCTGGGAGGGAGCAGGGATTGCAGGGAGCCTTTGGACGGTGTTACACCATCCTCCTTCCCAACCCTTCCAGATTCCTCCCTTTTATCCCTGCTCCAGCTTTCCTGGCACCTCGCACTGCTCGCCTGCTTCTGCTTGTAGTGAACTCTTCTTTTTTCACTTCCATCTGCTTCTGTCCATTCCTTTTTGGTGGAAAGGGATTGGTTGAACCTTTAAAGGGAGGCACCTCAATGCAGGGTGGTCTCCTTTAAATGGTCTCAAACCAAGACACAAAATAAGGATTTTGTATTCCCACCAGAGCTTTCCTCGGAATCCCAGAATGGTCTGGCTTGGAAAATTAATTTAGTTAAAAATCATTTCGTTCCAAGTCCCTGCCATGGGAAGGAACACCTCCCACAAGCTTCTTCCACGAATTTAGCTTCTTCTAAATTCTTTAGAGTTTCCCTTTTCTGTGGATCTGTGTTGGGCCATGAGTTCATTTCAGCCCAAGCCAAGGCCACCTCACAGCATTCCACTCTTTCCTGCCCACCAGTAGGTTTGACCTTACAGGGACGGCTCCTGTGTGTCCTCACAGAGCTGTTACTCCACAAAATCAGTTTTCCTTTCAATATTAATTAAATAAAACAGCATTCAAGGTGGATTTCAGCAAGATAAACAGGATGCTTTACTCTTTTTCACACTTTTAGTTGACCCAGGGATGTGTTTGACTCTGTGGGCCGCTTCATTCCTCGTTGTTTTGTTTTGTTTTGTTTTGTTTTTCCTTTCTGAACCAGATTACAAAGATTCCAAGGAAAAGAATAAAATGGAAATCCTCTACATCCTGGTGCCAAGTGTCACCATTCCCTTGGCCATAGCCCTGCTCTTCTTCTTCATCTGCATCTGTCGTAACAACCAGAAATCCTCGTCCCCTCCAGTGCAGAGGCAGCCGAAGCACGTCCGGGGGCAGAACGTGGAGATGTCCATGCTCAACGCCTACAAACCAAAGGTAAACCCAGATTGCTGCTTCCATCTCAGGGTCTCTGCTTGCCCCAGAATGAGGGTGGTCGTTGCTCTTGGTCCTTCGGAGAGCCCCGAGCTGCCCACAGAAAAGACGAGGAGTCTTTAGATGTTCTATTTCAAGGTTTTCTTCTTTGTTTATTTTATCTTATCTTTACATTTTTCTCTGAGCTCTGCCAAGGTCTGGACAGCACAGGCAACAAGTGATGACTGCCCCGCCTGCCCACAGCTCGTCATCTTATAGACAGATAATTACATTTACATTATTTACAATTGTGACCCAATGCATGCACTTGACACTAAACAGGTGTTTTCTACTTTGACCCAATCCCCCTAAATCTACTTCATGTCATCACCACTGCACAAAACGGAGACAAAGAAGAAGGAGAAGACTCTAGGGTAAGGCCCAGAATCCTCCAGCTTGTCTCTGGTCCTTCTTATCTTAAAACCCCTCATGTGAAAATATTAATGCTTTCTACTACTTTTGAGGGCTTGCAGTTCCTCCCATGATGTTGGTAATTTTTCTCATGGATTATAATCGAGACTCTTGCCTGTCTGGGGTCCATGCCAGGGTCTGCAACCCCCCTGTACGAATCTCCAACCCCCCTGTACAGGTTTTAAACCCCCCTGGACAGGTTTTTGTTTGTACAGGTTTTTGTGTGTCTCCCACACTTCCACACTCGCTGTCTCCACAGGCAGGGAGGCAAATGCTGCAAACAGCCCAGCACTGAAATATTCAGCTGGTTTCCAGCCTGATTGGTGGGGTTTTTTTTAAAAGTGAGGGTTTTCTTAGCAGCAGCAGCGTGTGCTGGAGCAAGGGGGTGATTCCTGTGTGTCCATGTCCCTGGAGAAATAGTGGAGTTTTTGTGTGATAAAGCAAGAAAGGCCTTCCTGAAGCATCTCTAAAACACCTCATTTAAGGGAGAGAGCAATGCAGGTAAAGATGTGATTGAGCATTTCCTCAGGAGAGCTTTTCTTGGCGCTGCTCAGTTCATCTGTCACCTTTCACTCAGCTAAAATCACCTTTGGAAAGATTTGTTCCTTGAGGTTTCAGGCTTGCCCATTCCCTCAGCTGAAAGCAGAAATGACCAAAGCAGCCTCAAAAGCTCTGCCTGCAGCACAGCTCCTGCTGCTGGTGTTTGGCTTCACCACAGCCCCACATTTTAAAATTCAGGAAGAATTTTAAAGATCATTTTGATTTAAGGGTGATCAGCCTCATGCTCCTGATTTCCTGGGATGTGCAGGCCTGGCTGTGTCACCCAGGGCAGGGCTGGAAGAGCCTCCTGCCATCCACAGGCACAGGAATGCCCTGGAAAAGCATTTCCCTTGTTTTTTACACCAGGCCAAGGCTCTTGAGCCTGGAAAATATCCCAGGGTATTCTATGGTTCTTCAAGAACTTGATGGGCTTTGTTTGTTTGGAATTTGATGGGCTTTTGAAGCATTCTTTTGAAGCATGCTTTTGAAGCATTTTAAGAGTGCAAACCTGTGTCTCAATTCCACACACACACTGGCCTGGTGAATTTATCTTCATTTTCCTTGGAAGTTCCCAATTCCAGCTTTCCCATACAGCTTGGAGTAGTTTTATCTCAAGATGTTAGTAGCAGTAAAAAAATAAAAATTAATAAATCAGTGTCCAAACTGCGTCTTGCATCCAACCTCCTGGAATATTTTGGCAAATTTGGGGTTGCTTCTTGCTCCCTATCCTGCTGGGAATTTGGGGTTCAATCCTGGCTAAACTGAAGATAATGGGAATGCTTTTATTGAGGATGCAATTGCCACCTTTCCTGCTGGCACTCAGAGCACAGGAAGGCAGAAATTCCTGGAAATGTTTGCAAATACTGACCATTCTCTCTCCTTTCAATTTGCAAGCCACGTGCTGCAAGGATATTTTCATTTTATTTATGCTAATTCAGGATTTTCCCACTGGGAAAGCCAGCTCTCCCTGTCTCCAGTGTTTTGATTGCCTTTCAAACAATATTTCCAAGGAAAGGAAATGGAATCTTATTTTTAAAATTGATGTCAGCTTTGGGTGAAAACACATTTAAGCTTCAAGCTCCCACTGAGGCACTTGTTTGCTTGGATAAATAGGAATGTTAGCATTTCCTCTGGTTTTAAGGGATTTTTATTGCCTTCCAAAAGATAATAAATTAAGGACATCTTGTCCTGGAGCTGAAGTAGAGGTGGAAGGGGTGGGTTTCCCTCTGCCTTTCCCCCGACCTGCTGCCTCTTGTGTATTTTACACTTCCCTACGTTTTGGACACCCGTGTGTGACAAATACTTGTCAAACAAAAGCTGAGCGGATTTTACAACTGCTCCACTCCAAATGAGCCCTTCCTGCCAAAACTTTATGACTTCATTTTCTTCCCCCAGTTTTCCACTCTGTTGGTTCAAACAGAGGGACCCTGGCTCAGGTCAGACAGAGGTCATTTCACTTTCATTACTAAAATATAATTTACAATATGCCAGACCTAAACAAGTTTTAGCCTAAAGGATTTGGGTAATGTAAACCATCTGTTCCTCAACAATATAGCTAATTTCCTGCCATCACTGTGCAGTCTACTGGGCTGCCTGCTTAAATGGCTTTATTATTAATATTATTATTATTATTATCATCATTATGATGATTATTAACGCAGTGTTTATCTAAAAGTCATAAGTGATCAATACAATGAGAATTAATTCATGCTAAAAGGGCTCTTTTCCGTGATTATTTGAAATGTCAGGGGTTTTTTTCCCACACTGCCACTGGAAAGCTGGCCTTGCATCATTTCAGGAATGCAAATGCCAATGTTTGCACTCATTTACAGAACCTAGATCCCAAACTCATTAACCTTAAATTACTACCTGTGGATTTACTGAGGGCCCTAAATGAGTGGGGTTGGGTGTTACAAGCACAAGTGGAAGTTGGGAATAGCACAGGTTCTTTATGGCCCAGGAGTGAATATCTGCACACCAAAGGGCAATAAATGTTTAAAAGCTTTGCCTTTCTCCTTTGGGAAACTCACTGTCAGAGTTTGAGGATGGAACAGAAATAGTGGGAACAGAGACTCTGCTGTGCCTGGAAGGGTTAACAGCAAAGTCAAGGGAGAATTGGCTACAAGGACATGGTTTTTAAAACAAAATAATTTTTTTTTCCTGCTAAAACTCCGGGCCTTGGCCCAGAAAACACTTCAGCATGGACCTCTTAGAGCATGGGAATTGCCTCAATTCCTGAAATTAGTCACATTCAATTGGAAGTACAGAAATGCCCAAGGCCAAGTGCCGAGGTGCTGATGGTTCCTGCATACATTTGGATCCAATGCTTGTTGTATCTGACCTTGTGGAGAGGATGGAAAGGAATTCTTCTTGTTACCCTTTGGAGCACAGTGATCCCGTTTGGATCCTGGTGTCCTGTTGGCATCCTGGGCACTGAGGAGTTCAGGGTTTCTGTGCTGCCAGGCACTGACCCCCCCAAGCAAACCCTGCATTCCACCTGAGGCCATGGAGAAGGCTCCCAAAATTGAGTGACAGCGCTGGGACTGTGGGTGTGTGGTTTGGATGGAAGTGTGTGACAGCACAGGGGGCAAAACTCAGAGTTTAAGGGTTTAAAATGCAGTGATGGATATAAAGCAAGAGGGAGGATTTAGGGCAGAGGCTGAGCCCTTCTTTTTCATCTTCTTCATGGGTTTGGTTGGTTCTTTGTAATTGGGTAAAAAAATCCGCATTGCGGGCCAGGGGTGGTTGGTTATTGGGCTAAAAGTAAAAATAATTCAGGTGTCATTTCATAATTGGACAGTTTGTGCTTAAAAGACCTTGGAAAGGGATAGAGAGCATTTTTCACCTTGTTAGCTACAACTCACAGCTTGTGAGCCTGTACCAGAGACAAGAATTAATAAACATCTGAGTCCCAACACGAAACAACATCTCTCGTGCAATTAATCCCGGCTCTCACAAGAAAAAGGAGATAAAAAGCCCGCAGTGTCCCTCGGGCTGTGCCTGGCCCCAGTGGGATCACTGCTCCCGTGTCCCTCTCCTTGGCTCCCACACACCCTGCCCCGAGAGATTCCACTTTCAAAAGGCTGTTTCCAGTCCTGACGTGTTCTTGGCGTTTCTCTCACAGAGCAAAGCCAAGGAGCTGCCCCTCTCCGCCGTTCGCTTCATGGAGGAGCTGGGGGAATGCGCTTTTGGGAAGATCTACAAGGGCCACCTCTACCTGCCGGGCATGGACCACGCCCAGCTGGTGGCCATCAAGACCCTCAAGGACTTCAACAACCCGCAGCAGTGGGCGGAATTCCAGCAGGAAGCGTCGCTGATGGCCGAGCTGCACCACCCCAACATCGTCTGCCTGCTGGGCGTGGTGACGCAGGAGCAGCCCGTGTGCCTGCTGTTCGAGTACACCAACCAGGGCGACCTGCACGAGTTCCTGGTCATGCGCTCGCCCCACTCCGACGTCGGCTGCAGCAGCGACGAGGATGGCACCGTCAAATCCAGCCTGGATCACGGCGACTTCCTGCACATCGCGGTGCAGATCGCGGCCGGCATGGAGTACCTGGCCGGGCACTTCTTCGTCCACAAGGACCTGGCCGCCCGTAACATCCTGATCGGGGAGCAGCTCCACGTGAAGATCTCCGACCTGGGGCTCTCCAGGGAGATCTACTCGGCCGATTACTACCGGGTGCAGAACAAGTCGCTGCTGCCCATCCGCTGGATGCCCCCCGAGGCCATCATGTACGGCAAGTTCTCCTCCGACTCCGACATCTGGTCCTTCGGGGTGGTCTTGTGGGAGATCTTCAGCTTCGGCCTCCAGCCGTATTACGGCTTCAGCAACCAGGAGGTGATCGAGATGATCCGCAAGCGGCAGCTGCTGCCGTGCTCCGAGGACTGTCCCCCCAGGATGTACAGCCTGATGACGGAGTGCTGGCACGACCTGCCCTCCCGCAGGCCGCGCTTCAAGGAGATCCACGCCCGCCTGCGCTCCTGGGAGGGCCTCTCCAGCCACACCAGCTCCACCACCCCCTCGGGGGGCAACGCCACCACCCAGACCACCTCGCTGAGCGCCAGCCCCGTCAGCAACCTCAGCAACCCCAGGTACCCCAACTACATGTTCCCGGCGCAGGGCATCCCCCAGGGGCAGCTGGCGGGGTTCATGGGGCCTCCCCTGGCTCAGAACCAGCGCTACATCCCCATCAACGGGTACCCCATCCCGCCGGGATACGCCGCCTTCCCCGCGCCCCACTACCCCCCGCAGGCTCCCCCCAGGGTGATCCAGCACTGTCCCCCGCCCAAGAGCCGCTCGCCCAGCAGCGCCAGCGGCTCCACCAGCACGGGCCACGTCACCAGCCTGCCGTCCTCGGGCTCCAACCAGGAGGCCAACATCCCCCTGCTGTCCCACATGGCCATCCCCAGCCACCCGGCGGGCATGGGGGTGGCGGTGTTCGGCAATAAAACTCAAAAACCCTACAAAATGGACTCCAAGCAGCCTTCCCTGCTGGGGGACTCCAGCATGCACGGACCCAACGACTCGGTGATCTCGGCGGAATTGTAAATAGGCCAGGCCTTTGTACATAGAGCTCCTCAGAGATGCGGACTCGGAAAGCGGCGGGGGGTAGGAAAGATGATTATTATTTTTTTTTGGTTTTGGTTTTGTTTTTTTTTTTCCTATTCGAATATTTTATTAAAGGTCCTTTTCTGGTTGTTGGACAGACATTGCAGCAAAGTGTCTTCTGTGAAGTTTCACTGCTCGCCAGGATGGGCAGGCACAACCAGGCAGAGCCTCGTGGTGGGAATCCTCAGCCTCGTTGCTCCAAGTGCCACCGACGACTCAAAGAGGGGAAGAGGGAATCTGAGTTTGGGTTTTGTTTTTTTTTTTAAATACAAACATTTTATCCGACGCTTCTTTTCACAGCTTTTTAAACCTCCGGCGTGGTTTAATTGATGGGAACTTCTTTTTTAATACTGAAAACCATATTTTAGTATTTGTCTCTTTTTTTAGGAGATGCAAAGGTTCGGAGATCTGGGCGTGCAATTTCAGTGCCAATAGGGAAAATATTTGTAAATGTTGCAGTCGAGGATCGTGTTTCAAATGTGTGATCTGAGAGTTGAATCAATTACTTCAGGTGGGATTTTGGTCTCTGGTTTAGCTGGGAGTCTGAGCTCAGATTCAGACCAAAAAAATGTCATTTATGTGACAGCACAAATGCTGGAGTTATCAGCTTGCAGTCTACAAACCTCATCTGCTGCTGGCTGCTAAGGACAGCTGGAGTTCTTAAGGAATTGCCTTAAAGGAAATGAAATTAAAGGGCTTTAATTTCAGAACCTGAATTAACTTCTTCAAAGATAACATTTCATGATCTAGTCGCTCAAGCAGGAATTTTGTATCCTTTTGTTGCTATGCAACTGTGTAATGGAAAAGCGCCAAGCCAACAATTTTATATATGACAATCAGCTTTCCCAGGAATATTTATTGTGCCATTTCAGTGACTCTGACTCCAGTAACCCTGGAAAAAGGGAGACTCACCTTCCATCAGGCAGCAAATCCATCGATAGCAGTCGTGTTCTAATAATGTGAATTAGTGCCGATTTTCCACTTAGAAATGCACCATTTGTGTCATTAAAAAAACCCATTCAGGTAGAACCAGTCGAGATTCTTCATTTGTAAACCACTTTAATGAGTTACACACGTGCTGTGTACGGTACGTTTTCCACAGACTTCTTTTTTTTTTTTTTTTTTTTTTTTGTACTGAATAATATTTTTATTGTCCACAAAAACCAATCCTTTTGCTCAGTCGACAATGTTGTATAATAGGACTTTATTTTTTATCTTTTTGCACAAAAGTGTGTGATGATGTTTTTGTACAGCAGAAGTGAAAATACATCTCTGCATTTTATATCTTGGGCTGTTTCTTTTGATTTTTTTTTTTTTACCCTGATGTAGATGTTCCTGAAATATATTATGGTGATACTCAGCCACTACCTTATACAAATATCTTTCTTTGTTTTCACTGCATGCGTTTAATCACTGTATTACTTGATGATCGAGTTATTAATTACGGGCATTTCAATTAGGCAAGCATGAAAAAAGAAAAATGTAATAACAAAGGCTATTTTATCATTGAGATACGTGCATTTTTGTATTTCACGTGCCAGAGATGATATTAAACACTGATTATTTTATGCTGCTGTTTATTAAAACATTGTTTTACCACCAACACCTCGGCCTTTCCTCCATCCTGAAGGACGTGGAAGGATCTCCCTCACCTGGCTCCCAGTTTCCAGGAAAGCTGAGCTGGTATCAGCCAGGCATCCTTGGCTTGAATCAGGAATAGGGAATAACCCAATCCTTAAGGAGCAGCAGTGGGATCTTAAAATAATCCCTCACACACTTTGTGGTTTTATGTTTGAACCACTCATGGCTCAGTCTGAGGTTTCATTTTTTCCTTTATTTCAGAGCTGGGTCCTTGAGGTTAAAATATTTTTAGGTACCCACCAGGCCTGAACAGCACACCTGGAAAGCCTTGGGAAGACCTCTCCCTGCCCTCCCTCCCTCCCTCTCAGCAGGGAGAATCTGGGAATTCTGAGGCTGAGATGGCTTCTGGCTCACACCTGATGCACAGGGAGGTAACAGAGAGAGGCAGGAGCTCCTCAGGGAGAGGTGAGGGGGGGAAAACCTAAAGGAGCCAGTGAGGTAATGTGGAAAATAAACTCTGCCAGGAATGAAGGAGTCGCTCCTCAGGTGGGAATGCAGGCAGGGGATGAAAGCTGGGCTTGTGGCAGACAAAGGCAGAGGGAATATTCCAGATGCTAAATCATCATCCCTCCCTCCTTCAAGGAGAGAGCGCAGCCAAGGCCGTTGGAAATGCAACAGTCTTGGCTGGATTGAGGAGCTCTGGGGGATTGGGAATAAAACTCTGGGTAAACAGTGTTTACTGAGCCTTCAGTCTGGACAATCTCATCCCCTCCAGGCTGGCTGTGTTGCTGTGAAAGAGAATAAATATTTGCTGATTTAAAGACCACTGAGGCAGAGCCTGAAATGGGGGTTTGGATCCTTTGTTCCCACAAAGGAGTGACTGGGCTGGAATTCTGCCTTCTTTGGATTGAGAGGAAAAGCCCAGAGCTGCCTGTGCAGAAATGGGGGCTGGAAAGGACTCACCAGGATGTGTTTATTCAGGAATGGTCAGGAGGGAACCCGTGCCTTGCTTTGCAGGAACAAGGATTTCCAGGAAGGCTTGGAAAGCCTCAATCCCATTTCCCTGTCCCGTGATCTGCGTTCACCAGGAGAGCCCTGAAACATCCACCCAGCTCAAACCCCTCCTGCCAGGAGGAGGAGAACTCTCCAAGCATAAACTCCTGCTGGATCCAAGGCTCTGGAATGTGTGCTTACCTCCCACATCCACTGCCTCTGCACATTCATCAGGAGGAATTTGGCTTTGGGGCAGGATTCAGCCTCCTCGGGGTGTCAGAGCTTTGGCTCTGCCTCCTCCAAACGGGGTTGAGCATCCAAAGGAGATGGTTTGGCTTGGGAGGGACCTTCAATCCCACCCCATTCCATGGGCAGGGACACCTCCCATTGTCCCAGGCTGCTCCAAGCCCTGTCCAGCCTGGCCTTGGGCACTGCCAGGGATCCAGGACAGCCACAGCTGCTCTGGGAATTCCATCCCAGCCCCTCCTCACCCTCACAGGGAACAATTCCATCCCAACATCCCATTTGATTTGAGGGATTTGATGGTGCAGCCCAAGCTCCCAGGTGGTTCTGGGGTGAGCACAGGGGTTATAAAGCAGAGTCCTGAGCCAGCAGAAAGAGACAGTCGAACACAGTTGCTCTAAGGAACATTTTTGCACAAAAAACCACAGTATTTTTTTCAAAAACAAAAAAAAAAAAAGTCAAATTTTCATTTGCAGAAAAATATGACAGCGTCTTGCTTGTGTGTTACAATATTTTAACCAGTGTTTCTTTATGAATTCATGGTCCTGTGGCCAGGGGGTGGAACGAGCAGCTGATTCTGCTGCAGAACATCCACGGGAAAAAAAACAGGAAAATTCCCTTTCTGTGGGCCTGGAGCCTCTCAAAGATGGAAATCCAAGCAGCAATTTTTACCTTGCTGTGGGCTGTCTTTCACAGGAGGAGAGAGAATATTGCCCCCGAGTTGGTCACTCTCCAGCCCATCCTATTCCTGCCTGTTTGATCTCCCCCAGATGAAAGTTCAGCCCATTGCAGGACAGTTTATGTTGCTGAGGTAATAGAAAATTATTAAAAACAGAGACACACACTATTGGGGCTGCACATCAAAAGCTCTTTAAGACAAAGGAGGGAAAATTCACTCGAAACTGGAATTATTGGAAGCATCTGTGGTGTCCTTTATTTCCCATTGAACAGAGCAACACATTTGGGAACGGTGTTGGGCTGGTTCTGGGCCTTCACTGGCTGAGTTTTACCCTAAACCCTGTGCTTTATCTGCTCCTGCAGAGGGAAGAGCAGCCCTTGGTAAATGAATCTTCACCTTGAGACACAGAGGAAGATTCTGCATTGCTGTAACCTTCAGCTGAGTGGAGAATTTGAGTAATTTTTATGGAATTTAAAAGCAGAAATCTCTGTTAGGTTTATAAGGGACACGTGGGTTTCTAAAGCACGAGCGGTGCTGGGAGCAGGATCTGTTGGAGCTGTGGGGAAAATCTGTGTAAATCCAGTGGGCTTGTCAGGTATTTCCAGAGTTTATCAGAAATGCAGCAGCATTTCAGAGCAGCCAGGATAGCAGTGATTCCCAATCCCCACGAGGAGTGCCAGGCCCATCCCGAGCTGTGGGAGGCAGAGCCATGGGCTGGGGGCCCGTGGAAGGAGCAGTTCTGGGATTTGGGTTCCCAGCACAGCTGAGGGTGGGCAAAGCATCCCATCCATGGAAAAATACCCTTTAATGGGAGCTCAGCTGCCTTTGCTCACCAATTCCTGCACCTGGGATGGGGCAATCCCAGCACAAAGGGGTGGAGAGGAGCCCTGGGAGGAGGGGGTGGGGAGGGGAAGGTCCACCTGCCTCATCCATCTGTGCTGGGATCCAGAACCTCCTGAGCTGCTCTCCCAGTTTGGGCTGCAGGAGAGGGGGAAATTCTGCCCCACTCAGGTGAGGCCCCACCTGCAGAGCTGCCCCAGCTCTGGGGTCCAACAGCTGGAGGACCTGGAGCTGCTGGAGAGAGCCCAGAGGAGGCCCCGGAGCTGCTGCAGGGCTGGAGCCCCTCTGGAGCCAGGCTGGGAGAGCTGGGGGTGCTCAGCTGGAGAGGAGAAGCTCCAGGGAGAGCTCAGAGCCCCTGGCAGGGCCTGAAGGGGCTCCAGGAGAGCTGGAGAGGGACTGGGGACAAGGCCTGGAGGGACAGGACACAGGGAATGGCTTTAATGCTGAATTCCAGGTCCCTGCTGGAATGACCATCCCACAGATTCCTACCTAAACCTTTGCTGCTCCACCTCTGCTCTCAATCTGCTTTTCCATACATTTGGGCAGCTCTTCTGCCTTGGAAAATACCTGTGCCAAGGCATTAAGGAGGAGAAGGAAATGGAATCACTGGATTTTTATTGTGACTCCCCACGGGGATGCTGCCCTGTCCCTGTGAAATGGGACATTCCCCCTTCTCCCAGCTACTTGTGGAGCTGCATCATTCCAGGAACTCCCGGGAGGAGTTCAGGCTGCTCAGAGGGCAGCAGGTCCCAGTGGGAGCAGGAAAAGCCCTGTGGGATGTGGGATGCTGAGTCTGTGGAACCACCCTCATCCCAGCTGGAAACCTCCCTGTGTGTGTGTGTCCTGTGTGCCAGAGTCTGAGGGGTCAGACCCAGGGAAACCAGCTTGGGAGTGCAGGATAAATAAAAATAATAAAAAAAAAAAATGTTCCGGACACTGAATTGTGGTGTAGCAGGAATCAGTGGCAGAAATGGAATAATTATTTCAAAATATGTTTATGTAAGTCATAGCCTGAAAGAGGGATATTTTCCCCAGATGTAGTTGGTGTAAGATGGATGAGGTATTGGATAAAAGTTAATTTTATCTTGTGCTGGACAAAGTTATCTCCTGCTGACAAAAATCTCTGGTCCTGAGGAAACGCCTTCCTCAGCAGCCAAGCTGTGGGATTGCACAAGGAGCCATAAATCCCAATTTCCCAATTCCCCAACTCCTGAGAGCTCGGCACTGCAGCTGGAACGCTGCTCCTTTCCAGCAGGGCTGTGTGGGCAAGTCCTTTGGGACACAACTGATGTCTTTATTTCCTTATCTCCAGGCTCCTCCCGGCCCTGAGGGGTCACAGATGGCTCAGCAGAGCAGGATCAGACTCTGATCCTACAAAAGCTGCTCTGGAGCTTTGGGGCAGTGCTGGGTCATCCCAGGCTGGTGCTCAAGGATGGATCACCTTCTGCTTCTCCCAGGTTCTGGCAGGGATCTGGGGAGAGCCTGCTTTGCTCCCAGGGTTTTCCCTCCTGCTGCTGCAGGCACTGGGCTTTATTCCCTGCTGCCACTTCCCAGGGCTTTGTGCAGCTCCTAAAAATGTCACTGCTCCAAGCAGCCTGGGGAGGGTGACAGGAATGCAGAACACCCAGGTGTTGGTCTGATCCTGCAGGGATTCCAAACACTTTGGTTGATGTTAGCAGGAGGTGGAAGCTCCTCACCAGGGAGATTTGGCAAACTGGGAATGGCCAGAGAGAGTCAGGGAATCCCTGAGGCTGGAAAAGCTCTCCAGGATGGTGGAGTCCAACACTGCCAAGGCCACCACTGCCCTATGTCCCCAAGTGCCACTTCCACAGGGATTTAAAATCCCTCCCGGGATGGGGACTCCTGCCCTGGGCACCTTTCCAAGAGGAATTTTCCCAAATATCCAATCTAAACCTCCCCTGGCCCAGCCTGGGGCTGTTCCCTCTCCTCCTGTCCCTGTGCCCTGGGAGCAGATCCCAAATCCCCCCTGGCTGTCCCCTCCTGGCAGGGAGCTGTGCAGAGCCACAAGGCTGAAGCCTTTAGTCTGAGCTTTGCTGTATTTCAGGTTCTGTGCTGCCCAGGGGTGCAGCTCTCAGCCTCACATTCAGGGTCACTCAGCTCTGCACAGAGCAGGGACACCAAACAAATCCTGCTCCTGCTGCACACCAAGGACAACTTTCAGCCCAACAGCACAAACAAGGGTGGCTGGAGGGAGGAACAAGAAGGATGGGACCTCACAGCCTGGAGCTGGAATTGGACAATTAAACCCCAACGTGCAAATGGACCCGAACTGATCAAAGTGTGAGACCTCGTGACTGGGCAACCATTTTGTGTCCATTTTGTGTCCATTTTATAACCATTTTGGGTCCATTTTGTGACCATTTTGGGTCCATTTTGTGACCATTTTGGGTCCACTCTGGGTGTAGCCCTGGCCAGGCTCTTGTCCTGCCCAAGGTGGACCCTAAAGGTTTTCAATAAATCTCTACTTTATTCTCCAGCTCTGTCCAGCCTCTGTTCCAGCTCAGCCTCCCCAAGGCATCAAGGTCCCTCCTGAGCCTTCTTTTCTCCAGGCCAAGCTGGAACCCCAGAGAGGAATTTGTGCATTCCTGAAGAATCAGAGCAAAGGAGAACAGGGTAGGAAAGAGCCATGGGAATAAGAAATCTTGGGAATAAGAATTCCTGGGTCACCTGGGTGGTGCTGTCATGTCTCCCTCCAGGATAAGAACCGTGGGGCTCCCTCCAGGTAGGATTTGCTCCATGTTTCTGTTCATTTTATCAGGGATTTTGTCATCAGCATTTGCTGAAATACAGCAGGGAACCACGGAGCTGTTGTTCCAACCTGGCCATGAAATGCCCAAAAGTCTTGGCCAAAGTGAGGCATTTTAGCAGTTCCCGCCAGGAGAGATTTATTCTGCGTGGAAAAATTGGAATTTATCTGGGAAACCAGATAAAGCACCACAGAGATAGAAAGTTTGAGTTGTTTAAAAATACAAGATATGCCTGGCAAACAACCTGGGGTCCCTTCAGTGCCTGGTGACAAAGCTGTTTTATCTCAGAGTTACACAGGGGCTGGGTGATTTCCCCTCGTGCCATGGATCCCCCTTGGGAAGCCATGGATTGACTTCCTCAGCAGCTCCCTACAGAAGCAGGAAGAAAATGAATATTTCACTTGTGACCAGGTGAGGAAACAGAGGGAGATTTGTGTCCTCTCTGCTGGAAAATACTAAGATTTATTTTCTTGTGAGTGCTGAAATCCAAATTCCTGAGCTGGGATGAGCAGGATCTGTGGCTGCTCCCTTTGCAGACAGGAATCAGCCCCGTTCCCTCCTGCATCCCTGGCAGCTCCTGCAGGCCAGGGAGAGCAGATGATGACAGGGATGGCTGGGCTGGAGCTGTAGCCAGGACGAGTTTCCAGCTCCACCAGGGAAGGGTTTCCTTTGATCCTTGGGATTTACACTTCATTATCTCCCCGAGTCAGCTGCTCCAGAGGCCAGGCCCCACCAGCTCTCTGCACTTCACAGAGGGCTTGGAGGCAGCTGATAATTTCACTTTTAAGTTTTCTGGCCTGTCCTAGGTCGGTGATGAAGTGTTTTATTTTGTTATTTACTGTCCTCTGGTTTTGTTGGTGTCTTGGGGGTTTTTTAGGACAAATTCATCCAGATTTTTTTTTCCTCAGGGCACTCTTGGCCTTTCTTTCCGTCCTCATTCCCAGCACATGGAATGATCCCCTCTCCCCTCCTGAGGGTGTCCCTCCATGTCCTGCAGGATTTTTCCAAACAACTTTGTTTTAATGAGGAGTAAAAAACAAATGGTGGGGTCGTGTGCCATTCCTGCCTCCTTCCTGGCAATTAGAACAGAACCAGGGGGAAATTAAAGGAATCAGAAGATCGTGGCCAGACCCAAATGAAGAGCTCACTGTGATTATTGTGGGCAGAGAGCAGCCAGTGCAGCCCATTAGAGTTGTGTAATTGTGCTAATTGAGGATGAAATCAGGGCTTGGAGGGTGTGTAGAGCCTTGGGTGTTCTGGTTTCCTCAGGGGATGATTTCAAACACATTGGCAGAGCAGAAACTGGGGAAAAACCAACACAGCTTTACTTAGGGGAATGGTTTTGCAGTGTGTTTGAGAGTCTGCACCCAGAAGGTATCAGTGTCTCTTTTAAAAATTATTATTCAGTCATAAATACAAATATTTTAAAATCATTTAAAATATTTTAAAGAAACAAAAGCAACACATCCATTATCCACAAATCAGTGTTAAGAATCATTCAGGCTTCCCAAACCATCCTAAAACCTGCTGGAGCTGTGAATTCCATGAGTTAATTGTAATGTTGAGTTGATTGCAATGAACAAGAAGTTGAGTTTGGAAAGCAGAAGCTGCGGTGGGGAATCAGAGCCAGTGTCCTGGAGGTCAGAGCTGGGATCAGTCAGGGATTTGGGAAGTGCTGGTGTTTTCTCCCTGGCACCCCAGCTGGGTTCTCCACCCCTCAATCCCAGCCCAGCACAAATCCAAAAATACCAGCTGGGTTTCAAGGGAATAAAGAGAAAACAAAACTCTGTCTGTTCAAAACTCCTCATCCAAGAGTCTCCTCCTGCTCAGGTGTTTCTGAGGAATGGAGGAAAAGAGGAAGAAATTATTTTCTTTTTTTTTTTCCCTTAAAGGGAGGTCCCTAAAATTCCCCCACCTTTGGAGATGCCCATTTCTGCCATTCCTGGCCAGCCCTGAAGTCCTCCAGCAAGGAATGCTCCTCCTTGAGATTCCCAGCAGTGAATCCTCTTCTCCAAGCTATTCAAAGGATTGGTGTGGGCTGAGGGATCCCAGAGCTGCTGTTTTCCAGGGATCGGTTGCCAGAAGGGATGTCCTGGAGGGAAACTTGGTGACAGAGCTTCCCTCTGTTTGCTCAGCAGGTGACAACAGGAAGAGGGAGGCAGCAGGGAGGGATCCCAGATTTTTGTTCCACAAAATGTCCAGAGTCTGCTGATGCTGTGAGGGTGGGGAGGCCCTGGAATGATTTTCCCAAAAAAATCTGTGGCTGCCCCACCCCTGGCAGTGCCCAAGGCCAGGTTGGACGGGGCTTGGAGCAGCCTGGGATGATGGAAGGTGTCCCTGCCATGGCAGGGGTGGCACTGGATGGGATTTAAAGTCCCTCCCAAGCCAGGATTTTATGATTTTCTGACAAAATTCAAGAAGAATTTTCAAGAGCTGTTACTCTGCCTTGGCCTGCAGAGAATGTTTTTTTATGTTCAAGTTTCCTGCAACTTTTATTTTGGCAGTGGGGGAAAACAGCCCCTGAGTTTTGCAGCATCCTCTGCTAGGAAAGGAGGAAGTTCCTCCCATGTGACAGAGTCAGCACAGCTCCACTGAGCTCCACTTCATGCCAGGTGAGAAATCCTTTAAAAGACCCTGCAGGGCTTCCTGGGACTGGGAATTTCTGTGTTTCTCCACTAAAACCTCACCAGCCACTGTGCCAGGGGACAAATCCCAACAAAACCTCTGCTCCCACTGCCACCATTCCAAAAACCCAGCCAAACTCCAGGAGGCCTGTGGGCCAAAGAGAGCAAGGGTTTTCTTTTCCCTGTTAGTGAATATCCCCAATTATTTCGTTTCTTATGGAGACATTTGGCAGCAGTTCCCTCCCCAGCCCCTGCCAGCAGCTCTTGCTCCTAAATGAAACAAGTTCTTGGCCTGGCAGGAGCAGCAGATCTGTCGTGGTTGGGCCCGGTGATATTTTCATTTGTCCCAATCCACGACATTTGTTTCAGGCCAGATATATTCCAAGGGCATTTGTAATATTAATAAACTGCATGGGGAAAGCAGGGGATTCTCTCAAACCAAGCCCCAGGTAATTTTTATGGAATTGGGAATTTGGAAATGGTCATTTTGGAATATTCTTGAAATTGGCTTTCAGATGAGCCAATGGAGTCAGAATCCTGGCCCAGCTGCCTTTGGTTCCCTCTGGAATTTGGCAGTCCTTGGTCCTGCTGACAATTTTCTTCAGGACAAGAAGTTCTCAGCCCTGGTAATCCAAGAGCAGTGGATTCCTAACCCAGTCTATTTCCAGTGCCTGGGACACTGAGGATAAAAACTTGGTCCTTCTGGAGTTAAATTCTAATTCCCACTGGTGGAATCAGGGTTTCAGTGCAGGATTTTCGCTCAGCTGGAGAATCAGCTGCAAACCCCAAATATCTCCAGTTTGTCCTCAAAGCCTGGTTGGTGTTCTTGATGCTCAGGTACAACTTCCAGGGTTCCATCACGAATTCCAGGCGTGGAAAGGAAGGAAGTTGAAGGTCTGTGATGGAATTGTTTCCTTTCGTGGACACAGCTTTGAATTTTGCTAAAAAGCAAGAAAACCTCTGGCAAACAGCTTTTGCCATTTCACAGGGCAGGGGTGACAAGGCAGGATATCAAAGAGACCCAAACATTGATCAGGGAGCCCAGGAAACCATGTTTGTTCCTAACTGGGGTCTTCCTCTCCTTGTGCCTTCCCAAAGGATGAGACAGCAACGGGATCATGGGGATTCCAGGACTCAGCCAGGGGCTGACTCAAGGTTTTGTCCTGTGTAAAACAGAGTTGGCCCAAAATGTTTTGTTTTCACTTCAATCCAGGAATTTTGTGGGAGGGGCAGGGCAGAGCTCCAGGCTGGATGCTCCCATTTCCCTGTGGAGATGAATCCCGTGGGAATTTGCCAGGTTTGTGGTGAGGGGCAGCAAAGGGAAAATCTTTGATTTTCCTTCCTTCCCATGAAAACATCCTGCTGAAGAAATGTTCTGCATTCTGAGCTGTTCCAGAAGTGTTCTCGGGTGGGATTGAGGAAGGTGGTTGGAGCTCCCAGGGGGCTGATCCAGGTGGGATGGGATAATCCTGTCAGAAGGGAAATCCCAGAATCACAGACTGGGTTGGGTTGGGAGGAACCTTAAATCCCTCCCTGGCAGGGACACCTCCCACTGTCCCAGGCTGCTCCAAGCCCCATCCAGCCTGGCCTTGGACACTTCCAGGGATCCAGGGGCAGCCACAGCTGCTCTGGGAATCCCATCCCAGCCCCTCCCCACCCTCCCAGCCAGGAATTCCTTCCCCAAATCCCATCTCAATCCCACCTCTTTCCCTTGAAAGCCATTCCCCCTTTTCCTGTCACTCTCTGCCTGTGTCAAAACATGTCCCCCCTCTTCAAATTCCCTTTCAGAGACTGGAAGGGGCTCCAAGGTCTCCCTGGAACTTTCTCTTCCCCAGGGTTCTCCAGGCTGGAGGAGTTCCCAGCAGCAGCCCAAGGAGGGCTCCTCCTTTTCATTTTTTGGGGTTTTTTTTTCTGCTGGCTGATCAGTTCCCAGCAGGATCAGGTGGAGCCTGGGGAGGGATGGGATGAAGCCAGGAGGGATTTGGGGTCACAGCAGCTCCCCTTGGGATCCTTCAGGCTGTCATGGAGCTGGGAATGGCTTTGCCTCAGGCTTTGCTTCCTCTCTTCTGGCTCAGTGGAAGGTAACAGAGGAATGGAGCAAATGCAAGGCAGGCTCCAGGTGGGATGGGATGAACCACGAAGGAACCGAGGCCAAGCTGAGACTTTCCTTCATTTATTCCCAATGTTTGTGCAGCCACTTCCCAAGCTCCTGCGGAAACACCCAATGGATCTCACGAAACTCGACCTCGTGGCAAAAAAAAAAACCAAAAACGCCTTCCCTTGGCTCTGCCTGGCCTCATGAATGATTTTAAACAGGATTTTATTTTCCTTGGAGGAAGGAGGGAAGGGCAGAATATTAAAATAATCTTTGCCTGTGCTTTTCACAGCAGTAATGAACAGACAGAGACATCCTTGTGGAAGGGCTTTTCCCTGGGCTCGGGGAGCTTCGTGCAGCCTTTTCTTTCTGCCACTTTCCAGCTCTTGATAATGACAATATTTGAATCATTTATTTAATTTTTTATTATTATTATATGTATATCATATGTATATTATATTTATATTATATGTATATTATATTTATATTATGTTTATATTATATATTATAATGTATTTTTATAATTATATGTATATTTTATAATTATATAATATAATATATATAACACATAATATATCATTTTATAATTTTATAATTATTATTTATAATTTTATATTACAATTTATAATTTATAGTGTATTTATATATTTGTATTTATATTATAATATCATAAAATAAGTTATATTATTTATTAGATAAATAATATAATATTTATTATTATATATACTTTTTATATGGAATATATATTATTATATAATATTATTATAAACGGTGATTATTTTAATACTAATAAATATTGTTATTAATAATAAATAATAGTTATTTAATTTATTAGTTTACATTATTTATTAATTATTTCACTTATTTTAATTAATTAATTATTAATTTAGTAGTTATTTAATAATTAATTTATTCAAAATTAATATATTTTTATTCAGGGCTTTAGATCACCTTCACTGATTGCTCTCTTTAGTGACAGTTACACAAGAGCCTGTGTTAACCAATAAATTCTGTAGTGGCCAGAAACTCCTCCCTCCAGCTGAGGATGTGATAAAAAAAAATTCTTGAATTTTACTCCTGGATTCTCCTGCGGCTTAGCAAGCAGGCAAAAAAAAATTTTAAAAAATTTAAAAAAAATCAGGGAATTGCCGAAGCCAGGATGCTGCCTGGGCTCTCAGAGGGCACTGGAGTGCCCCTCCTCTTTTCTAACTCTGGAACTGTTAAAAAGTCCCTTTTCCCTTGGGATCCCGTTTCTTTCCAGCACCCCTTTGGAAGGAAGGCACCGTTTCCCCATTTCACTGAAGGGCAGCAAGGCCAGAGTGGAAATTCCGGGTGATTTTTTTCCCCCCTTTCCCGGAACCCCCAGTTAATTTTCCTTTGCTGTGGCTTCCTCGGGCTCGTGTCCTTTAACAGGAGCGCTTTGTCTGATGCCCTCGGTAATTGTTCCATCGGTAATTGTTCCATCGCTAATTGTTCCATCGCTAATTGTTCCATCGGTAATTGTTCCACGCTGCATCCATCCTCCGGGATGTCCCTCACAGGGAGCCCGGGCCCGCCTTCCCCTCCCCCGGCAGGGATTTATTTTCTCTATCCCCCCGCTCCCTTCTCTAGGATCAGAGAGGAAATTGCCAACTTTTCCTGAATTTTGTGAGGGGAACATCTCGGAGCCACCTGGCGGCAGCAGATGCTGGGATTTGGGGAGGTTTTTTTCGGGGATTCCTGCTCGCCTTTGAACCTCTGAGGGATCAAAGGCAGGTCCGGGCGCTGCCTGCAGGTTCAAACACGGGGATGCCTCCCGGTTTTGGTTTTTTTTGTGTGTTGTTTTGGGGTTGTTTTGTTGTTTCCTCAATTGCAAACAGCTCCCCGAAGTCGCCGGGCTGTTCAAAGCTCTGCTCGCAGCTCCTGGCAGGGGATGAGAGAGCAGAGAGGCCCAAAATCTGCTGAGAGCAGAGCAGCAGCAGCAGCAATCCTGGTTTGGGGAAGGCAAATGTTTGTACTCAGAAGCGTTCTCCTCGGGAAATGAGGGCTCTGAATTCAATCACTGCTGGGAGAGAGGCTGGAAATCCAGCTGGGTTTGGTGTAAAACACCTCTGGGGTTTTCACACCTTTGCTAATTACAGTGGCACTGATTGATGTTTAATTAGTGCCAACCTCCGGGGACAAGGGGCTTGTCCCGGTGTGAGAAGCAGTTTGTTGCACGTCTTCCCCAGGGTTTGGTGAAGAAATGCTGGTGAAACACAGGGGAATGTGGGGGATGTGGCAGGAATTCTCTCACCTGGGGAGATTTTGGGGTCACAGGATGGCAGTGGAGAGGGTCTGGAATCAGACTGGGAATTTGGGCTTTGATGGTGAGGGACAGAAATGGGACTGAAAACCACATTTCCAGAGAGCTCCTTGAACACATGGAAGGGCCTGGTGGTGCTTTTTATCTTCCATGGATTCCAGGTTCTGTGCTGCCCAGGGGTGCAGCTCTCAGCCTCACATTCAGGGTCACTCAGCTCTGCACAGAGCAGGGACACCAAACAAATCCTGTTCCTGCTGCACACCAAGGACAACTTTCAGCCCAACAGCACAAACAAGGGTGGCTGGAGGGAGGAACAGGAAGGATGGGACCTCACAGCCTGGAGCTGGAATGGGACAATTAAACCCCAAAGTGCAAATGGACCAGAACTGATCAAAGTGTGAGGCCTCATGACTGGGCCGCCATTTTGTGCCCATTTTGTGTCCATTTTGTGAGCACTTTGGGTCCATTTTGTGTCCATTCTGGGCCCATTTTTTTACCATTTTGGGTCCACCTTGGGCATAACCGTGGCCAGGCTCTTGTCCTGCCCAAGGTGGATCCTAAAGGTTTTCAATAAATCTCTACTTTATTCTCTTAGCTCTGCCCAGCCTCTGTTCCAGCTCAGCCTCCCCAAGGCACCACCGAAGGGACGGGATAAAGGGAATGGTTCCCAGTGCCCGAGGGCAGGACTGGATGGGAGATTGGGCAGGAATTCCTGGCTGGGAGGCTGGGGAGGGTGCCCAGAGCAGCCCTGGATCGCTGGCAGTGCCCAAGGCCAGGCTGGATTTTCCCTTTTCCCCCTGGGATGTCACAGCACCCCGCGCTCCCTGACCCCAGCTGGGATTTGCGGGTGGGTTTTGCTGGAAAAACCCCGGAGCTGCAGGGTTTTCTGGCATCTCCGAAGCTCTTTTGCCATCTCGTGGCTGCCGAGGGAAGGGAGGGAGCGGCTGCTCCATCCCGAGGATTCCCAGAGTTAATTTAATTAATCATCTCATTAACAGCGGCGCGTTTCGGAACTGCTTCCTTCCGCTGGAAAAATGAACATTCCAGGAGGCAGGAACATTAAAAAATAGCCTCTAAACCCCCCCAGGCTCTTGAATTCCAGGTTGGTTTGGATTGGGAGGGATCCCTGCCATGGACAGGGACACCTCCCACTCTCCCAGGTTGTTCCAAGCCCCTGGATTTTGGAATTTCTGGCAGCAGCTGGAGCGAGCCTTATACAAAACAGCCCGAAAAAAGTGTCTGCTAAATGGATTTTATCCATCAAGTGGTTTTTGTTGTGTTGTTTTGTTTTGTGGGTTTTTTTTGTGGTTGTTTGTTTGTTTGTTTGGGGGTTTTTGTGGTTTTTGTTTGTTTGTTTGTTTTGGGGTGTTTTGTTTTGTTTTGTTTTGTTTTGTTTTGTTTTGTTTATAGCTACTCCCATTTTCCAGGAAAAGCATCACTGGCAAGACTGGGGAATGAGGAGAGCAGGGCTGGAAAATCCCCCAGCCCCAGGCAGAGCCAGTGCCACAGCAATTTAAGCGTCCAGGGAATATTCCTGACATGATTCCCCCCCTCTTTCTTTCACCAGTAAATCTGCCACAGCCTCATTGTCCTTTTCCTGCTGTTGGGAGGCTCAAAATGAGCATTTTAATGGGTTGGGGGTTTTTTTGGCATTTAATGTTTTTAATGTCATTTGTGGATTTTAATATGCTGCACCCAGGGGAAAAAAAAATCCTCTTGGAAATGATGGGCAGAAGCAGATGCTATGGAAGAAAAATAATTGCTAACAATTTAGAAATTGTTATAAATCCAGGTGGGTTGTTGCTGGTGGTCACAGAGTCTGTGTCCTGATTTCGTGTCCTATGGTGACATCTGAGCACCTGGAAAAAAGGAAAAAAACAGAGCAGGAGCCAGGTCTGAGCAGGTCGGGAAGGACACCTCGGATGGGGATCCCCAGGAGGCATTCCCGGCCAGGAATGCCAGCAATCCACGGCCGAGGGAAGCTGGGCTTTGTGCTCAGCTCCCTTGGATCCTTCCTAGGGAAACTCCCCCTGGTTCCCGACGCCCTGCTCCTTTCCCAGGGGAAATCCAGCTCCAGGGTGTTCTCCTGCACAGGGAGATGGACACGGGGCTGTGAATCCCACACTTCCTTAGGAGCTCTGATCTGAGCCCTTGGCTCTGGGGAGCCTGTCCCGGGCACAGCTGCTCCCAGCTTGTGTCCCCACCCTGTGTCCCACGGGGTGGCATCCAGGGACATTATCCAACACCTGGGGAAAACCTCCCAGCTGCAGCTTCCCTCTGCCCCCGGCTCCGCTCCAACCGCTGGGATTCCAGGAGAGAGCTGGAACCACAACTCCTTCTCCTTCCTTCTCTTTCCTCTCCTCCTCCCTCTCCTCTAGATGGCCCTGTGGCACTGCCTGGGACACGGCTCCTGGTGGGAGGGATGGATGGATGGATGGATGGATGGAGGGATGGATGGATGGATGGATGGAGGGATGGAAGGATGGATGGATGGATGGAGGGATGGATGGATGGATGGATGGATGGATGGATGGATGGATGGATAAATGGACAGATGGATGGAGGGATGGAAGGATGGATGGATGATGGATGGATGGATAAATGGACAGATGGATGGATGGATGGAGGGATGATGAATGGACAGATGGATGGATGGACGGATGGATGGATGGATGGATGGATAGATGGATGGGGGGATGGATGCTCCCCATTTTCAGGAGATCTTTCTTGCCTGTCATTTGCCAAAAGCGTTCACTTCTGCTTTTAACAGCCCAAGGAATGACAGAATCACGGAATTTTTTAGGTGGGAAAAGGTCTTTAAGACCATCGAGTCCACCAGCACTGCCAAGGCCACCACTGCCCCACGTCCCCAGGTGCCACATCAACAGGGATTTTAAACCCTTCCAGGGATGGGGACTCCACCCCTGCCCTGGGCAGCTGTGCCAGGGCTGGGCAGCCCTTTCCATGACAAACCCAGTTTCACCAGTGGATGCAGAGCATCACCTGAGGAGACACCAAATCAAGAGACGGCGACATTTCCTATCGGGACCCGGTTTGAAACGGTTCAGAGGAGTGAGCAAAGCAGGGAAAGCCTCGTTCACAGAGAAACAAGGCAAAGTTTGTTACTCCTGGCAGCAGCTTCCTCCATGGAGCCTCTGCCTGTGTCACTCTCCCATGAGCTGTTCACCCCTCCTCACAACCCCGCTTCTCCCAGCTCTGAGGGGAGGGTGACCTCTCCCACACCAGCTCAGGTGACTTCAAAGCGCTGCCTGAAAATCCAGGGGTGGCTGCCAGGCTCCTTTTCCCCCTGCGGCCCCACATCCCACACGGGGAGGGCGATCAAAGGTACCCAGCGAGCAGCAACCTCCACCGGGATGGGAGGGAGAGAAAACTCCCCCCCAGGAGCCCGGGAGATCCCTTTTATCTCGGGCACGCTGCAAAAGGGATGTGAACAATATCGAGCATCCCAGGACACAGAGGTGGCACTTGAAAGGGAGGTGAGAGAACGGCAGGGGTTTTATGAGGGCTGTTTGCGGAGCGAGGAAATCAAACAAACCTTTGACTCCGAGCATGAGAAAGAGGTGTGAAGCAAATTCTTAATGAGATTGATGCCCGAGGCAAAGTGCTTTCTCTATAAAAAATAAAATAAGGAGTGCTCTCGAAATCCTGATGCCAGCTGGTGTGAACAGCCCTAAATTTCAGAAGGTTTGCCTTGAAGAGGAGCCCGGGCTGGGGGGGGCTGTGTGAAGGAAGAGCAGTTCTGCCTCAGTTTGGAATCTCCTCTGGCTCTGAGGAAACCAGGAATTCTCCTTGGATGCTCCACAGGGCATCTTGCAAAGCACCAGAGCTCGGGACTTTGACATGACAGAGGAGCAGTTTGCTGCTTTGTTTCGTTTCCCTGAGAATTTCCCTTTATTTCGTTTTCCCTGTTCTCCTGACAGCAACAATTCACCCTGCATGGCACCCTGAGTTCGTTTTTTAGGCCCCCACCCACCCCAAAAACCTCCCTCAGGTGTGTCCCCTCTGCAGGAGATGCTCTGAGCCTTTAAATCCGGCCAGTTTGGCAGCTCTGGGCACGGAATGCAGAAGCACTTCTCCTTTGCAGAGCCTGCTGTTCATGAAAATACCAATTTTTTTTTTGTGTGTGTGTGTGTGTGTGTGTGTGTGTGCTGGGTGAGTTCAGAGCAATTTTCCAACTCCTGTAGCTTTTCATCTGTCTTTAGGCAGCCCCTGGGTGGCGATAACGCTGCTTTTTCAGGTTTTTTATTGGAGCAACCCCGCGCTTCTCATGGACACCGAGAGGGGAGACTCAGCAGATGTTCTACAGATGTTTTGTCCTGAAGTCGGGATAGCCCCGAGTGACCCGGAGAGAGGGCGAGGAACCGAGCCAAGGTGGGCAGAGGAGTCTCCCAGGTCCCTCTGGAACCCTCCCAGCCCTGCTGGATGCTGCAGCCCCGCTGGATTCCGTGCGAGGTGAAACCAGGGCGGCAGGAACCGCTCAAGGACAATTTACGTGCCAGGAAATGCACGTCGGTGCCACATGAAAAGCCCCGCTAATTTCCCGCGATTAATTGCAGCGGGAACACCAAAATGAATTATTGATTGGGCTCTCCTCACCACAACAGCCGGCTGTCATTACCCCGTGGGGGTTTGGGGAGAGCTCTTCCCCTCCTGAAACTCCTGAAACTCCTGAAACTGGGCTGAAACTCCGTGATGGAACACGAGCTGCGTTCCCACAGCAAATTCCCAATTCCAAATTGCTGATTTTCCTGCTGCCAGGGGTCAGGTGAGGAGGTGTGGAAGTTCAGGGGAGGTGCAGACTGAGTAATCGAGTAGAGTTGAATGTGTTGTTGAGGATTGAATGAAAGTGTCCTGGAAGTACAAGTGGATGCAACCACAGAGTCCTGGAATGGTTTGGCTTGGAAGGGAACCTAAAACTCATCCAGTGGGATGCCTGGGGAGTGAAGGATATTTTGGCTTTGTTTTGTTTTGGGTTTTTTTGGTTGGTTTGTTGTTTTTTTTTTTTTTTGGGGGGGGGGGGGGTTGTTGGGGGTTTTTTTGGTGTGTTTTTGTTTGGTCTTTTTTTGGTTTGGGTTTTTTGGGCCAAAGAAATACAAAAATCACCCTTTAGTGAACTCCCTCCTGCACTTGGGGCTGAGTTCCTCACTCCTCCAGATGCAGAGAGATCCAAACATCACCAGCAACACCTGAGGGCAGTTGGATGCTCCAGGAGCTTTGTCCATGGATTGCTGCTGGAATTGTCTGTGTGAGGGACATTGGGGAGAAAATACCTAAAGTGAAAAACTCTGATAATGCCATTATCCATGGACAAGGACACCTCCCACTGTCCCAGGCTGCTCCAAGCCCTGTCCAGCCTGGCCTTGGACACCTCCAGGGATCCAGGGGCAGCCACAGCTTCTCCAGGCAGCTTTTGGAGAGCTCTGAGTGCTGGGTCACTTGGACTCTTCCTTCCTGGAGCTCTGTCCTGTGCCTCAAGGCTGCCCAGTGAGGCCCAGCTGGGGATGCTCTGGTGTGGGATTTGTGCTCACCCCATTCCTTCCCTCTGGAATGAGGCACAGGAGCCTCTCCTCCCACTCATGGCCAAGCAAAACCTGGTGCCCAGCTCAGGGCAGGCAGAGAAAAGTTCATTCCCCACCTCAGGTGCCCAAAAAGGCACCAGCATGATTTGAATTTTGATTTGTAGGTTATGTCAGCCTGAATTCCCCATTCCTGGTGCTCCCTGCCTGGGCAGAGAAAGGTTCATTCCCCACCTCAGGTGCCCAAAAAGGCACCAGCACGATTTTAATTTGGATTTGTAGGTTAATGTCAGCCTGAATTCCCCATTCCCGGTGCTCCCTGCCTGGCAGTCACTTCCTCTGGATGCTTTTCTGGGCTGTTGGGGTGTGAGCTTTGTTCCCAGCACTGCGGGAAGGCCTGGGAATGTGATCCCTGGGGATTATCCAGCTGTGAGGGGCTGTGAGCAATGGCAGTGACAGGGCAGGGCTGCTGGAATCACTGCAGGGAAATGGAGGAGCAAATCCCACAGCCTGGCTGATCAGCTGGGAGCCAGGGAGGAAGGGAAGGACAGGAAGGAAGGAAACGAAGAAAGAAAGAAAGAGGAAGGGAAGGAGGAAAGGAAGGGGAGGAAAGAAAGGAAGGGAAGGAGAAAAAGGAGGAAAGAAAGGAAGGGGAGGAAAGAAAGGAAGGGAAGGAGAAAAAGGAGGAAAGAAAGGAAGGGAAGGAGGAAAAGGAGGAAAGGAAGGAGAAAAGGGAGGAAAGAAAGGAAGGGAAGGAGAAAAAGAAAAGAAGGAGGAAAAGGAGGAAAGGAAGGAGAAAAGGGAGGAAAGAAAGGAAGGGAAGGAGAAAAAGAAAATAAGGAGAAAAAGGAGGAAAGGAAGGAAAAAAGGGAGGAAAGAAAGGAAGGGAAGGAGAAAAAGAAAGGAAGGAGGAAAAGGAGGAAAGAAAGGAAGGGAAGGAGGAAAGAAAGGGAGGAAAGAAAGAAGAAAATAGCTTACTGCTTTTTTAGCTTTTTCCCCAAGAGCAGCTATTCAAAATGTCATCCTCAACTTTCAAAGTTTCCCTCCCTGATCCATTGCTGTTCCTGAATGGAGCTGTGTGCCTGGGGAATGAAGGATATTTTGGCTCTCTTTTTTTGGCCAAAGAAATACAGAAATCACCCTTTAGTGAAGTCCCTCCTGCACTTGGGGCTGAGTTACTCACTCCTTCAGATGCATCCAAACATCACCAGCAACACCTGAGGGCAGTTTGGTGCTTTGTCCATGGATTACTCTGGAATTGTCTGTGTGAGGGACATCGGGGAAGAAAAAAGTCTGAAGTGAAAAACTCTGATTATGGTGCTCGTCTGGGAAGGAGTTTAAACAGTGTCATTCCAGGCTGAATATGTAATTTGGCATTAAAATCTCATAACAGGATTAGCCCCATCACTCACAGACCCTGCAAGAACAATCTTCGAGGAAGTTATTTATGTGGAGAAGCCAAGACACTTGTGCTTTTTTACAGGCAGATAATGGGGGCTGGAGGATGATTTATGCCAAATGGAAACAATTCCTCATAATTGCACCAAGTGCTTAATATTCCATCTCCGCCCCGTGAACAGGAAACTGTCTGGCACTCAATTTATGGTTAATTTGTAATAATCATGCACTAAATCTATCATGTGCTCCTTGGCACTCTGGGATGAAATGAAGCCTTTTCCCCTGGGAGTCTCCTTGCTCACCCCTTGCTGTCAGCAGAGTGATCTCCTTTGCTCACCTCTCATCAGCCAGGAATTCTGCATTTAATTCAGCTAATTTAGGGAATAAAACCTGTGTATCCCCATTTCCAGCAGGTCAGGAATTCCTGGGTGTTCTACTTGCATGCTAAAAGGCGATTCTGCATTTAATTCAGCTAATTTAGGGAATAAACTCCATGTATCCCCATTTCCAGCAGGTCAGGAATTACTGGGTGTTCTACTTGCATGCTAAAAGGGGATTATGCATTTAATTCAGTTAATTTAGGGAATAAAACCTGTGTATCCCCATTTCCAGCAGGTCAGGAATTCCTGGGTATCCTACTTGCATCCCAGGAGGGGATTCTGCATTTAATTCAGCTAATTTAGGGAATAAACTCCATGTATCCCCATTTCCAGCAGGTCAGGAATGCCTGGGTGTTTTATTTGCATGCTAGGAGGGGATTCTGCATTTAATTCAGCTCATTTAGGGAATTAAACCTGTGTATCCCCATTTCCAGCAGGTCAGGAATTCCTGGATATCCTACTTACATCCCAGGAGGAGAAAATACTTTGTGCTGGGAATAGCAGCAGGCACAGGGCAGGGCAGATTGACAGAACCCTCTGCCAGTGGGATTTTGGAGTTTTTTGGGAGCAGGAGAGGATGAACGAGGAGCACAAACTGCCTGGGGTGTTTCCCACCCCACAGCTGGGAGCTCCAGCTCTGGAAAGCTCCAACCTCCCCCAAATCAGTTGGGATTTCTGTATCCAGCGTTGCTGTCAGAGGAATTTCCCCAGGAATTGGTTGAGGTTACAGTGGCATCTGTGTTTTCTGAAGCTTAAGGAACTTGGCTTGGCCTCTGACTAAAATCCCACAAACTTTAATTCAGTGGGATGGCCTGAAATGGGGACCGTGCCCTGGAGCAGCCCCTGACATTAACCAGCTTCCCCAACATTATAATTTCAACCTGAAATGCTGCCAGACAGGGAAAAGAGCTGATTTGGGAGGCTGCAGGAATGTAAATAGAAATATCAGAGCTGGAAATGCACATGTGGGTTCTTCCAGAGGGGAAAAGAAAAAAAAAAAAACCAAAAAAACCCCAACAGGCTGGCAGCAAGGTGTGTGAATTTATCTTGATTTTCACGAGTGGAGGAAGAAAGCAAAAAGCAATGATTCTTCCAATGAGATGTGAAAATTCCGAGCCCTGGGAGCTCTGCAGATGCTGAGACAAACCTGCTGTGACCCCCTGGCTGTGCGGGGACACCTGTGGGATCCAAACAAGCCCCTGGAGGTTTATTCCCAGCAGAATGGGATTTTTTGGACTTTTTTTTCCCCCAGTTTTGCGAGAACCCAAACCTCTCCCTGCACCAGGAGGGTTAAAGCAGGAGGGAGAGGAGCTTTGGGGTGGAAGAGTTCAGTGGAAGGTCTGAGCAAACAAGAAATCCTTTGTTCCCGGGGCAGGAGAAACCCAGAGCTGCGGTCAGGCTGCTCCCCTCTCCCCCAGCACCTGCGAATTATCGTGATGGGCTGATGATGATCCACGGACAGGAGTTGGTTTTTGGTTTGGTTTTTTCCCCCTCTCGCAGCTGCTGATAACATCCTGATCCTTGCTCCAGCCCACCGAGTCAAATAAACCATCCGCAGAGACTGAGGCATTTTTTGGTTTGTTTCTTTTTGGTTGGGTTGGGTTGTTTTTGTGTGGGTTTTTTGGTTTGGTTTGGTTTTTTGGTTTGTTTTGTTTTGGGTTTTTTGGGGTTTTTTTTTTGGTTTGGTTTGTTTGGGGTTTTTTGGGGTTTTTTTGTTTGTTTTTGTTTTTTCTGGGGGGGGTTGTGTGTGTCTATTTGGTTTTTTTGCTTTTTGGGGGGGTTGGTTTGTTTGTTTGGGGTTTTTTGGGTTTGGTTTGGTTTTTGTTTGGTTGGGTTGGTTTTGTGGGGATTTCTTTTTTTGCTTGTTTTTGGTTTGGTTTTTTGTTTTGTGGGGGTTTTGGTTTGGTTTTTATTTCTTTTTTGTTTCTTTTTTGTTTATTTGTTTTTGTTTGTTTGGGGGGTCTGGGGTTTTTTTTGTTTGTTTTGGGTGATTTTTTTGTGGTGGGGGCTTTGGGGTTTTTTGGTTTTTTGTTGGTTTTTTTTGTGAAATTTGGGAAGAAGAAAAGTTCTGAATTGATTCAGATTCAGTTCTGAATGAATTTATCAATAATCAAAGTTGATCGATGACTCTGGCAGCAGAACCCAGCAGGAAACAACCGGGGTGTTCTGCTGCAAAGAGCAAATATGTCAAGTTTAATTTCTCCAGGTGGCAGAAACACAGCTGGAAATCTTCAAGGTCATCCCTGAACATCCACAGGAAAAGCCAGGATGGAGAAAATGTGTCAGGCCACAGTCAGAGCAGTGATTTGGCTTTATCCGTGAGTTCTCTGAGCCCAAAGATGCTGAACATATCTGCTTTATTTATAATCCCCCTGGAATCGAGCTGGGTTGAGAAATACTCTCCTGCCATCTTTTGATTCCTCCCCAGAAAGCCACTTGCCAGACCTTTAAGCAGATTTTTGAGGATGACAGCCAGCTGCAATCCAGGAGTCGCTGCTAATTTTGAGGCGCTGCTTGATTTTGGAGAATATCTGAAGGAGCTGCTTGAAAACCAGCAAATCTCCTTATTTTCCCTTGGATTAATGAAATACCTGGGAAAAAAAATAGCGCTGCTGCCATCTGCCCTGTGGCTTCCTGAAGCTTTCTCCAGGCTACTCCACCAACCCAGGATGTGTTTTATATTGGATTGTATTAGAAAGCACGCTGGTGGTGTCTGATGAGAGAGATGATCTGAAGATCAGGATGCTCTTTGGGACACGTGGTTTATTGGTCGTGGTTTATTGGTTGTGGGAAGGCAGCCTGACTGGGGAAGAGTCCATAGGTCTGAAGGGACAGGGATCCAGAAGCAAGCAAGAGGGAGCTTTACCTGTTGCATTCCATTTTAACCCTTTCTATCGTGAATATTCTAATGAGCATCAACCAATCACCTCAAGGTACAAACCCTACAGAATCTACATACAGCCTATGGGAACTACAACATTACAATACTACTCTACATACCAAAAACCTGTGAAACCCACCTTATCCCTGATACCTGAGAAGGTCCAGCCCTTTATTCATCCTTTTGTCTTGGCAGGGGTGTCACTGACTCACCCAGCCCAGTCTTTTCAGCTAACATAATCACCCTCTTCCTGCTCAGCAACTTACAGTTCAAATTTCGCTTTCAATTCTATTCCTCTCGTAGGTTTCATACTCTTAGAATCTTTTACTAATAAATCATCTCTGCAGGGCCGAGCTACTTCATCCTCTCCAACAGGATTGCACTGGAATTAGCAAAGGCAGATGTGTCAGGGAAAAGAGCTGCAGCTGAATGATCTCCACCATGGGCTATGTGCACCTTGCAGTTCCATTTGCCAGGAATCTGGGAGAATCTTCCCCTCCAAGCACAGAAGTGCTGGAAGAGGATGGTTTGAGGAATGCAACCCCTGGGAGTTGTGCAGCTCCCTTTAATTCCTGCAGCAGCTCCTCTCCCACCTCCCCGGGGCCAGGCCGGTGATGGATCTGCAATATCGATGACCTGGGACATTTTGTAAAGCCTGGATCCAGTGGGAATCTGTTGGAGAGGATGAAGCAGAAAGCCCATGCAAAGATGATTTATTAGTGAAAGATTCTAAGAGTATGAAACCTCCAAAAGAAATGGAATTGAAAGCAAAATTTGAACTGTAGGGTGCTGGGCAGGAAGAGAGTGATTAAACCAGCTGAAAGACTGGGCTGGGTGATTCAGTGACACCCCTGCCAAGACAAAAGGATGAATAAAGGGTTGGACCTTCTCAGGTATCAGGGAAAAGGTGGTTTTTCAGGTTTTTAGTATGTAGATTAGTATGGTAATATAGTAGTCCCTACAGGCTGTATGTAGATTCTGTAGGGTTTGTATCTTGAGGTGATTGGTTGATGCTCATTAGAATATTCACGATAGAAAGGGGTAAAATGGAATGTAACAGGTAACTCGGGCTCTGGCTCCCCTGGATCCCTGTCCCTTTAGACCTTTGGACTCTTCCCCAGTTAGGCTGCCTTCCCACGACCAATAAACCACGTGTCCCAAAGAGCATCCTGCTCTTCAGATCATCTCATCGGACATTAATAGCGTGTTTCCAATAGGAATCCATCAGGATTAATTAAGGATTAATCAGAACCCGCTCCTTTCCACTTGGCTGTTGTCCTGGTGACTTTTCCAGCTCCATCCAGGAGGGAAGAGCTGAACACCAGGCAGGATTCCAGCTGTTGTCAGCAGGCCACAGCCGTGAGGAATGAGGATTTAACTTCTCCCAGATGTCCTGCCAGGCTCCCCCATCTCCTGCCCTTCCCATCTTTCATCCTGCTGAGGGTGGAGGTGGCCAGGAGAGCACTGGGCTCTCCCAATAATGGATGTTGACAGGGAAGGGAACAACAGCAAAGGGAGAGATCCAGCCCTCAGCCAGGGCCAGAGCTGGAATTTTAATGAATCAAAGGCATCCAGACAAGGGGAGCATCTGGAAGAAATAATAGTCAGAGGTTGGGGGGGCTGCTCAGTACCTTCCAAGCAGGTTGGAGCAGTGGTGGGATGGAGGAATTTCCCTTTAATTTTAGGCTGTTCTTGGAGGTTTGATGGCAGAACCTGGCTGGCCAAAGGGAAGCTGCTGTAGGGCTCAGCTCCTCGAGAGGGGGTAATAGGAAAGCTTGGAATGGGAGTCAATCCTCTTCTTTTGTTGATTTATGTTTTTCCATGACATGTGCAGGAGCAGTTGCTACAGGGAAGGGCTGCATTTGTAAATGATGCAAATTGAATTATACAGGCATGCACATGTAGCTGCTCATGTCATACATCGGGTTTGGATTAATGGGTTATGGGATATTATAGGGCCAGCATGTCTGTGTGTATTTCTAGGAAGGAATTCCTGCCTGGGAAGGCGGGCAGGCCCTGGCACAGGGTACCCAGAGAAGCTGGGGCTGCCCCTGGATCCCTGGAAGTGTCCAAGGCCAGGTTGGATGGGGCTGGGAGCAGCCTGGTCTGTGTGAGCAGTGACAGGATTGGGGAGGGAACAGCTGCAGCTGTGCCAGGCGAGGTTTAGGTTGGGTTTTGGGAAAGGTTTTTCCCCCACAGGGTGCTGGGCACTGCCCAGGCTCCCCAGGGAATGGGCAGAGCCCCGAGGCTACCAGAGCTCCAGGAGGCTTTGGACAGTGCTGCCAGGGATGCCCAGGGTGGGATTTTGGGGTGTCTGTGCAGGACCAGCAGTTGGATCAAAGATCCCAGTGGATCCCTTCCCACTCAGCTTTTCCTGTGATCCTTAAAGTGTTCCCTGAACTCCCCTGGTGTCTCCAGGTGCTGCTGTCCTACCCCACCAGCAGAGTCTGTGTGATCACAGCTCAGTCCCCCAGGAGCAGTTTGATCTCTCCACAGGCACTGCCCCACCTGAGAGCTGGGATCCTGGGCTGGAGCAATCCTTATTCCCCCATCTCCTGGAGCAATCCTTATTGCCATGGAGCAATCCTCATTCCCATCCTGGAGCAATCCTCATTCCCATCTCCTGCAGCAATCCTTATTCCCATGGAGCAGTCCTCATTCCCATCATCTCCTAGAGCAGTCCTCATTCCCATCTCCTGGAGCAATCCTCATTTCCATCATCTCCTGGAGCAATCCTCATTTCCATCATCTCCTGGAGCAATCCTCATTTCCATCATCTCCTGGAGCAATCCTCATTTCCATCATCTCCTGGAGCAATCCTCATTCCCATCATCTCCTAGAGCAGTCCTCATTTCCATCTCCTGGAGCAATCCTTATTCCCATCTCCTGGAGCAATCCTCATTCCCATCATCTCCTGGAACACTCTTCATTCCCATCATCTGGAATACTTCTCATTCCCATAATCATCTGGAACAATCCTCCTTCCCATCATCTGGAGCAATCCTGTTCCCCCCAGGGGAGCCTGGCTGATCCCTGCTGTGCCCCAACATCCCAGAGAGCTGCCTTGTGCTCCTTCCTCGCAGCTTTCCTGCAGATGTGCCCCAGCCAGCCCAAATGTCAGCTCCATTCTCTTTGCCATCACCCCTGACAGTTGTGATCCATCACCCAGCCTTGTTCTCCTGCACACCACCACTTCTCTGCAGCAGAAAAGCTCTTCAGCTGCACATCTGTCAGCCCAGCAGCAAACAACAGGGCTTCGTTTCTGCCTCCTAACAAAGACATTTGCTGGAGGAGGCTGCAAATGTTCCCAGTGAGCTCCCAAATATTCCTGACCTGTGTTAGAGGCTGGCTACCAAACAGGGAAGAGCATCCCACATGAGGAGGAACAAAAATTCCTAATGATGGAGTTTAGAGCTGCATGGGATTGCCCGTCTCAAAATTTAAATTGTGGATTCCCAGCTGGGAAACCCCCACCAGCCCTTTCCTTGTGGCATTAGGAGCAAAACCCTGAATATTCTGGAGCAAAGTGCTGGCTTTGGGGCATTTCAGGGTTCAGGAAGGGATTGGCTTTGCTTTCCAAAGGAAACACCAGCTCCAAGTGTCACACAAACGTCAGTGAAAGGGGCAAGCAAGAGCTCCCAAACCCTCTGTGAGTGCAGAGGGTGATTTCTCTCAGCACAGTTTAAAATTCCAGCAATTGCAGCTCGACTGTGACTGCTGGGTATCTATTTGGATAAATAATCACCATTTTAATGGGTGACAAAAAAAAAATTACCTAAATCATCCCAGTGTGTTGCCTGGGTTGTTTTATTGGAGCTGGAGTTTGTGAAGGTCTGGCTGGCCAAGCTCAGGTTGTTTCCAGGAGCTCCACATCCCTTCCCTGCATATTCTGAGGTCCTGACAGGGACAGGCTCAGCCACATCCCAGCTTTTCCCTCCTTTAGCTCCTCTTTGGGACAGGACATGGCCCTCACCCACATGGTCTGGGAGATTTAATATTTGAGGACTGGGGGGAAAAAACCAAACCCATGAATATTCAAAACATGGAGAAGAAAGAGCTTGAGAGTTTCTTTTTAAGATGTTGTGGCTGGAATGATTTGGAGCAAAGCCAAGGACCAGGCAGCAGTGAGGAAATGCTGGGTTCTGTGTGGGTCACACCAGGTGATGCCACTGACACCCCAGGGACATCAGTTTGGGCAAATGAGATGTGGAATTTACTGGATGAGGTTTACAGGATTTTTTAATTTTATTTTTATTTTATTTATTTCACTTGGCAAAGTCAATTGATAAAAATATTTTCCAGTGGAAGTTAGATTTTATAGTATTTTATACTTCTCCTAGGTCACTAGTACAAGCAAACCAGCAAAATCTGGTTTGACCAGTTTTTAAATTCTTAATCTTAAAAGCAAAAAAATCAAAAATGTGGCTTTGAATTTCTATTAAAATGGGAAGGTTTGTTAAGGAAACACTGTCCTGGAAGTGCTTTCTTCCTTGAACTGCTTTCTTTCCCATGACCATCCTTCTGTTTTGTTCTCCATCCCACACTGGTGGCTTTTAGGGAGGAGGTATCTGACAGCCTGAGTGTAATTCCCTTGTTTTTTCCAAGTATCTGACAGAAATCCCTCTTGCTGTGAGTTGAACTGATTTCTTCTACTTTTATTCTTCGTGGACATGGGAAAAAAAAGTGAATATTTGTCTGATGTACAATAACCTACAGGGATTTTGACTGTCTTTAATCTCCCAATTTTTGTACACAGCAAAGCCAACACTTCCCAGCTTTCCTTGTCCATTTCTTTTGAAGAATCTGTTTTTATTCCTCTGAACTTTTTCCTGTTGTCTGCGGTGTGGGCGCACAAGAACTCCTGACACAGACGGGACGTTGCTCCAAGCACCTGGCAGGCCGAGCTCTCCTGGAAATTTGCCTTTGGCTAAATGTTTGCACATCAGGAGCAGCCCAGCAGAGGGGGTGCAGATCATTTTCAAATCAGGCTAAGGGATGATTTGCATGGAAATGCAAATTTCATTTGCAGTAATGGCTTTTTTTTTTTTTTTTCCTTCCCTGCACCTCAAAATTTTCACTTTCTAAACCAACACTGGAGCAGCTTGGCACGTCCCCAGTGGTTGCTGCCACCCTTGTGGGCACTGATTGAAGTTTTTTGCCTGGCTGATGCTGGGAAGCAGAGGAGCAGAGGCTCCTCATTGTGCTGGTTTGAAAGTAAAACCAGTGAGACTCCCAGTCAGAGATACAATTTAATAGGAGAAGAGAGGAAAAAAAGGTAAAATAAAATAAATGGAACAATACAACCTGACACCCTGTTGGTCAGGGGGTTGGAAGCAGTCCAAAAGTGAGTCCTCCTGGAGTGGCAGATGTGGTTCTGTTGGAGTAGAGATGATCCTGAGAGAGAAGGGTCCAGGGATGGTGAGAAGGGTCCAGGGATGGTGAGAAGGGTCCAATCTTCCTCCAGGAATCCAGTGGAACCAGATGAGATGTTCTTGTCAAAGCAGTGATTCCGTCTGGTAGCTCTTGTCTCCTCTGGGAGTCCAGTGGATAAAAGCTCCCTGTGATGTCTCAAACCCTGGATTCTATCCAGGTGGGAATGCTTGGCTCCTCCCCCTGGGCGGAGCATCTCCCAATGGGATGATCTCATTCCATGAGTCCTGCAGTGGGTCCTTGATGGCCCATTAACCAGAGATAACTCCCGGAGGAAGTTATCCATGAGTCATGTGGCAAGGCATTGTTGGGCTCATTAACAGAAGATCAGGAAAACACTGCCCCACCTTGGCTCCAAGGGCTCATGGGGATAGAATACAGACCTTGGGCACAATTTTACATTGGAACCTAGGACACTCATCAATGTTTATTTAATTGGTTCTTAACGGGGCAATACTCTCTGTGACCTCTGGCAGTGCTGCCTGAGGCAGAACTGCAAAGCTTTTGGGGAGGAGTTTGGTGTGGCAGGCAGTTTGTAAAGCAGGGAGGAGCCTGAGGGACACAGAGATCCTGAACTTTTTCCAGAGGCCAGGGAGAAATTGCAGGGTTTGGATCCATCCCTGCCAGCCCAAAACTGAGAGCTCAGGCTCAGCTCAGGCTCTCAGCTCCCTCCTCCTGGCAGGGAGTTGTGCAGAGACACAGGGTCCCCCCTGAACCTCCTTTTCTCCAGGCTGAGCCCCTCTCCCAGCTCCTTCAGCCTCTCCTGGGGCTCCAGACCCTTCCCAGCTCCCTTCCCTGTCCTGGACATGCTCCTGTAGGCACTGCAGGGATGGTTTGCACACCCAGCAAGGAAATTCAGGAGATATTTCCATTTTAAAAAGGTGGATTTTTTTTTTTCCTTGTTGCTGGTAATGATTCCTCCTGGAATGGGCATTTCAAGCTTTTTCTGCCACTCAGCAGCAGCATTTTGCACTTTGATGGCATCTCTTATCAGACGATCTAAAATGGTTTTAAAGCATTAAGTAATTACATGTGACAACAAAGCTGGCAGGTAGATGAGGGGATAAAGCAGCAACAAATTTTTCTAGAGCCATGGTTTGCTTACCATACAGGGAAGAGCATCCCAGAACTTTTATTGAGGAACAAAAATTCCTAATGATGGAGTTTAGAGCTGCATGCCCCAGGACCTGTCCCTCATAACTCTGGGGGATCTCTTCTGTTAAACCAGCTGGGGCAGTGTTCTTTATCCCTTCCAGGACCCATCCCTCATAACTCTGGGGGATATCTTCTGTTAAACCAGCTGGGCAGTGCTCTTTATCCCTGCCAGGACCCACCCTCCCTGCAGGGCTCTCTGCTGCCCAGGGGCCATCCAGGCTCACTGCAGGGCTGATCCAATTCCAGCAGCCCCTGGGGAGATGCCCCAGCCAGGGCAGGAGCCCAGCATTCCCAGCTGGATCCCAGCTGAGCTCCAGAGCCCCAGGGCAGCCCGTGTGCTCTGCATTCCCAGAGGGAGCCCGAGCCAGCTCAGCACCCCTGGAGCCTCTCCAGGATCATCTCTGCTCCAGCAGAGCCACAGCTGCCCCTGCAGGAGGGCTTGGTGGGGCTGCCCCAGCACCCTGACCAACAGGCTGGCAGCTGGCTGCTGCCTCTGCCAGGGCTTGGGTTTGTACTACAAATACATTTTTATTTTTAATATTCCTGTAAAGAACTCTCATTCCTATTCCCACATCTTTGCCTGAGAGCCCCTTAATTTCAACATTACAATAATTCAGAGGGAGGGGGTTTACATTCTCCATTCCAAGGGCAGCTCCAGCTTTCCCTGGCAGACATTCCGTATCTTTCCAAACCAAGACAGAAAGCAAAGCCAATCCCTTTCTGAACCCTGAACTAATGCCCCAAAGCCAGCACTTTGCTCCAGAATATTCAGGGTTTTGCTCCTAATGCCACAAGGAAAGGGCTGGTGGGAGTTTCCCAGCTGGGAATCCACAATTTGAATTTTGAGAGGGGCAATGCTGGTTTAACAGAAGAGATCCCCCAGAGTTATGAGGGATGGGTCCTGGCAGGGATAAAGAACACTGCCCAGCTGGTTTAACAGAAGATATCCCCCAAGTTATGAGGGACAGGTCCTGGAAGGGATAAAGAGCACTGCCCAGCTGGTTTAACAGAAGATATCCCCCAGAGTTATGAGGGACAGGTCCTGGCAGGGATAAAGAGCACTGCCCAGCTGGTTTAACAGAAGAGATCCCCCCAGAGTTATGAGGGATGGGTCCTGGCAGGGATAAAGAACACTGCCCAGCTGGTTTAACAGCAGATATCCCCCCAGAGTTATGAGGGATGGGTCCTGGCAGGGATAAAGAACACTGCCCCACTCTTTTTAACAGCAGACCCATTAACAGAAAGACACGCACCCTCTCCTCCAGGGAGTCATGAGATAAAGAAAAATTCCTCTTCAACTGTTTCCAACAGATTGGGGATTGAATACATCTTGCATTGCAACCCAAGACATTTTCCAAAGGCATTTCTTAAAGAAGGTGTTGCCCCAGCTGACAAAACCCCAAATGAGCAGTTTGGAGCTCCTGGCAATAGGGCAGTCCCAAACACAACCCCAACCACAGGCAGGGCAAGACAGAAATAAACCCCATCCTCCTCCCCCAGAATCATGAACTGCACCCAAACCCACCCCAAGCTCTGCTCCTGTGGTTTTCCATTCCCACACAGGCTTGGATTGGACTTCCCAAAGTTCTCCACACCCCAGCTCTGCACTGGGATTGCCTAGGATGGTGTAGGATATTTTTATTTGTGTGCATGGGTTTATTTTATTTTAGTTGTGTCTATAACTTTATCTGTGATATTTTTATTTGTAGGATTTTATTTTATTTTATTTTATTTGTAGGTATAATATTTTATCTCTGATTCTTTTTGTGTATTATTTCATTTTATTTCTATGTATAATTTTTTTATCTGTCTGAGTTTAATTTTTTGTATGATTTTACTTTATTTCTGAGTATAACTTTTTTATCTATGTGACTTTTTTATTTGCATGATTTGATTTTATTTCTGTGCATAATTTCTCTGTGAATTTTTGTATGTATGATTTTATTTGTGTTAGATTTTATTACATTGTATTACATTTACATTTTATCACAGATAAATCATAATTTTATCTGTGATATTTTCATGTGTACGATTTTATTTCTGTGAATAGTTTTTTATCTGTGATTTTTTTATTTGCATGATTTAATTTTGTTTCTGTGTATAATATTTTGTTCTGTATGATTTTTGTGTGTAGATTTGATTTTATTCGTATGTATAATTTTATCCGTTATTATTTTTATTTGCATAATTTAATTTTATTTGTGTGTAATTTTTTTTTAACCTGTGTGATTTTCTTGTGTGTATGATTTGATTTTGAACAAATTCTCACTGTCACCTCATGCAGTGTTGCCATCTCCATCTGCCAGGAGATGTCCCATGAGTGATCCAGGCACCTTTTTTGGATGGTGCTCTTTTCCAGTGTCTCTGCAGGATGTGTTTTCCTATAACCATGAAGGTGAGGAGGAGGAGCTGTTATGAGGGAGCTGGGGAAGGGGCTCACCCTGGAGAAAAGGAGGCTCAGGGGGGCCCTTGTGGCCAGGAGGGGACAGCCAGGGGGGGATTTGGGATCTGCTCCCAGGGAACAGGGACAGGAGGAGAGGGAACGGCCCCAGGCTGGACCAGGGGAGGTTTGGGTTGGCAGGGACCTTAAACACCACCCCATCCCATTATATCACACCCCACTCTGCTGCAGTGCACCCCCACACTTCAACAGGTGTTCCCATATTGGGAAAAGAGTTTAAATTTTACCCCTGAACTTTTAAGGAAGAAGAACCAGAAATCTCCATGCTCTCCTCACTGTGATTGTCCCAGTGCCAGCACAAAGGCACCTGTTGGACCCTGGAGCTGTTCCTCAAGGAATGTGGCTGTTTGCTCTTGGGCAGCTTGCAAAAAACCCCTCCTGGATCCTTGAATACTTCAGAGAGAGCTGGGAGATTCTCAGGGCTTTTCAGGATGTCTCAGAAGCTTCAAGGGCTCTCCCTGCACCATGCAGGACTTCTACTCTTTTGTTCTGATAGTTTGTTATTTTCTCTTTAATTAAAACCCTTTTGCTTTTTCAAAGCACCTCCCCCATCAGCCATCTCATTAATTTTTCTGAAGCCATTTCTGAGAGGATGCTGGCAACTCCCAGAGCTTGAGGGGCTGCTAACACACTGGCCTCATGCAGCTCTATCACCATTCCCCCCCGTTCCATGGGCAGGGACACCTTCCACTGTCCCAGGTTGTCCCATCCAACCTGGCCTTGGACACTTCCAGGCATCCAGGGGCAGCCACAGCTGCTCTGGGCAATCATCCCCATCCAGTTCCTTCCCAGACTGTGGCCTTTGGCTTGCTCAGTCCCTCTGTTTGCTCCAGGACTCAGAACTCTTCCCAGTCCAACCAGAGGAGCCAGGAACACGTGGGAGCCTCTGGCACCTGCTGCACTGGAGGCTTGGCCAACCTGACCACAGCACGGAGGTGACCCCAGGAGGGCTTTTTTTCTCCCCAAAACAGAGCAGGGCCAGGGCTTTGAAGCTCCAAATGCAGAATTCAGTTCCATTTTCATTTTAATGAGATGGTATCGTCTTCCGTGCTAGATCCCTTTAAATGTTGGTGCTTTATTGGTGTATTTTTAAATGAAATTTTTCCCCCTTGTGTGGGGCCACTGACCTCCCCTCTCATATTGCCTCCAGATGTCCAGCAGGGAACAGGGAGGGGAATCCTGTTGGATCCTGTTCCTCTGGAAAAGTGCTGGTCCCTCTTGCTATGTTATATTTTCGGTGGGATTAAATGAGCTCCATCCACAGCCCCGCAGAAACGTGGTCCCACCACCTCCATCCTTGGCTGCTCCTTCCCTTTTCCACCTCCTTTGAACCATCCTGGGGAATTCACCAGGATCTAAATCACTTTTTTTTTAAGAAAGTTTAACCCAGAGGGGTTGTTTTAAGCTGGATCTGGATCAATGAGGTGACCTCAGGGATGAGGAAGAGGACAGCCTGATGTCTCTAGAGGCTGGTGGCCTCTAGAGCTGCAGAGAGCAGGAGAAATGTTGGCTGCAAGTCATAAACATCTCAAAAAGTTTTAAAAATCGAGGAATAAATGAAATCCAGCAGGTAGGAGAGCCCCGTGCCTCGTGCACCATCCTCACCACGTCCCAGGCAGCAGAGCTGTGCCACCACCAGCCTTTCCCATCCGCATCAATATTCCTGGCTGCTCCCTGATTTCCTCCAGATGGGCCGCAATAGTTTCCTATCTTCCTTCTTTTGGTCTTTTTTATCTTTTATTTCAATCCAAACAATTTCTCCCTGCCTTGCCAAGCTCTATATTGTGCCGCATTCCTCCCTCCTTCAGACACAATATCCTCCTTGACCCAGCCTGGCGCTTTTCCACCTGCCCTGTTGTGTCTATTCCTCCAAAAAATTCTTATTCCAGCTCCAAAGGCAGCCCCAGAGGGATGTGATATCCTGTTCTCCGTCATCCCAGTTGCATAAAGTGTCCCTGGGACACCACAGGGACAAATTCCCCTTCCCTAAACCTCTCCAGCTGTGCAGAAGGGTTGGATTTGGGAATCCAGCTCCGCTTTGGGGACACGTTTTTTGGGAAGCGTCCCTTTTAAGTGAATCATCTGTTTGCACGTACACCCGAGGTCGACTCCTGTGCAGCTGCGTGTGCCAAAAAACACATTTTTATTTTCAATGTCTAAATGGTTGCTGCTGTGCAAGTCGGGGCAGCGTTTAATTGCGTGGCTGCACCTCTGTCTCCCTTGACTGGAGCAAAAAAATATTTAAATATTTGGGCCAGTCTGTATTTTCTCATCTTCAATGACTAGAAAACGAAATGTTATTGAAGGTTCTTTCAAGCATTTCTGTGCATTTCTTCAAATTTTCTGATGTCTTCTCTGCATAATTTAATCTTTTGGTGTAAAACTGAGGATAACCTGCTCATTCAAGGGCGAAAAAGGTTCTTTTGTGGAGGAAACATTTTATTAATTTTTTTTTTTTTAATAATTGCATGAAAAAGAATAGTTTAAGTCCTTATCTTGATCTTAAGGTTTTGCCACAGAGATAGCCTAAATTTATTTTACATTGGCCAAATGATACCATTGATATTCTAATAAATCCACCAAAAATTTTTAAAAAAAGAAACTGTTCTACTGCTAAGTTCAAGCTACTTTGACTCATAAGTCAAGGCTGATGGAAGCAAATCACTACTATGGGTTAATTTAATTGAATTTAGAATCATTTCAAAGTGAGTGCAAAGGTGCCTTGGAGTAGTTAATCTGACTGAGGGTTTTTTTAAGATCAGTGATGTGCAAGGAGGAAGACCCTGGCTCTATTCTTGATAAATATGAATATTAATGAGTTTGCACTGGTATAATTTGGCCAACGTAAAATAAATTTAGGATATCTCCGTGGCAAATCCTTACGACAGAGATAAGGACTTAAACTATTCTTTTTCACACCATTATTTAAAATATATTTACTTTGCACACGCTAAATTTTTTCTTCTCCCATAGAGATCATCATCTTTTTTTTTTTTTTTTTTTTCGTGGGATCATTGGGTCTGTTCAGAGTTAAGGAAAATATTTTCACTTTGCTGCCTGAGCACCTTTGGCTCGAGCTTCTGTTTTACCAGCTACTCTTCCCACATGAAAAAAATGCCATCCCAATTTGCTTAATTGCTGAATAATAGATAAGAAAAATGAAATAACCAATGCCTTCACCCACCCAGCTGAAAGATGGGCTGTGACCCTGTGGCATTGCTCCGATGGATCCGAGGCTGTGCTATCCGTGCCCCGTCTCAATTTGTCATAATTCCCACTGGAAAGCAACCAAAGGCTCTGCTGGGAGATCTTTTCATCGGTGCTGTTCAAAAAGGGCATTTTCCTTGCAAGCCAGCAGGAGGGAGGGCTGCTGCACATGGCTGGCAGATTGGAGAGGGACCACTGGTGATAAAGATGATCAAAGAAAAGCAGGATCCTTGCAGCCCTGCAGTCCCAGGAGCTGTACCCACCCAGGACAGCAGACAGAGCGTTCTGCTTTTCTCTCCGTGAAAAACACGATTCACATATTATGGAAAATTTGTAAGTTTAATAAAAGTAAAATAAAATAGACAATAAGG
Organism: Phylloscopus trochilus trochilus; assembly: GCA_016584745.2. Lineage (NCBI taxonomy): Eukaryota > Metazoa > Chordata > Aves > Passeriformes > Phylloscopidae > Phylloscopus > Phylloscopus trochilus. The sequence continues at coordinate 2,018,648 of WQNJ02000093.1, read as the reverse complement.
AGAAAAAAAAAAACAAAGCTCTTTTGGGCCAAGGTGCTGATACCAACAAGATCAGCATCCCGTCTCTTCTCAGATCCTTTGTTTTAAGGACTTCTGTGTTACATGTTTAAATGAGCTAATACATGATTCAAATATTCATTTTTGGTTTCAAGACTTCCCTTAATTACAGTTTTTCTATGTGGCCTTGCTAAGTCTAGATGGAGGTAGTAAATCCTTCTTCTTCAACAAGGCTGTTATTCCTTATCTTCAGGAATTCCAACTGGCCCTCCTGTCTTCTATCTCTTTGAGAAATTAAAAAAACAACAATCCCATCTCTACTTTGTTACAATCTAAGAATATTTATCGATCACAATTTTTTTAAATTCTATTAATAAAAAAAAACCATGCAATATAACCTTCCCATATTATACATAAAGCAATCTGCTTGTTATATGCGAAAAGCCAACTCCAAAATATGCATTCATAACATCTCTTTTTTATTTTATTTTATTTTATTTTATTTTATTTTATTTTATTTTATTTTACTTTTAAATACGGTGTGGTTCCTCCTCAGGCTGATGGGTACAGACAGGCTCTGCCGTGCGGTTGGGTGTTTCACTGATAAGGGTTATCAGGAATGAAGGGGATCATTCTATCTATGACATGGACTCCTCATTTCTTTGATGAATCATTAGCAGCCAATTTGCAGGGAAGCTTTGGGGCAAGTCCCCACCGGTTCTCAGGCTGCAGGAACATTTATTTATTTGCTGTTTTCTGTCGGCAGGCCCCGGACACTGCCCCACTCCTGGTGACTCACACCGCAGCAATCCCTTTTTTTCTCTTTGGATTGGGATCAAAATCATCTCCAGGGATGGATGGAGAGCTGCCTTACTCAGCTCGTCGTTCAGAGCACGGAATCAGGTAATTTTCGGGTGGGGATCGAGACAATCCCACGGCCCTTCTGGACTTTGGGGTTGCCACAAGGCCTCTCCACACCTGTGGTGGAAATCGACCCCTCTGGGCAGCAAACTCTGGAATGGTGTCACCGGGATCAATGGGATGGTTTTGGGACATGCTGAGCCTACACAGAACTGTGGGGTGGTTTGGGTTGGAAAGGACCTTTAAAAATCCATGGCAGGACCTTTAAAAATCCACTCTGCCCTGCAAAGCCCTGTCCAGCCTGGGCCCTGTCCGGCCTGGCTCTGGGCACTGCCAGGGATCCAGGGGCAGCCATGGATTCTCTGGGAATTCTATTCCAGGGCCTCAGCACCCTCACGGCCAGGAAATCCTGCCCAAGATCCCATCCAGCCCTGCCCTGGGCACTGGGAGCCATTCCCTGTGTCCTGTCCCTCCCTCCCTTGTCCCCAGTCCCTCTCCAGCTCTCCTGGAGCCCCTTCAGGCCCTGGCATCCCCCAGAATAAGGCAAATCCTACACTTACACCCAGATCATGCAAGATAGAGATATCCAAAACAGTCTTTTTGGGGGGGCTAATATGCATTTTCTTTACTTTTTCTTTACTTTCACACTCAGGGGCAGGGGCTCTGAGCTCTCCCTGGAGCTTCTCCTCTCCAGCTGAGCACCCCCAGCTCTCCCAGCCCGGCTCCAGAGGGGCTCCAGCCCTGCAGCAGCTCCGGGGGCTCCTCTGGAATCTCTTCAGCAGCTCCAGCTCCTCCCTGTGCTGAGGACCCCAGAACATGTGAATATTCACAGGGAATCCTCTGCAGGAATGCTAAAGGTACACTGAAGGCCTCCCTGTGGATTTTGACCTCATTAGTCCATACTTGTCCTTCTACAACTTTCCTTTAGACTTCCCCTTGCTTCAACAAAGACTTGGAAAACCTCCAGATGAGTTCAGTCACTTATTAACTAAGGATTCCTTAGAAAAGCTCAGTTTTCTCCTTAATGCTGTGAAAGACCTTTGCATTTTATCAGGTTGTTTTTTTTTTTTTTCTTTCAACCTCCATGATGAATAACTGAGGGAAAAAAAAAAACAAAAGTTCTATTTCTTTGCCACATCCAGCTGTTTGTTAGGTGGTGGAGCAGAAATCTGTGATAAGAATCAGAGGGCAGAGCCAAACTGGTAAATGCTGCGATCTTGATGATGGAAAAAGAAAAGCAGCTGGGATTTTTCTGTCTTTGTTTCTTTAATTAAGTCTAGACTGTACGTGTTGTGCTGCTGGGAAATAATCTGGAAATATTTACCAAATTGCATTCTGATTATGATGTCAATAATCAAGTGAAAAGAACGAGCAGAGGCTTAATTTAGGAAAGAAAAGTTGTTGTTTCAGGGAGCAGAACTGAACCTCAAAGACAGAACTGTTCCTTCCTCACAGTTTGTAAAATTTATTCTCACCAGCACTTGTGATTGCCATGAAACAACAATTTTACATCCCAAACTCCACAGAAGTGATGGGGGTGAGGAGATTTCACTTCCTGCCCTTTTGGCATCCTGTTTAAAATCCAGAACACCCCTTCCAGCCTTCCAAAGGATTTCTTCAGCAAATCTCAGTGAGGGCAAGGAAAAAAAAAAATACAACCACAAAGTTTTATGGTCTCTGGCCTGAGATTTTAGTCTTTGTGTCTTGTACACCATTTCAGTTTATTCCTATTTTCCTTTAAACTCTACCTTTAATAAAACAACTGAGGCTTCTCTTTACTCTTCTCTCTACTCCCTCATTAGCTGCAGTGCTTAAAACAACACCCAAATAATCAGGAGTAATTTTGGAGGAGCGTGGCCATCTGTCATCGAGGCCGACAGGGACATTTGCTGTCTTTTCAGAGAAACCTTCTAGGAGCAGGGAAGGGACTGGATCCCCTGGGTTCATCCCAGACAGGCATGTTTGGACTGTCATTTAACCAGCCTCTAAATGAGCTGCTTAATTAGCAGGTAGGCCGAGCAATTTAGAATTTACAATTAAAGTTTGAATACAGATGTAGAAATCCACTTTCTCCTATGGCTGGATTTTATTTTTCCCCAGTTCAGGGATTCTTATTTCTTTGATCAGCCAAAAAAAAATGTTAAGTCTAAAGTGAGCGTGCTCTTATCTCATATTTTCCATCAAATTGGAAAATCTCTCTTCTTTACCTTGTAGCATTAAAAAAAAAAAAATCACTGATTCAGGCACATTCCAACCTTTCCATTGGCAGATCTGTTACTGGGAGTAAAATTCGTCATTTTTCTTAAAAGTGGCCCTGATTCCATCAGGTTTGCAGTCCTGCCCACAGGGTAGTTTAGAGGGATAACACAGAACTAAAGTTTTGCAGGGAGAAATTCAACTAAGGAAAGTAGGAGTCAGACATAGTCACAGTAGAGTGATGGTATTAGAGGGAATAGTTTTGAAAGGGTTTAAATGAAAGGGATACAAAAAAAAATGCAGCAAAAGCTGTCAAAACAAAAGAGCACCATGGTCTTAAAAATAAGAACAGAAAAAGGACAAATATATGGATTTTTTTTTTTTCAGTTTGGGTACTTTTTTGTCACCTGTCACTGGTTCACTCAGGTAGCATCCCCCCAAAAAAAGGCAAATCCTACATTTACACCCAGATCTTGCACGATAGAGATTTCCAAAAAAGTCTTTTTTGGGGGGTTAATATGCATTTTCTTTACTTTTTCTTTACTTTTTCTTTACTTTTACACCCAGATCTTGCAAGATAAAGATATCCAAACAGTCTTTTTTTGGGATTAATAAGCAATCTCTTTTCTTTACTTCTGCAGGTCCTAATGAGTGGTGAAATTCCAAACCATTGAGCTGGATATATTGAAAAGGTAAGTACCTGCAGATTGTCTCATTCGAGCAGTTATTTAGGTGCACATTAGGTATTCCTAAAAAGGTCATGAAAGCAAATTTCCCTTATTGGCTGCCTAATTTCAGAGGCTGTAACAAGCTCAAGGTGTTCCCGAGGCTCTGGTGTGGATCCTGTTGCAGCCTGGCTGTTAAAGGAATTCCAGATGTGCTGGGGCAGAGGAGGAGGAGGAGGATGGGGAGGGTGTGATGCCTGCACAGAGCAGGGAATTCATGAGGAAAAAAACGCTGGATTTTTGCTCTTGTTTTTTGGGATTGTATTTGAGGCCATGTGTTGCTTTTTTTTATCTTCTTTTTCCGTCAGGGTTGGGATTAAATGCTCGAGAGACGGTGTTCATGTTTGGACTCAGATGTTTATTAATTCTTATCGCTGGTACAGTCTCACAAACCATGAGCATGTCTAGCTAACAAAGTAAAAATGGAGCCCTCTGTATCCCCTTACAAGGCCTTTTAAGGATAAACTGTCCAATTATGAAATGACACCTGAATTATTTTTACTTTTAACCCAATAACCAACCACCCTGCAATGCAGATTTTTGTACCCAATTACAAAAAACCACCCAGACCATGAAAAGAAGGTGAAAAAGAACTCAACCTCTGCCCTAAATCCTCCCTCTTGCTTTATCTCTATTACTGTATTCTAAACCCTTAAACTCTGAGTTTTGCCTCCTGTGATATCACACCCTTCCATCCAAACCACACACCCACAGTCCCAGCGCTGTCACTCAATTTTGGGAGCCTTCTCCAGGGCCTCAGGTGGAATGCAGGGTTTGCTTGGGGGGTCAGTGCCTGGCAGCACAGAAAGCCTGGACTCCTCAGTGCCCAGGGCTCCAAAAGCCATGTGGAATGGGAAATGCAGAGCAGGGAAGCAGAGCTCGGCATCCAGGTTTGGAAATTTGGCCACTGAGGGATGCACCCCGTGGACAAAGGTGTCTCCTGGGAGGATGGTGATGCCCCACCATGATGAGGGGAGCTCTACCCTGCCATAATTTCAGGAAGGACTTCCCAGTGATGCCTTCAGTTTGAGCTTTGCTGTATTTCAGGTTCTGTGCTGCCCAGGGGTGCAGCTCTCAGCCTCACACTCAGGGTCACTCAGCTCTGCACAGAGCAGGGACACCAAACAAATCCTGTTCCTGCTGCACACCAAGGACAACTTTCAGCCCAACAGCACAAACAAGGGTGGCTGGAGGGAGGAACAAGAAGGATGGGACCTCACAGCCTGGAGCTGGAATTGGACAGTTAAACCCCAAATGCAAATGGACCTAAACTTAGAAAAATGTAAGATCTTGTGACCGGGCAGCCATTTTGTGACCATTTTGGGTCCACCTTGGGTATAGCTCTGGACAGGCTCTTGTGCAGCCCAAGGTGGACCCTAAAGGCCTTTCAATAAATCTCTACTTTATTCTCTTAGCTCTGCCCAGTCTCTGCTCCAGCTCACCCTTCCCAAGGCATCACCAGGACAGCGGGAGATGGAGACAGAGGGAGCCAGGTGGTGCTGAACAGCCTGGAATGCTCCTCAGCAAACCTCCTGCATGCCTGGCTCATCCCTCAGCCAGCCAGGCTGGTGGAACCTGTCAGACCACACCGCTCTCCCTGCTCGCTGACAGCTCTTCCCAAGCTTTGTTTGTGTGCTGGAGCTGGGAGATTTGAATTCCAAGTGCGTGGGGATGGCTCTCGGGGCTCCCAGGGAACGCTGCCTCCTCCTCTGCCTAATTAGAGAGCATGCTCTGGGAGACAAAGATCTGCCAGCCTCCTTCCAAAGTGCTCCACAAACCATATCAGGAGGTCCAGCAGGAGTTCTTCCCTGTCCCCACCAGCCGGGCTCTGGGTGACAGGGATATTTATAGCAGCAATGTCGTGATTCAAGTAGGGACAGTCAGATGAGGGACCTCAAGGAATTCCCTTGCCAGGACAGCTGGGATAGATCCAGTTTCCCAGGAGCCAGGAGAGGGATGGGTGGCTCTCACGTCCTCCCTGTCACCACTGATGCCTCCATCTGCCCCAACTCTCGGTGACAGTGACACTCCTGGTCCCCCTCATGCCCTTAGAAGGTTCTCACTGCTCTGTGCTCCATCCTCCCCCAGCCAAGGAAAGGATAATCACACCTCATCCTGAGCCCAGGACAGGCATGGAAGGCACATCGTGCTTTATCCAATTAATAAGAAATGAAGCCATTCCAATTTCCAGCGTGAAGCAAAAGAAAAAAAAAAAACAACAACCAAACAAAACAACAAAAAAATGGTGCCATGAATTCCATGGCATCAACACAAAGATAAAAGCAGAGATGCAGCAGGAAGATAGAGAGATTAGAGTATCAAAATTATTACAAATCTTGCCCCTAGCAGTGCCTGTTCCCAAGGCTGCCTGCCATTTCCCAGTGATAAGATCCAGGTTTGCAGGCTGGGTAGTGTTTCTTTTTCCCCTATTTGTGCTGGAAAGCTCCGAGCTGTTTTTCACTTCAGGCTTCAAGATACTTGTGCTGAAAGGTTCAGCCATTCCTCCAACTGAGATTATAGACAACAAAAAGCCAAAGCTGTTTCGTTGAGAAAAGAGAGAAGCTGAGATTGGTTAAGTTTTGCCCCACTGGCCAAGAATGTGTCCTTTGAAACACCTGTGAAAACCCAAATTTAGCCAAATTATGAGTCTCTGGAAAAGCCTTGCTCATATATAATCAGAGTTCATGTGTGGTTCCTGAGCATCTGCTGCTGAGGGAAATGTGCCCTTAGTCCAGTGCAGGGTACAAAATGACACTGAAATTGAAAACTAGTTTAAAAAGAAAAAAATAAAAAATAATAAAAAAAAAAATTAGGCATTCAATGCTATTTTTAGAAACATTTTCCAGATTATCCTAAAATTAAAAAAAATGCAAGTAACCAGTGTTTTGATTTGAGGGATAATCTCACTGACAGCATCTTCCTAATCGTGTTTGCTCTTCCCAGTAGCTGTTTTGAGGTCTGTACTTTTTAGAAGTACCCATTGGTAGCTAAAAGATATCTCTGAATGAGAAAAGCCATGGAAGAATGAAGAGATCGAGAAATGGGAATTGGAAATTTGTGTCCTTTGTTTCACAGCACGGGACCTGTCCTTTCACCCACAACCACGAAAAAATGCTTAACAATCCACGTGGTCTGAGTTCAGGACAGAACCTGGGCCATTCAAATGATTCCTTCAGCTTGTTTCACATGGAGTTTGCTTCTCCTTCACATTTTTTTGGGGTCATTCCTGGTGAACCTGGTTTGTCTCTAAAGGAATTCCCACTAAACTGAGGGCTGTGCTGCTAGAAGGGGGTATCCCAGCTATTTTATGGACAAAGGAGATGTGCTGAGCTAAGGAAAGCTCCCCAGCCTAGAGCTGGGATGAGATGGAGTTTGGGGAAGAGGCTCCAGCAGCCTTTCCTGCAGCCTGTGGTACAGCAAGGACAGGATGAGCGCTCTGGTGTGTGCCAGGCTGTGCTGCTCACAGCCAAGCAGCCTCTCTCTCAGGTAATTATGGGATTAGAGGAAGGTCATGACTTAGAAATTGCCAGGGCTGCTGGAGAAGTGGTTAAAAGATGCCATCTGCTTTTCTGGTTGTAATAATCCCAAACTGCTGGGCTGCAGCTTTCCTACACTGGGATGAATGGTGCCTGTTATGTGATTATGTCATTGTGCCACCCTTTTTCCTGATTTTTCATGATTTTTTGCTTTAACCTTGTGGTTAAACCACACACAGTGGGTTGTTGTTTTTTTAGGGGGGGGGGTTGTGTTTTTGGGGTTTTTTGTTTGTTTGTGTTTTGTTTTGGGGTTTTTTTTTGGTTTTTTTGGGTTTTTTTGGTGTTGTTGTTGTTGTTGTTGTTGTTGTTTTTTCCCCAGGAGAAAGAGATCTTCTTGTGCCCAAATAACTGCCAGGTAAGAAAATACCTGTAAATTCCTTACTGGAATACCAGAAAGCTCCAAAGTTTCTGGCTTTGTCTTCCACTTTCTCCCTCTGGGACCTGCAGGAGCAGCAAACCAAGACCCTCAGGCCCTTCCATCAGCTTCCAGCATCCACCCCAACCCCTTCATCTGCCTGCCTCTTCCTCCTGTCCTCTGCACTTGCTTAAACATTTCAGCCCTGCAACGCTGAGAGTCTGAGGCCTCTGATTTTGTTTCCTCCCTTCCACCATCCCTGGGGGATCCAGGATAAAACCCAGTGCAAAATCTGAGCCCACACCAGCGATTCCTGTGCTGCAGCCCCGCTGCTCACATCAGGTTTTCCCAGTCCCGAGCTGTGCAGCTGGGCACAATGCTCACTTTGAAATCCCACACCAGGCACGTGATGGCTTTCATTAAATATATTAAATATATTATCTGGTGATGATGGTGCTGTGGAAAGAATGCTCTCACAGGCAAACTCGCTGCGCAGGGAGGAGACCAAGGCGGGTTTTTTTCCGTTTTCGTTGCTGGTTGTAATCTGCAGGGGAATGACTGATTAGGTGGGCAGATGTTGCTCTAGGAGGTAAAACTTGGGGAGTTTCGAGTCTTAGAGGTTCCTAGCACGTGATGCTTGTGAAAATGGGTGCTTGTAAGGGTGCAGACCTAAAAAGAGTTATACAGGTGCTCTCCCAGTCAGGAATTAATGAAATATGTCCCAGGAACTGTTAGTTCTGATGTAGAACATGGTTTTGTCATCTGCATAGAAGAAAATGAGGTTCAGAGGAGCAGTTTCCAGATGCATGAATCAACTGCTACTCGAAAAATTCCATCCTAAATCCCAGAATTAGAGTTGCTACCCTCGGCTTAATCCAGTGTGCAACTTGTAACTCCCAGGAGTGAGCAAAGATCAAACTTATTGGGGAAGCAAGAATTGCAGCCAAAACTAACACAGAACTGTAACTTCCAGAGGAAATATTTAGAGGCATAATGAGAGGGATGGGAAACTAAACATGAAAATCAACGTGGGGAAACGAAGCCCTCAGACTTGGCCCGTGTGCTGATGGCCACAATCAAATTAAGGCAAATTGAAAAGGGGAAATCAAAACAAGCAGAAATAAAATAAAGCACATGAACTGGGAGATGATACAGGGCAAGAACTGCAGCAAAGCAAAAAGCAGTAGCCTCATGCAGACTTTCATTTTCTCTATTTTTATTCTGGGTTTATACCAAAGGATTAAATTTAGCCTTTGCTTCGAGGTTAGAGATGAGAGCCACAAAGTTCAGTTCCTTTCTTGGGGAGGGCCTGGGAGTTGCTCCATCCCTACGAGGGTTTCTGGACGTGCAGCTTGCACACAACCAGTTAGGGAAAGGCTATGGACTGGGAGGATTGGGCAGGAACTATGAGGCTTCCAAACTATTTTATTATTCCAAATTATTTCATTATTCCAAACTACCTTACAACTACCTAGTAACCTTCTGGAGTGTACATTGTGTTGCTTGCAGGCCTGAAGATCAGTATGATAAAAGAAGAGCCACTTTTAAAGGGATTCTCCAATGGTCAGACCACTTTTTTTTTTCAACCTGTGGTGCTCCCAGTTTGCTGTGAGAGTAGAGGGATGCACCAGGGAGTGAAGGGGAGCACAGGAGAGAAGAGACCTCTGCATCCATGTGGTTCTGTATTTGCAGTCACGTCCCAGTTTTCAGAATAGAAGTGAAATATTTATCTGCAGAGCAACTGGAGAAGATAGATCAGTCACACCCCGATCCCTGCAGAGGGGACACACCATGAATAAGCCACGTTGAGTCATTCCCTACAGGAATAGTGTTTTTCTCCAGGGCCATTGCATGCTCCAGCTACCCCAGAGCCATCCCACTCGTTCTGTTTCCCGGCTGACCCGCTTGGCATCTGCCTGTGCTGCTGTCAGAGCGAGTTTACTCCCACCACGGGGCTGGGATTTATATCTGACACGTGTTCCTCCTCCTCCCATACTCCAGCACTGACACTCCAGCTCTCCAAAGAAAAGAGGGATGGTTTTCAGGCCTCAGTTTTGCCAATCTGAGTGGCAGAGCAGAGCAGAGCAGAGCCTTCAGCTCTTCATCCAACGGGTCCTTTCCCTCTCCAGCCTTTCCCACACTCCAATTTTGGGATGCCACAAGCCAAGCAAGGGTGATCCTCCTCTTCTCCAGGGTTTATTCCAGAGCGAAATAACAGGGTGAGAGGCAATGGCTTCATGTTGCACCAGGGGAGGTTAGATTAGGTAGCAGGAGAAAGTTCTTCATGGATAAGGTTTGGCCGGGGCAGTGGTGGAGTCACCATCCCTGGAAGTGTCCAAAAAACGTGGAGGATGTGGTTTAATGGTGAACATGGAGGTGCTGCTGGACTTGATGATCTTAGAGGTTTTTCCAACTTTAACTAAACTCCACGATTCTATGATAGGAGGAGAGACAGATTTAATCCACAGCCCTGAAAGACCAGGTTTGCGAAGGTGACAAACATCAGATTGTCTGAATTAGCAGCTTTAACTCAGGTCCAAAGATCACAAAATCTAAATTTTGGGGTCTTTTCCTTATCTCTTCTCCCCTTGGCACTTTGGAGGGAGAATTTTCCTCTCCTTCCCTCCACATTTTGTCGTGTGACACTATAACTGAGCCCAACTGATTTAGAAACACCCCACCAATGGATCCCTGGGTTGGAATTCTGTGTCGAGTCTGATTCCCACATCCTGGAACAACAGCTCCGTGCTGGAGGCTGGATTGTTCCTCCAGGGAGGCAGGAAGCACACGGGAACTCCAGGAGGAGCCCGGGTTTGCCTCCAGGGCTCTGCAGTCAATGAGTTTTGGTTGTACACGAAGATGTGAAACCTGTTCAGTCGGTTCCCTCGCCACCAGCAGCATCCTGGGGCTTTGGAAGCCAAAGGAAAATCACCTCATTCCCTTCCTGGGGTTGGTTTATTAAAAAAAAAAAGAAGTCTATTTGTAGTGTTGGGGTGCAGGAACGGGATGACTTTGAAACCCTTGGAGCTCTGAATGCAACTGGCTGCTGACTGAGCTCTGGCTGTGACCTTGATTTGATAATGAAATATGTAACAAAGTTCAGATATGAAGTTTTCAAACACGCAGCTGTATTAGAAATAAAGTTTTCCCAAGTGTGGTTTAGCCAGGACATTGAAAAAGCACTTGGCTTCTCACGATAATTTAAAACCTTTGTGTCCCACACTGGTGAATCTAATAAAAGAAAGTAAAATGTAATATGAAAATGACCACTGCTAAGTGTGAATTTGACCGAGTTTTGCCTCTCACTTGGGCTCAGGGAAGATTTTTCCTACAGAAGTCCAGAAGCTTCAGCATGATGGAAAGAAAACCCCTTGACTTTCAGGCAGCAAATGCTGCTTCAGCAATGGAAATACAAGGTAACAATTAGGTCAGCCTTGAGATGCATCCTTTGGGTTTGGATTGCCTTGGCTAAACCAGTATTCTCAGGAATATTGACTAAAAATACATATATATATATATATAAATAAAAATTGTATTAGATTCATAAATCACCTAAATGAACAAAAGCCAAGGGTAAGCTGATGCAGCTTTTGCCTAGGAAGAATTTTATTTCATTTGGTAAAAACAAATGAAAGAGGGTTTTGCTGATGTTCCTCAGAGATGCCAGCAGATGCTGGTGGGAGGAGCAAGTTTCAGGTCTGACCCAGCTCCCATCCTTGACAAAGTGGGAATGAGGAATTGCTGTGGGCACCAACACCTGGGAGAAGTCAAAAAATCAACCATTAAAGCAGACAGAAACCACACTGCAAGGAAATAGGATATGATTATAGTAAATAATACGTTGTAGGAATGCTTGGATGAATTGTTAACTCCTGGAATTTGCTGCTACAGGACACAAGTGGCTCTGGTAGGACTCCAAAAAAATGTAACAGTGGATGTGGGTTATTGAAGCCATTGTGTCTCTTCAGGCCAGATTTAAACATTATCGACACCTGCACAAATATAAAGTGTTAATTAATAACAATTAATGAGTGTTAATTAACAAGAGTAAATCTGGAGGAGGGGGTGTCTTGTGTGGGCCTGGAGTTTGGCTTCTTGGGCTTGTTCATTGCTGGGCAATTCCTCCAGGTGCTGCACAATGGAAATTTGGCTTTCACTCCCAGCATTTATTCCTTGTTTGAGTTTTCCTGGTACAACCTGATGTTGTAGCTTGGTTCGTGGTGGTCAGGAGGGGAGGTGTAAGGAGGGTCAGGACAGCTGATGGTGGAATCACCATCACTGGAAGTGTTCAAAAGGTCAGTGGAGGTGGCACCTGGGGACATGGCTAAGTGGTGCTGGGTCAGTCATTGGATTTGACGATCTTGGAGGTCTTTTCCAATTTACTTATTCCATGATTCTAGGATTTCAATATGCTGCTACATGCGCACAAGCACACGACATCAACACATTTTTATCAGGGCATAGTGATAGGGCAAGGGGGGAATGTCTTGAAACTGAAAGGGATTAGAAATCAGGAATAAATTCTTCCCTGTGAGGGCGGGGAGGCCCTGGCACAGGGTGCCCAGAGAAGCTGGGGATGCTCCTGGATCCCTGGCAATGTCCAAGGCCAGGATGGACAGAGCAACATGGGATAGTGGAAAGAGTCCCTGCCCATGGCAGTGGCACTGGATGGATTTTAAACCATCCCAAACCATTCTGCGATTCTTTGATCTCCTACCCCAAAGGGTTTTTTTTCCTCCATGTATCTTGGCTTGTTGTCTTATCCGTGTTGCTCCTGCAGGGAGTGCAGCTGTGTGTGCCGGGGTTGGGCTTTGCCGCCGTTCCCTCCATTCATTTATTTGTTTATTGCCCGTGTCAGTTGCACGACAAACATTTCCCCAAGGCTCGCCGCTCCACACGAGGCCGTGCTGGGCGGTGCCGCGGCCGGGGGGGGACGGATGGCTTCGTGCTCGGGCTTGCGAAAGGAGACGTCGAACAGTGATAAAATAAAATGAATAAAATGAAAGGGGAAGGAAGGGGAAAAAAAAAAGTTTTAAAAGAGTTTAAAAAGATTTTAAAAAAAATATAAATAAAAGGAGGCAGAGCGAAGACTTTTCGGAAGGCGATGCGAGCCGCCCCGCTCCGTGTCCCCGCTCCCCCCGCCCGGTCCGGGGGCACGGCGGCCTCCGGGGCGGGGCTGGCGCGGGGGGCCCGGCCCGGCCCCCGCCCGCAGCGCCGCGGCCCCAGACGCCTCCCCCTGCCCGCGGCGCCTCCGCTCGGCCCCGCCGCTCCCGCTCCTCCTCCTCCGCGCCGCAGTTTGCGTCTCTCCGTCTCTTTCCCCCAGCGCCGGGGCCCGCGGAGCGCCGTGAGCGCGGAGCCGGGCGCGGGGCAGCGCCCGCCGCCGTCCCCTGCATGGCGGGCGGCCCGCGGCGCTGAGCGGGGCAGGCGGTGCCCGCGGCCGGCGGTGCCCGCGGCTCCTCCAGCATGGCGCGGGGCGGCGGGCGGCTGCAGCCCCGCGCCGCCGCCGCCGCTGCCCCTGCCCGCCGGGGCCGGGGGCCGCTCGGCCTCCTGTGCCTGGCGCTGCTCTGCGCGCTGGGCGCCGCCGAGGCGGAGTTCTCCATCCTGGACGAGGCGCAAGTCCTGGCCAGCCAGATGAGGAAACTCGCCACCGAGGAGCTGAGGGTCGTCACCATGCAGGTACGGCCCGGCCCGGGCGAGCCTCGCCTGGTTTTCCCTCCTTCCTTCCCTCCCTCCTTCCTCTACATGCTCTTCCCGATTCCTGCCTTGCCCTTTCTCTCTCCGTTCCTTTCTTTCTTCCTCCTCCTTCCATCGGTTCTTTTCTTCTTCGCAAACTTTCCCTCGCTCCTGCGCGGGCTGCTCGGCTTCCCCCGGCTCCGTTCAGCCCTTGCTCCCCTCATCCCCGGCTTTCCCCGGCCCGGCGCCCTCAGCCCCGGCCCGGCTCCCTCAGCCCCGGCTCTCCCCGGCCCCGCTCCCTCAGCTCTGGCTCTCCTCAGCCCCGGCTTCCCCCGGCCCCGGTTCTTTCCGGCTCCGCTCCCTCAGTCCCGGTTCTCTCCGCTCCCGTTCCCTCAGCCCCTGTAGTCCACGGCCCCGGCTCTCTTCAGCCCCGGTTCTCTCCGGCCCCGCTCCCTCAGCCCCGGCTCTCTCCGGCCCCGCTCCCTCAGCCCCGGCTCTCTCCGGCCCCGCTCCCTCAGCCCCGGTTCTCTCCGGTCCCGCTCCCTCAGCCCCGGCTCTCTCCGGCCCCGCTTCCTCCGCAGTGCCGCCCGCCCAAAGGCGAGCGTGGCCGTAGCGGCGGGTCACGGGCGGTTTGTTGTTTTATTTGTAGTTTACACAATGGGAGTAGGCAAAACCGCCTCCCGCAGTCGCGGAGGGGTCCGAGCCCGGGCTCGGGGCTGAGCCCGCCGTGCCCCGGGGGTGCTCGGGGCTGAGCCGGTCCCGGCCGAGCATCCCGCGGGCAGGAGCTGCGGGGCGATCGGGGGAAGGGATGCTTCCCGGCCCCAGAGAGCGGCCGGAGGAGTTTGTTCGGGTGCCGGATTCGCGGCAGGCTTCGGGGGAAGGTTATTGGCGTTGCCGGGAGTTCTGTGTTGTTTGCGGGGTGTTCTGCGAGGGGCTGGTGGGACTTGCAGGGAGCGCTGGTACCCAGCCGGCGGCTGCCGACCCTCTCCGGGCGGGGGGAAAAAGTGAAATCGGATCCCAGGCGGCTTTCAGGGGAAGGTATGGTCAGTAGCAAATGCAGTTTTAAAAGCCTCCCAAATTGAAAAGGAGACACTTTCATAGGATCAGCGGGGGTCTCTACCCAAATGGCCTTTTATCTTCTCTAAACTGGCTGCATTCTCTCACCTCTGGACCATCATTGTGCTGGGCGGCCTCCTAGGGCTCGTTTTGTCCGGGCAAACACTGAGCTGTCTCTTGTCCTTGATGCTAAGAAGACGCGGATTTAAATGACTTCACTTAACAAGGTACATTATTGATGTACTGAATTCAAGGAAGTCCCTTTTTTTTTTCCCCTTCTGCCGTGCATACGCACGTATGTATTTCCCCTCAAAAGATATAAGCATAATCCTTTGCTTTGGTGGAGTCTCTGTTAATGCAAATTAAGTCAGCATAATTGCATTGCTAAATCCGTTTCTGGCGTTAAAAAAAAAATTACCATACGATCACCTCAACGTGTGTTGTATTTGAAAAAGCAGCTCGTAAATATATACCTTGTTACAGGAATTGACCGTGGGATGAGCCAGGTTTTTTTTCCAAGAATTGTACCGACGAGCCGAGCTCGGGAGCAATCTGGATGCCAGTGCACGGGGATGCAAATAATGTTAAAATTCTGTTTACTATTAGTTGGATATTTAAGGCCCTGAAGTAATTTGATGTGGTGAAACTGGTAGTTAAACTGCAACCCTTTCCATGCTGAGCTCTATTTTTATATGCTTCGTATTTCGACTGTCTCAGCTCGCATCACGCTAATGGCCACAGCCTGTCCTTTGCTCTCCCCTGGAACATTATCACAGCTGTTTAAGATTAAAAACCGGTGGGAACAAACCTCCCCTGATTTTGAGGCTTTTTTTTTTTTTTGCTGACCTCCTACAGTAGACCAAAAAATGTTATGACATGTGTCACTGCAGCCCCGCGCTTCTCGCTTGGTTTTAGGGCTGAGATTTCCAGAGCCTGCTCAGGCAGGGCTGGGTGTAGAATTCCCCTTTTTTTCCTGCTTGTCCAGGGTTGTTGGTGAGTGGTGGTGAGCACCTGGTGCCAGGTGAGGGGTGCCAGCATCGTGGGGATGCTTGGGCCGATGCAAACAGGTTGTGTTGGCCAAAAAGACAGAGAAGAAAGGCGTGGGATTTCGGAAGGAGAGCAAGAAGACTTTTATCCTTTAACAGGATACAAATCCAACGGTGTTGTCCTGGTTTAGAGGGTGTTGGTCCCCAAATCAGCGAGGGGAGGCCGTGGTGGCAGGAGGAAGGGTTGCTCCCAGCCGTCAGCGAGCTGCGGTTTTCTTTCCCTTCATAAAGCAGAGAGGAGGAAGCGGCAGGATTTAATGCTTCCCTTGCATGCTCTCCCCGTGCTCTGCTCCTTGCCAGCTGTGGCTCCCACATCTGCACATCCTGGGAACAGGCAGGAGGGGCTGTCACCAGAGGGCTTTTGCAGGAGGGCTCGGTCTGGGCTGGAGGTGGGGAGGAAGCATCCAATGAGTGCGGGAGCAGGTGGGAATGCTTCAGGAGAGTGAAGGTGAGAGGTTGGTTGGGTGTGTTTTGAGTCTGGGAAAAGACAAAAGTGTAGCCAGAGCCTGGAGCCTCCGTAAGTGCAGGAAGGCAGGATGAGGTGGAGTCTCCAGAGAGGACACCAGAGGAGCAAGTGGAAGAGGTAAGAGGAGAAGCACGGAATTTGTGAGCCTTAAATGCCTGTGAGAAGGGGCAGGGAGTAATGAACGTGGAAGCTGTGAGATGTGAAATAAATCAGATTTCTGCAGGAGTGCTGGCGGTGCTGTAAACGATCTCCTTCTCCTCTGCACGGTGTCTCCTTCCTGTGGTACCTTCTTCTACCTGTGCTTTGTGGCACTTGTCCAGCAGCAGTGAGGACTGAGTGTTTCTCATAAAATCACAGTATTTCGTGTTGTTGAAAGGAGTGAGGGACGGCTGGAGGAGAGGCTGAAGCTACAGGCAGACTGAGGATGAGAGAGGTTTCTGGTGGCAGCACCAGTCTGACAATTGATTTTGGCACTGACACCACTGCTTTCTATTTACAGAGACTTGCATGAGGGCAGTGGCTCACTGTTACCTTTGGGGAGTGCTTTGTTTCCTCGCCCATGCAAGTGCTCTGGTTTCATTTATAAATTTATTCCTTGAATGGTACTGCCTGGAGCAGCTGAGGATCGTGTAGTGTAGGTGACAACTCGTGAGTTGCATCATTTGCTGAACGTGTTGAGCAGCAGCTTAAGAGTTTCTTATTTAAATTTCCAATTAGAATATACAAATCAGAATATTTGTATCATACCAAGGATTCCCTTAGTGAGAGCACGTGCTGGGCTCTGCAGTGTCTGTGGGTTCCTGGGTGTCTGCCTCTGTGTTATTTCTCCAGGAGTGGTTGAATATTGAAAGTTCATCAGTCGTCTGATTTTCTCTGTTGCTCTGATTGATTATGGTTCCCCTTCTGTTTGACAGCTCCGCCGAACCCCCAGTTAATGATTTTGCTGTGTCTTAATATTCTGTGTCTTCCCTTTGACATACTGGGGTGTGAGTGGTGTGTACGTACACATCTGTACAGGGATTTTTGCCCTGAGCAGCAGAGCAGATCTGTTTATGTTTCTGCCCAAAAACCAGAAACAGCCTCACCACAACCTCCTCCCTTCCCTCTCCCTCCTGTGGGACAAAGGGTGCTGGAGAGGGATTGTGGGTTGTGCTGTACCACAGTCACCTGTAACTGTTCCCTTGTTTTTTCAGCAGCCAGAGCCCGTTGACAGCATCCCTGTCATTCCAAGGAACACCTTCTGGCATCCTTGGGAGGCAGTGTGCAATCCCAGCTCTGTACTCCCTGTCATTCCTCAGCAAACTGCATCCTAAATATCCCATGGCATCGCTTGCCAAGGGCTGGAGCTCGCTCAATGAGTACTTGTGTGACAGTCCTGTAATATATTCTCCTGGGCAGAGCTGACACTCAGCACTAATTAAAAGTTAAGAGCTCTTTTTTACTAAAATTACAACTAAATTGGTGGTTGTGGCGTGACCTGATCTGCGGGTGGGGTTTCACCAGCACTGTTACCTGGCTCGTCTGATCCCGGCTTCTCTGGCCTGGCTGAAATTACAGGGTAGGCTGTTGCTTGAAACAACTGAAATTCTTTAGTTGGGAGGTGACTGGCAGGAAAAGAATAAATCAGAGCTTTTGTGAGTGGTTGGTTTGGTTTTTCACGAGGTTTAACCCTCTGGATCTGCTCTGGGTGAGGTGAGGAATATTTTTTGATAGTGTGGGGCAAGGTAACGTTTCCATCTCCAAAACAGGGATGTAATACTTGCAGCCAGAGTTGAAAGGAGTCAGAAATGCTTTGAAGATGAAAAGCATTAAATGCCTCTCTAGCTCTCAAAATGCATGTTGATGTTTCCAGCCAGACAGTAACAAAAGTTGTAGGCCCAGAGGGCCTCGAATATTTGTGAAGGCAGCTCTGCCATCTTAATCCTTAACTCCTTCTCTGTGAAGGAAGCACAGCCCTTTCTCATTGTCTGTTACTAATCTTGGGGGCTGGAATTAAAAAAAGAAATGCATTTTGAATCTGAAAAAAAAGCAGTTTGCTGGTCACTTTTTTTTTTTCCCAGTTTATATTTAATATTAGTACTGTGCAAACAATAATATATTAATACATCAGGTGATGCAGCGATGTGTAAAATAACAGCTTAGTACAGGCTTCTCCTGGTTGATTGGTGAGCATATGATTTATTTATTTATCTCCCTAATAGCTTGTCTGGCCATATGTTTTTCAAGAAGAACAGATTGTGCTCAGACAAGCACAACACAGAGACGGGGAGATGTCCAGGGGTTTATATGGGCTGAAAAAGCCACATTCTTTGAGGATTTTTTGGGTGATGGCAAAGAGATGGAGTCACCAGAAGTGTCCATTTATTCAATCCTTTTGAAAATGAGCACTGACAGAATGCAGCATTATTTATTATTTTCTAATGGGATAGTCTTCTGGCTGATGGATTTACTGCTTAGAAGAGATAAATCCCATTTTGAGCTGTCCTGCAGGCCAATATCAATGCCAGAACGGTGGCTCTCCATGTCTGAAATCAGGGGTTTCACACATTTCTCCACTTCTTTTGATGGATCTTTATAAATAAATCTGTGGTGACTGTGAGGTACTTGCACAGCAAGTGGTGTAAAACCCCACGTCCTCCAGCTCTGAAACCTGGACCTTGTGCACCCTCAGCACAAAAATCTGCTTCCTTTTTTTTTCCTATAATTTTCAGCTTGTGAAGCTGAAATACAGAAAAGAAAAAAACCCAAAAAACATAAGTAAAGGAAGGCTGTTAAGTGGTCGATTGTACCTTTTGGGGTTATTTTAAATATTATTTGGCAGTAGTGTGTGCTGTAGTAATAATGACAGAGTAGAAACCAGTGGAGCAAAACCTCAGCTGTTTTCCATGATTAAGTTTTAGTTTGAACCCAGCTACAGCAGCTTTATTCTTGGGCTTGGGCCTCTCTGACAGCCCAAGTTTTTTATCCTTTTCCACACATATTCCTTTTTTTTTTTTTTTTCTTTTTTTTTTTCTTTCCCCTGACATGAAACATTTCCAAAAGCCAGCGAGAGATGTCCTGGTGGAGGAAGGGCAGACCAAATCTGAATTTTTAATTAGGCTTTGAGTCTTGTCTCTTCAAAGGGTCGGGGCATCCTTAGTGATGTGGCATCAGCAGCCAAGGCTGACATTCCACTTCAAACACCGGGAATGCAGCTGGCCCGGCCAGATAAAAAGTTGGGATGTGGAGCAGCAAGGTGGGCTGGCAGATAATGAGCTGTGCCCAAGGATCCCGCAGTCCCTGGGACAGCAGGAATTCAAATCTCCTCGGAAGTGATTGGGAATCTCAGCTGTGGCAGGGCTGATAACACAAGGAAGGCACACAGGGAAATGCACCCATTTTGGTTTTTTTTTCTTGGTCGGTGCCTGAGAAGCTGCTCTGCTGCCATAGCCTGGCCAGGCACTGGGGAGAAAAAAACCTTAATTTTTGTTGTCAAAAAACATCGAGAAATTCTCTTCTTTCACAAAGGCAAGACATGTTTGAATTGGGGAAAAAAATGAAGTTTTCTTGTGCCAGTTATTCTTTTATATCTGTATATTAAAAGGGAAAATTAGGAATAAACAGATTTTTTTGTTGTTGTTTGTCAATTTTTGGGGGAGAAATTGGCCAAGAAATGCTTGCAGCCTTGTCAGTTCAGTGTCCTCCTGTATGGAACTGCCCAGCTCTAAGGAAGTAGCCCAAATTTTATTTATTTCCATTGTTAGGGCATTCCATAGATGGAACTGGGATTTGGGGCTACCTGAGCCTGGCTCTCTGTGAAGCCTGGAAATGGCAACACTTCATGGATAAAGGTTGGATAAGGGCCCAGGAATGATTTATTTTGCTGCAACTGAATAGGAAAATGGTATTTTTTTCTTTTAAAATTGTTTTTCTGTACATGAATAATATAACTTAATATTTGAAATGGAAGCAACTTCACCTGTTGTATCAACCTTTGTTTTGTATATCAGAAATGTTGCTGAGGTTTTGATTAATAGCTCTTGTATTGTAGGTTTAGTGCAGAATAAAGTACAAAAATATGGAGGGCCTGCATTCCTCAGTCATCATTTTCCTGTAGCTTGTTGTTGTTCAATACCATGCAGTGTTAATGAAATCTGAAAGGATATCCTTGTGTTCTCTTTTCCATGGAAAAGAGTATAAAAACATTGGTGCTTATGCAATGTCTGTTGTGGAAATTTTCCTTTTCTGATATAAAACATAAGCCAAGTTATTGCTTGGATCTTGTGCTCTGTGCAGAAATCTGGATGAAATTATGTGTCTGCTTTAGCAGTGAAAATCTGAGCTGACTTTTGAAACAGTCCTGGTGCCACAAATCAGGAACACTCATTTCCAATCCCAGGAAAAGCGTTAATGGAGTCACTTTATCAGCTGCCTCGACGGAGCTTCTCCCAAAGGATTTTGCAAAAGTATATTTGCACAATTACAATAATTAGTAAAAGCAAACTGTTACATCTCCCTTTAGCAACTTCCCAGCCAGGAGCAGCTGATAAAAACAGCTTTTTGTGGTGCTGTTGGCCTCTGAGCTCACAGATTTGCACAACTTGGACTGTGTGATTTGAACCCCCTTCCACCTTTTGGATTAAAAAACTGTAATTTTCCTTCCAGCGTGTCTGCAGAACTGTCTAGCCAGTGCTCCCTGTCCAGTTTTGACCTTCTTTTGCACATATCCCTGCGATGCTGTAGGAATTTCTGGCTGTACTTAGGATTGTCACAGGTGGGAATGAGGCCAGGAGAAAAAAAAAGCAAAACAACTTTAAAATAGACACATCTGGAAGTTGCCATGAAAGTTTCTAGGAGCTGGAAAGCCTTAAGCAGAATTTCTGGTGTGTTCACCCCGGCAGGGTTATTTTTGTGCTGTTTTTTGGGGGGATTTCACACCAAATTGCATTGGAGATAAGTTCAGCTTGACAGAGACGATGTGGTGGTACCACAGCAAAGGGCTGAGGTGCTCCCGTGACCTCCCTGGCCCTGCTCAGCCCCTGCTTCTCTCCCTTGCAGCAAGGGAAGAATTAGAAACATTTCCTTTTGGGGCTGTACTTTCACCTCAGGACTCCTATCAGACAGAACCTGGGGAGGTGTTTGTGGTGGTGGGCTGGAGGGGAGAGGGGACAGACTCCCAAAAATAGCTGTAGTGGGAGCCTGCTTGCCTGGAGCAGGACCAGGCTCTGAGCCAAGGCTGGAAAGGCCACACGGAGAGCCAGGAGAGCCTTTTATTTGTTGGAAAATACAGGAAACCCCAAACTGTGTGGGGCAGCAGTGTCAGAGCAGTGAAGTGGATGGTGGGTTAGCACGAGGTCTGGGATTTATCCAGATCAGAGCACCTTTTCCCAGAAGCTGTGTGAGAGCAGGGATCAGCTGCTGGTCCACCCTGCCAGCGGTGATTCCTTGTCCTTTCCCTCTCCACGTGACGTGGATGAGGAACTGGAAATGGGTCAAGCAGTGAGAAACTGGTCAGCTGGAGAGCTGTGGGGTGACAGCAGAGCTGTTCCTGCCCAGGGACCATTCCCAGAGCTGTGCTAGGTGGGATTGCTCCAGTGTGGGATGGCTCAGCTCCTGATGCTGCCCAAACCCTGGGAACGGGGATCCCCAGACCTCAGCAGAGGCTGGTTGTGTTTGACTTGTACTGGGAGAGAAAAATGAGTGGTGTGAGGCTTTTTGGGCTGTTGAGATGCTGGAAGCCAGGAGAGCTTTTTGGGAATATCCTACAATGGACTCCTCGGCGTGGCTCTGGAGTTGTGCATTTTGTGAGAGCTAAAGGAAATTTTCTAAAAAGTAAACTTTGCTTTCAATGGTTGCCTGTCTATTGTCAACCAGCACATGGATGAGCAACTGGAAACGGGTCAAGCAGTGAGAAACTGGTCAGCTGGAGAGCTGTGGGGTGACAGCAGAGCTGCTCCTGCCCAGGGACCATTCCTGGAGCTGTGCCAGGTGGGATGGCTCAGCTCCTGATGCTGCCCAAACCCTGGGAACTGGGATTCCCAGTCCTCAGCAGAGGCTGGTTGTGTTTGACTTGTACTGGAAGAGAAAAATGAGTGGTGTGAGGCTTTTTGGGCTGTTGAGGTGCTGGAAGCCAGGAGAGCTTTTTGGGAATACCCTACAATGGACTCCTTGGTGTGGCTACGGGGTTGTGCATTTTGTAGGAGCAAAAGTAAATTCTCCAAAAAGCAAAAGGTTTTACTTTCAGATGTTGCCTGTCCATTGCCAACCAGCATAGGGCAGCTGCTGATGGGAGGTGGGTACAGAAGGAGGTCACACCCAGGATATTTTCATTGCCTTGTTTGTGGTCAGTGAATTAGCAGATTGTTTTTCCTCTTTACACCAATATTGAAATCATGTGGGATTTCTGACTTTTGATACAGACTATTGAGAGAATAAAAAAGAAGCAGGATCTCCCATCATTGCAAGGAGTGTGAAATGAGGGGGAAAAGGCACTTCCACTCTGTGGATACTAAATTGCAGTTCACATTTTGTTACTAGAAGCTAAAGCTGAAAAAAAAAAGCCTTTTTTTTTTTTTTTTTTTTTTTTTTTTTTTTTTTTTTTTTTTTTTTTTTCCTCTGGTCTCTCTATTTCCACTTGGCAAGTCTGGTCAAGCCCTCACGGACAGGTGTATTCCAGAGGGGCCAAACCAACATTTTGGACACAGGATTTTTGTGTGGTATAGAAGGCGTTGAAGGATAAAAATAGAAGTGTTTTTAATTTGAGGTTAATACACTTAGCTTTAGTGTATTTAGCATTAGTTTTAACAATGAAAGGGTATTTCATTTAAATAAGCTACAGCTCTAGGTAGTTTGACTTCTCTGGGCACATTGTTTGCCCAAGGAATTGTCTGGAATATGAATTTCAGAATTGTCTTTCATTCCTTTTGCCAGTGGCTCTCCAGGACTGCCAGGTGTGATGTGGGATTTGTTCCCTTGGTCTGTTTTGGTGGAGTTCAGCTGCACACAGCATTTTATAGGGAAAACTGCACTTTCTGGAGCAGGCAGGAATAAGCACTGAGGATGTTTGTTTGTAGGCAGCTGTGGTCAGGCAGCTGCTTTTAAACTGCCCATTTGATCTGTTTGATTAAAATTAGAAAATTTTATTCCCGGTTACACAGTCTCTTGTGTCTTCCTTGGAGGAGGTTCTGATTAAAAAAAAAAAAAAAGGAAGAAAGTTAATATTCACATACATTGAAGGAGGAGGATGGAAATTGTAAACTCCTGAGAGTTAGTTAGCTTTAGATGAGCTTCACTAAGGTGGGGGTTGCAAATCCAAACCTAATGGCACTAAGTAGCCAAGCTTCTCTTGTGAATTACTGCTCATTAGTGCAACTGAGGAAAACAAGAAGTCCTATTTTTAATTTTTTATTTTTGACTGAAATGGAACTATAATTATAAATTATCATATTCTGGCTCTTCTTTTTGAATTCTGCTGCTGTTATATTTTACAATCCCTAGATCATTTCAGTAGCTGCTTTGATGGATGTGCTTGATGGTCTTGAAGTTGTTAAATTCAGTTCACTGATGACCCAGCTGTTCTTGGCAGAGAGGAAGCTCTGCTGTGCTGAGCTCACCACTGGGAACACGGAATTCTATTCCAAAAGTTGTGTTTGGTTTCTGAAATTCGAAATACTGACATACTGATGATGCTGTATTTCCACTGAAACTACTGGCTGCAAAGCCAAAATTAAAGCAACCCCAACAGAGCCACAATAGGAGATAACTTGTTAAATAGAAATGACCAGTTGTTTATTTTTATTTGGTGTGAAATTCAATCTCATGAATTTTAAAATATCGATTCACTGTGATGTCACATAAATAGAATTTTGCCTCCCCCTTCATATTTATGTATTTATTCAGCAAGTGGTTGGCTGAAAGTCTAGAAATACATTTTTAAAAAAAAGTGTCTTCTGGTAATTGCAACCTCAGACTCTGAAACGCTGCTTTTTCCTACCTTTCCAAGAATAGAAACTCAGGCTCCAAAAAGAAATGAAAGCCAACATCCATCACCATGGTTCTCAGTGCTTGGAATGGTGGATTCCTCCTTGAGGAGCAAAGGTGCAGCAGCTATTTTGGGAAGGGAAGATGAGGAGCGGGGATGAAATGAATGCAGAGCTGCTCTGGGAAGGCTCATTGGAAACGTCAGACCTGTGTTGCCTGGATGGCTTCACAGAGCCTGAAAAGTCAGGAGAAAGAGGAGGAAAAATAAGCAGCTTGACAGGGATAATAGGGATTAAAATATTTAGTGAAGGAAGCTGTTAATTTGGGATTCTTTGCAATTGTAAAGAAAGCTGTTCTCCATGTAGGGTGCAGGTCAGGCTCATTCCAGGCTCTTCCCTGTTTTTTATTAACCCACATCTTCCTGCAGCTTTGATACAAAAAACGTCTCTTCTTGTCCCAGGCCTTTGGTCCCAAACCCTGGCTCCTTGGGTTCCCGTGGAGTTTGTGCATCAAACTCCTGTGCAAGGGGAAGGAGCAGCAGGGCTGGATTTCTGCTGCCTTCCCGTGTCACTCCACCATTTCCTGGCCTCTGCTTTGCTTCTTTTTCTGCCATTTCTGCCATTCCCTGTTTGCCATTCCCTGTCTCCTTGCTTCCCAATGCCACTGGAATGCTGGAGGCCACTTCCCTGCCCCGTGGCACCAGGTGAGCACTTGGCCTCACTCTGCACAACTGAGGTGGCCTGGTGGCAGCTCTGGTGTGACAGGGACCTCTCCAATAGCATTCCAATAGGGAATAAATAACAGGATGGCAACAGATCCCCTGGAATTTTGTGCTTTTGGTGGAAGATACCCATGAGGGACTTTTGATGTGGACATGGAGTGATAGGAGAAGGAGAAATGGCTTGAAACTGCAAGAGAGCAGGTGTAGATGGGATATTTGGAGGAAATTGTTCCTTGTGAGGCCCTGACACAGGTGCCCAGAGCAGCTGTGGCCGCCCCTGGAACCCTGGAAGTGTCCAAGGCCAGGTTGGACAGGGCTTGGAGCAGCCTGGGACAGTGGGAGGTATCGATGGGATGGGATGGGATGGGATGGGATGGGATGGGATGGGATGGTCTTTAAGGCCCTTCCAACCCAAAGCAGTTTGGGATTCTCTGTTCCTGGCAGGGATCTGGATGGATGGAGCACACACCTGGTAATGGTGTGCCTGAGAACCCCCAGCAGTTCTGCAGCCATCCACTCCTGCTTGTCCCATGAGGAGCTGGACTGGAGGTTTGCTGGTGCTATGAGAGGATATTTCATTTTAATCCTGGAAATAGATTCACAGCCTGGTCAGGGTCCTTTTTGGGATCCTTGCTCAGTTAGAGCCAGTGTCAGCATCGGGCCCTAAGTCTAAAAATATATTTAAAATACAGAAACCTTGCTATAGTGAGGCTGTGGTTTGCATGGGCTGGAATGCAAAGCTGGCTCACAGCCACACCCATGCTGGGGAGGATTCTCAACTGCTGCCTTTGCTTTGATAATGTAGAAAGAAAAGGATTTTTTTATAACTTTTTAAAAAACATTTTTTTACTTTTGGTGGACAGAGGATAACTTTTTTCTTACAGAGCTGGCAGGAGCCTATACCTACCTTAATTATTCAAAATCTCAGGAGATGCTGAGTCCCTGTGGGAAAAGGAAAGGCAGGCAAAAGATGGAGAAAGAGGATAAAGTGCCTGTTCACTGCTGTGGTGTTGATAAGAGCAGGAGTGGCAGCTTACCAGTTCATCCTGATCCATGGTGTAACAGCAAGATCTGAGTTATTATTTCTATTATTTCTATTATTTCTTTATTTTATTTATCAACTCTCTGTTTCCAACCTGCCAGAGCAGCGATTCCAGTATCCTCAGAACATCATGTTTGGTGCAGGAACGCTGTCAGGGCTTGAATCCTCTTTTCCATGTTTTTCTGAACAGTGTGAGGTGCCTGAGTGTCACCAAGAAAAGAAATGAAAGCCTTAAAACCTAAAAAATCCACATTCAGCTGAGGTACCAGGCCCTGAGTACCTCAGCATTCCCAGCTCCTCAGCTCAAATCCCAGTTTTCCAGTGACAGACTTAAAAATCTTATTGTGCAGCTGAGTTAGTGACTGAGCCTTCACTTTATAATCACTTTATAAAACGCAGGCACATTAGCAGGACGTGTTTAATGGACACACGGCCCAGATGAAAGGGCTCTTTGTGGCAGGAGCCTTTTGTGCCTTCCTGGATCCCTCAGCAATTCCTGCCGAGCTTCCCAAGTCTGCCTGACACGGAGGGGCCGAGGAAAAGCCCTTGTGGCTTTTCAGCTTGAGTGGAGAATAATGGGGAGCAGGATGGGAATGGGGGAGGGCTCTGAACTCTCCAGTTCCTCCTGCCCCAGCTGGGGCTTTGCATTCCCAATGACCTCGGCCTTCCCGGGAATCACAGCTGGGATTGTGGCAGCAGTGGCCACACCTGGGGGCACTGGGACAACTTTTCTCAATCCTTTTATTTCTCAGGTTTGTCTGTAATGGCCACTTCCCACAACAGCGTTTTGTTTTTTATTTATTTATTATTTTTGTGAACTGAGATTCGATGTTGTCTCTCATCTTCTGTTTAATCTCTCAGCTACATTTTGTTTCCTGTCTGTAGCTCATAAAGAACCTTTTTCTAACCTTACCTTTCATCCTCAAAAAATAAGGCTGCAAGGTCATGGATAAATTTGTCTTGACCTGGCCATAACCTTCATGAGAACAAGAGTTTAGTGGGCATATATTTAACTTTCCATTAACAAAAAGAATGAAACTTCAACAAAAAATAATCCTGGATGGTCTGATAAAAATGTGTCCCTTTGTGTTGTTGCTAATTCACATGGTCGCAAGCAGAGAGAGCTGCAGTTCCTACAAAAACTTTGGGAAATCTATTCTAGTTTGGAAATTGATGAGTAAAGATGAAGTGAGAGAAGATTATTAACAAAAAACCCCTAAAACACAAGAAAATGCACATATGTAATTAAATTAGAAATTGGATAGATGTGGTTGGAGTAAGGTTTCTAGTTTGGTCAGATCCCAGAATCTTTAAGGTTGGAAAAGCCCTCCAAGACTGAGTCCAAGCTGTGCCTGATTCCCCAGCTTGTCCCCAACCCAGAGCTCTGAGTGCCACCTCCAGCTCTTCCTTGGACACCTCCAGGGATGGGCACTCCAGACCTTCTTGGGCAGCCCCTGCCAAGGCCTGAGCACCCTTTCCATGGAGAAGTTCCTGCTGCTGTCCAACCTGAGCCATCCCTGGTGGGAGGTCAGTGTGCAAACGCTGCTCATGTATTCCCAAGAAAACATCCCAGTGAGGAAGATCCGGGGGCTGCTTGGGTAGCTCCAGCCAGATGTGTGGGGACACCAGCAATGCCTGTGGTGAACCTCACTCCCTCCTTGCCTTGGGCACCAGCTGCCTGTCTCCATCTCATCCACGTGTTTGCCCTCCGTTTTCCATGCTGGAGACTCCATCACTTCAAGAGAGAGCCAAAGTTGTTGTGTCTGGCTCGAGCTGAGCTTCTCCAAGGGCAGAGCTGTTGGTTGTGTGGTGGCTGAGGGTGAAACCAAGGGCTGGGCTGCACTCAGAGGGTCTGGAAGGGAATCCAGTTGGAAAATGCTGCCAGAGGAACGTGCGTGGCCACGGGGAGCAGCAACGGGGTGAAAGGCAGAGGGCTGGGCTCTGTTCTTCTGGGACTTGAAAGCACTTCTTGTCTCAGGATCAGCCAAGATGTTCTGCATTGATGTCGTTGAGCTGAGGGAGAACTTCATCTGAATAATTGGAAGAAGCTTTTGGAGACGAAGCGCTCAAGGCGTTTGTGCCAAGTGAACTTGTGGCGTTTTCTCTGTAAACCAAATGAGGACCTTCCTAGGTGTGCTCATGAATGGATGTGTGCCAAGGGTTCCTCAGTCTCCTGTCACCAAAGAAAAGCTCTCACAGAAGTCAGAGCTGTGATTTAATTCCTCTCTAAGAGGAATTTATTTGTATTTCCCTGTTATCCCTCCACTTAACTCTGTGTTTAAAAATCCATTACCTTGGAATGTGTGCAAATTTATGGTATTTTTTTTTCCTCTCCCTCTTTTTTTTATCAGTATAGAAGAAGATCTGGCAAAGAACTGAGGTTTTCTTATTTTTTTATTTTTAATTACCTCTATTTATGACTCATCTTAAGGCCAAAAAGCTCCCTGGTTCATGAACTTACCCATTTTTTTTGGTTTGATTTAGTTTTCAGTGCTGTGCTTAGCTCATTAGCTAGAAGCTCCTATATAATTATCTATAATTTTCTTTCCCACTTGCTCAGTGAAATATTTAGAGAAACAAACACTCTGTGGCAGTACTGTGAGCTGGGCTTTTAATTTTCAATTCTTTATTAATTTCACTGCATATTTGCTTCAAGTTTTGTGTTCTGCACATGTCATCTTCAATTTTTTTAAGAGAGTGTTGAACATCGAATTGAAATCAGTTTCTACCTTGTCAGGTGAAGATTTCTTATGCAAAATAATATATTTTTTCCTTTTCACACAGCTACTGCTTTGCAAGCTGGGCTAACCAACATGCATTTTTTTAATCAGCAAAAAACTTTCTATTATTGTTATTGCTATTTTATTTTTGGTGCCTGAAAAACTGCAACAGGAAATGACCCCAGCCACAGTTTCCATGACACCCTCTCACTTGAATCCAGTTTTCAAGCAGATGAAAGGCCCAGGCAGCCTTTTGATAGTGAGCAGCTAATTGGGTGCCTGATAGAAGCAGGTTTTACTCTGGGAAAAAAAGAAAGGAGCCAAGAAGTGGAACAGCTGTGTTTTGGTACATGTGTGTAATCCCAGATAAAACTCTCCAAGGACAAGGAAATACAGTAATACCTCACTGAAAGGAAAATTAAGAATCTTTGAAAACTTAAATGTGGCTTTTTTTTGGGGGGGGAGCTCGTATTTAAAATAGAAATCTGCAGCGACGAACGTGGTAATAAATTATGGAGTTGTAAAATCTGAGCAGAACTTCTTGTTCTTTGAGATGTGGTGCTAGGTTTTGTTTCTGTCTGGGCAAGAAGATGGCAATTTGGTCTTTCTTTTGTGTTTTTCCTTTGCTCAGTACCTTTCTACCCCAAAACACAAATGGTTGGAGGCTGCTTTCAGCTGAGCTGCAGGTCACGGACTCCTCACATCTGCCCATGGCTGTGGCTCCTCCTCTCCCACTGTGTGCTAAAAACGCCCCTGTGGAGAAGGAGATAGAAATTTATCTTTTTGGTGGAGAAATTGTAATCTGAGCAGCCTCTTCTGGTGGCTGTTAACATCCAAGTAACCTCTGTAGTGAACAACAATCGTCCAAGGTGTGGCAAAGGGGATGAATATTTAAAATAGAGGGAAGTCAAATCACAGATTATTCTGAGTTGGAAGGGAGCCACAAGGATCATCGAGTCCAACTCTTAAATAAGTGGCTCATGCAGGGATCAAACCTTGGTGTAGCATGAGGACTTTTTTTTTGATAAATGGTTTGAATCTCAGGACTGGTTTTGATTTGAGGGTTAAATCCTGATGGAATCCTGCGAAGCTGAGTTGTGGAACGAGCTGTGACTGCTGAGGGTGCAGTTTCTGACACAGGTGGTGGTGTTTGCTCTTGCTGCAGCACCTGGGGGTGTCACAGAGCTTTGCCTGATGTGTTTCTTGTCACTTTGTGTGGATTTTCCTGGGGAGTTTTGAATATCTGGATGGGAAAGTTGTAGGAACAGTCTGAGGTGAGGACTTTGTGTGTTTTCCATGTCCCTGTTGGTCCTGGACCTGTTTCCAGCTCATCAGTGCTATTTCCAAGCATTGCTTTTTTCCTCCTGAAGTTTCCATGCAGAATATTTCATCTTCTTACTTCAAACTAAGTGAAATAATCTGGGTTTTATCTCCTGAATAATGGCTTGGAGCAACCTGGTCTGGTGGAAGCTGTCCCTGCCCATGACATGGGGTGGAACTGGATGAGCCTCAAGGTCTCCTCCACCCCAAACCAGTCTGGGATTCCATGAATATCAAAGAAACCTTTTTTTTTTTTTTTTTTTTTTTTTTTTTTTTTTAATGCAGTAGTGTAAAATTAATGTAAAATGAATCTTCAGAACAGATGGAATAACAACTGATTAATGGGGTGTTATAAATGCAGCTTTGGGTTGTTGTTTTTTTTACCTAATATTTATGTTTTCATGAGGGCTTTGTCAGCAGTTGAATCTTGCAGGTTGGGTGGTGTTGTTCTGTGTGGGTTTGGTTTGGTTTGGTTTTGTCTTTCAGGGCAGTTTTAGTGCTTGATCAGGATATGCCAAACTCTAAAAACTAATTTTGCAACTTGTAAACTTAAAATGGCACTGACATTGTAGAAACCACTTGTCTCACTGTGTCCCCTCTCTCCACAAGGAACACATCAAAATTAATTCCGAAATCTTCCTTCCCCCAGTTTCTTCTACACTTTATGTATTTTTTAGCTTCATTGTGTGAATCTCCTGCTCTTTTTTGATTATTTAAATGAGAGGATCCAATCACTTTTCTAGAAATAGTAACTTCTGGTTAATAATGGTGGAAATTTGATGCAAATACATGAAAAAATATCCAAGTAACATAAGCAATTAGTGATTGCTGTGTTTAGCAATCAGAATGCACTCCTAAAGTGTCCTAAAGTCCAGTAATTATCCTTTATTAATCTCTGATGTGGTGTTTGGGGAGGATTTGGTTGGCATTCCCCATTTTTTTAGGTTGATGCAGGGCTCCCCTGCTCATAACTCTGAACATGTGGAGCAGAGTAAACCCAAACACACCGTGGGACCTTCTCTGCGTGGATAATTTCTGTTTCCATGAGATGATGCTCAGACTGGAAAGGTTTTGTGGATGAGTGGGAGCATGTGGAGAAGGGAGCCAAGTCTGGCAGGAGGGGGATGAGAATTGCAGAGCCAGGAAATGTGGAAAAGACAGTGGGAATTTGTGGTAGTGGTTACTTGGGATTTTAGTGATATTGTTACAATGGCCACCTTGTCGTTTTTACTTTAAATTTTGCCTCAATTCTTGCCTCTTACACACAGCAAGATACAGGCAGCTGCTTCCTATTGCCACTTATTCTTCATTCATTTGTAAGTGAGAAACAGGAGCACGTTCCCTAATTTATAACCCTGATTTGATGTGTTAAGAGACACTGGAGAAAGGATTTGCCTTGCGTGGCACTGAGAATTTTCATAACTTATTTTTTCTTCATAAGAAATTCAATATTCTTTTAATTCATTCTGATCCCGAAATTCTCACCCTTCCCCCATTTTCATCCTCTGTGTTTGAGGATGGACATCACTTTTTGGGATGTTTTGAACTTTTATGCTTTTTATTTTGTAGCCTTGTGTTTGTGTCTTTGTTAGGAGTGAAAAAAGCAGAATAAAAATCCAGCTGGGGAGGTGAAACAGGTGTTTTGAGCTGTTCCAGTGCCTGTTAGTTCCCAATGCAAAAACTACATTGTGAAAACACACAAGGAATCTAGAAATTAAAATACAGATTCCATGCTGAAACAGAGACCTAAGTTAATTCCTGGCTATCAGCAATTTATTAAAGTGGAAATTTATTCATTAATTTGTGAAGATAAATTATCACTATCAGCGTAATGAAATTTTTTCAGCCCATTAAGTTCTTTTTTTTTTTTTCACTTCCTGAGAGTCAAATCCTGCTAGCAGTGCAGGAGTAACTGTGAGACAACAGGAATATTCATTCCCTGAGTAGCATTAATCTCCATTCTCCATTCAAAGCAGTGCTAATGCCTTT
The DNA here is from genome assembly GCA_016584745.2 of Phylloscopus trochilus trochilus. Taxonomy (NCBI): domain Eukaryota; kingdom Metazoa; phylum Chordata; class Aves; order Passeriformes; family Phylloscopidae; genus Phylloscopus; species Phylloscopus trochilus. The sequence continues at coordinate 1,986,986 of WQNJ02000093.1, read as the reverse complement.
ATTTCTCCTTGGAGCCTGAACTCGCTAATCCCGATCCCAAAGTGGATTATGGTGTCGTTCCTGCGTGTTCAGACAGATGTGCAACACACAGATAATTGCACAGAAAGGCAAAAGAAAAGGGAATTTCTTTACTTGCTGAGCTGGAGGTGGTCTCTATCCAGCCTTAAATCCTTAATTCAATTTCAGGTTTGCCACTCAGTCCTGTTGGCCTCGTGCTTCAAACGATTTCTGATTGGGAAAACTGCTTGGACTGATCCATATTTGATGTGCATTGGAGCATCCTCGAGAATTAAATATGAATGGATGTTAGGAGATGTTGAAATATTATGAAATATCTAATTTCAAGTGCAAATATCTGCCTCTAGGGATCCTTGATTATCTTTAATGAAGATGACACTACCCATGATCAGCACAAGTGCTGCTCAAAGAAGAGAGTTCGTAGCAGGAAATCACAGCAGAGATTTGTTTGGAGTAAACGAGCAGCCTTCTCTCCAGAGATTCCAAAATGTTTTACTTAGACCAAGTTAAATAACTAGAGATTAAAAAAGAGGTCAAGTCATTCTCTCCTGTTTTGAAGGAGAAATTGGTTTGTCTTCATTTTACCAGGAGCAGTGGATTTGCTTCATAGTTTGTAAGTGTTGTGTGAAAAAGCAGCTTGTGATAATATTTATAGAGGGAATGAAAAATAATAATTGTCTCTGTCACTGCTCGGATTTTAACATGTGTGCACTTGAGGCCTTTTTGATCTTTTTAATGGGTACAACCCAAGTGGCAGTGACATCACATCAGGAAGGGAATTAATGCTACCACTGTCAACTCCCTGCACTGGGTTTTTTTTTTTTTTTCTGAAAAGCTGCTTCCCTTCAGTTTAAATCCTTTTTTTACAGTAGAAATCTGCTCCCACATTCTGTTGTCTGCCCTGTCCTCGTGATGTTGTGCTTTGTTGGCCAGAAATTACAAGACTGTGTGGATGGGCAAGGTCCCAGGACTGTGCTTACAGGTTTGCAGCAAGATCTGGTGTGATTTAGATTGCAAAACATGAATCTGATATCAATTTGAGATATTAATTCCATCCTCCACAGCTGGGATTGTGCAGTTCTCAGCCCAGTCTGTTCCTGGACTTGGAAGTTTGCATTGGGGAGGTAAAAACAACTCAGAACAGAGGAAAAAACAATCTTCCAAAAGAACTCAGGCTGTTTCTAAACATCCTGAAAGCTGGTTTCTTTTTCCTCTTTTCTCTTTGCTCTGCAGCTTTTTTGCGTTGTGATTTTTGTGATTTCTCTCCCACGTTTTCCTCTATCTTTGATCAGTAACACTGACCATATAAAAAGCCCCAAGTTGGGCAGGTTTTCCAAGCAGAGCTGAAGCTGCAGGTAGTGCATTTCTCCCTTGAAAACTTGAGGATAACCAGTGGGAAATCTGGGATAACCCAGCAAAACCCTCCTCCTGCAGTGACTCCAGGGATGTGTGGCTTGGATTTGTGGGCATCTGGAGCCAAGAGCCATCCCTGGCATTGAAATAACTGCAAAAAGCTCCTTCCCTGGCTAAGGAGGAGATACCTGAGTGGAAACTGAAAAAAATCCTGCACAGTAACCTGAGGGGTTGTGTGAAATGCCTTTAGGGAGCTTTTTTTAGGGGGCAGTTTCTTACAAATTTCAGCTGCTAATCTGAGGCTAATTTCAGACACAGAAACACTCAGGGTTGTTCATCACTGCTCAGAAGAGCACATGGTGATTTTTAAATTGGAGTTGAGTGTAACTTCTTGCTACTTAGTGTTTGGAAGGTAAATATATTTATGATCATTTCAGCACAGCTCATTTTTTAGCAGGCTGGGATCATTGTCTTTATTTGGGATAAACCATATCTCAAAAAACCCTCTCCCATCCCATCTCCTGGAACCCAGAGCCAGGACCTTGGATCCCTCACCCTTGGCTTGTTTGGAAAACAACGAGGGGACAAGAATAAAACAAAATCCCTGCTTTGCACGACATCTGATGGTTTTTTTTTTGCTCCCAAAGGCTGGATGTGGAAATTCCTGTGGGATGGCTTGGCAGGAGCGCAGCAGAAAGCACCGAGGCGAGTTCTGCTCCTCTCCAGCGCCTTCCCTCATTAAATCCCGAGCTTTCTCTCCCTTTTCTGGGTTGGAATCCACTCTGTGCTTGATTAACACTGGAGGTTTTGTTTGAGTTTTGGTTGTTGGTTGTTTTTGGGTATTTTTTTACTCCCCCCCACTTTCATGTAAATGATGTCTTGCTATTTTCCTTGCTTTTTTTCCCTTTTTTAATTAGAAGAATAAATGCTTGCATTCATGCACAAATTGCTTTGAAGTGCTGTAAGAATTCAATTCATGAGCTTCCTCCAGTCTCAGTATTTCATTTTTTTTTTTTTTTTTTTTGCAAACTGATAACATCTAATGGCTGTGCTCTTTCCAGGAGATTACATTTGTTTTCTGCAGGCTGCCCTGCCTCCTCCTGTGTCCCCAGATAACGAGTTCAACACCAGGGAGAAGTTCATCAGCAGCTCCCAGCAAGCATTCCCAAAGTTTTGGTACTTGTGCTGGGCCACAGCTCCCTGAAAAAACCAGGGAAGAGCAGTCCTAGGGATTGTGGGGATCTCTGGATGCTGTGGGACAGCTCAGCTCCTTGGAAAAGTGCTTGAGCACTTTCTTCCAGGGATTACCTTCTTTGCTTTATTTACCCAGGAATTATTTGCTACTTTGCACCTGTCTGTTGTTTTTTGGGCTGCAGGACACAGTTTGCTGCTGCTGTCAGTGTGTTTAGGGTGATGCTTTAGGATTGTAGCTTTTCTATTTTTCATCTGTTTATAATCCTGGAATTCCTCAGTGTATAACTCTAAACTCCACGCACAGTGTGAGCTGCTGCTTCCCCATTTTGGTCAGACAAACAATTCCTCTCCAGGCCTGGGAATCAAGGACAGATGAGAGATGTGAGTTGGAGGGAGCAAACTTGGGGTAAATGACTTCATTACCTGAAGCTGTAATTGGGAGATTAACCCAAATCTGCAAATGAACCAAACTTATAAAAGTGTGAAAACTTGTGACCTGTTGTCCATTTTGGGTGTAGTCCCTTGGGGAGGCTTTGTCTGCCCTAAATGTACCTGAAGGTCCTTCAATAACCACTTTTTATTCTCTTAATTTTGTCTGGCCTCTGTTTTTAGGTACTCCCAAAAAGGCATCAGTGGTTCCAGGTGGAATTCTGGCTCATGGGATGCCAAGCTGTCAGATCCATCACTGTGCTCAATGTCTGAGTTCATTCCACCCCTGTTTTGGGAGCAGAGGGGAAAATACCCATTCCCAATGCTGGTGGATGAGCAATTCTCTTTTCATTAGCACTGAAGTGTGGCAAAATGGTGTTTCCTGAAGCCCACAGAGACTCCTGGGGGATTTCAAATCCTGAGGTCAGCTGAGTGCAGCTTAAATGGCCTCTCCTCTGCTTCTGGAAGTGTTTGGTGACTGAACCCCTCCCTTTTAAATGTGGGGTCACAGCCCTGGGACTGCCCTTGTGTCCCCAGGGAGCTGCAGAACAGCTGAGGTGGGACAAGACCTGCTGAGGTCCTGCTTGGCCAGGACACCTCTCCTTGGTGTGTCTGGAGTCACTTTGGAGTGCAACAGTTACTTGAAAATATCTTTACACCCAGGGAAGGATTAGTATAATGCAAAGTGTTTGCGTTCTTGAGTTATTTTTTAATGTTCTTTTAAATTTCAAGTGAGAGATTCAGCCGAAGAATTTAAAATGGCGCAGATTTGCACCCTCTCCTTTCTGCTCAGGAGGGGAAGGATGGGGATTATGTCAAACATAAATAACATACAGATCATCATAGAAAAAATGATGCAGATGAGGTATTTAAACAGGTGACCTTAAAACTTCTGTACTTATTAATACAACTAATACTATAAATAAGAGCAACCTTGTAGCTTGTATTGCAGACACTGACTCACAGGAAGGTAATTATGCCCTGCCAGGCTTTTTCAGGTTACTACTCATCCATTATTTATCTCTTGACAAAAGTGTGGGTGTTTTGGTGCAGGCACCTGCACATGGACTCATTTTGTGTTCAAACTTGAAACCTGGGTGTCTCTCCAAGTGCAGGCACTGGGAGATAGCTCCTGTTCCAGAGGGGTTGTAAGGAAAGCTTTTGGAATATTTATCCTGTGGATGCTGCTGGTTCCTGCTGAGAGATCCTGAAAAATTATACTCTTGGACATTTAAAGCAAACATTTCTGTAATTAGGCTGCCATCAGCCCATTCATTTCATGCACAGAAGTTCACCACTGTGATTCATGATCTTTAAATCCCTGGGTTTAAGGTTGTCTGCTTGGGTATTGTTTTTTTTCTGATTCAAGCAAAGTTCCTGTGCTGCAGCATTTCTCCAAGCAAAGCCCATCAGCCTCTGCCTTAATTAGGTAAAACTGATCAGGGAGCAGTCACCTCTCTTGATGTCCCTTTGTGCTTTGGGATTTTTTTCCTGGATGTACTGTAAAATTGCACAGTCCTGGCTAGAGTGTTGCATCAATTGATGTTTTTATCTACAGACTTGCTGTACATTGAATTAATGAGGAAATTGGACCAGCACAGTAATTACACTAAAGTGGTATCAAACCCTTCTGGCTCTAGGATTGCAACTCTTTACAAATCTTGGGCTGCTGCATAAATTTTCCCCAAATTTTAGTCATTTTGACGTGAGGTTGAAAGCAAACCAGAAAACTGAAACCCAGAGTTCTCCCAGTGGAATGAAGGCTCTGGTCAGTTTTGCTCCTTTTAAATGCTTGATTTTAAGTTCTCTTAAAAGGAAAAGGAGCAACAAAAGTTGGCAGTAAGGTGAAAACAGTTCACTAATCAAAATGTTCTCAACCCAAAAGAAACAGTAGAAATATTGTAAGTTTTACATCCTAGAGGCTGGAATGAGGAATAAGTGTAGGGAGAAGAAATCCAATGCCATTGAGAAGCCCATCTGCTTTGTATTTTAAGGCTTGGGTAGCATGACTTTCTTTTTTTTTCTGCCATACAACATTGTCAGGAGAATAACCTTAGTCAGGTTACATTGGCTAAATGAATAATCTCTTGAACATGTGGAACTCATTTTCTTGGCGTATTTTCCCCCCTCTCACTCTTTTCCCCTTCCTCTTCTCTGGTCCCTTGAAAAAGACCAAAAAACCTGCTGGTTCCTGATTGCAATTTTTGGCACTTCCTCAGTTTTCCAGAGTTTTCCCTCCTTGCAAATGCCTGGAGTTTCCCAAGGAAACAAATGTATAAAAATTGTGCTCTACTTGGCTCCTTTTCAGTGTTGTGCCTACTCCCCATCTCCCCTCTGAGGCCTGAAATGATCCAGTGGGATTTTACCTCCCACAGCTGATAAATGAATGTTAACTGAGATGCTTTTGGCCATCAGAATTAAGATGAAACTGGAATCCCAGTTCTCCTGTGTTTTTCTGGAGTATATTCCAGTACTGCAGAAGTGTGAGGGGCATCTGGTGGAAGGTGGTGGGAGCTTGAGTCTTAAACAGGGACTTGGTGAGCAATCTTCATGAGAAGAAAAACTGGGAAGGGAGAGGATGTTCTCCCACTTAAAACCTTAAATTTTGGGGAATGTGTGCACCCAAAAGCTGTGTTATGAGCCTGCAATGTTCATTGGTTCTAACTTACATAATTCTTTTTATTAATTAGTATTCTGTCCTCTGCTGGTTATTGATTTCTCAGCTCTTTTATTATCTTTTTCCCAGACAGGGAGTTTCCAGCACGTGCTGATTGTTTTTGTTAGGCTCTTTTTCCCCTTCTGCTTTCTGCAGCATTTCCTTGGAGGGATTTAAAATTTGCTTTTTAGGTGTCCAGTTTTCAGCCTCATTGAACCTCACCAGGGTTAGTTCAGCAAAACTTCAAATTTCAGCGATTTTCCAATCAAACTCCAATAATCTCAGTCTGAGAAGAAAGGTAGCTACGTGCTGGCTGAAGTGGAAATCACACTGCTTATGATTAATTAAAACAATTGATTGGAAAAGTGAATTAGAGGCATTAAGTAGAAACTTATGAAATTATTATATGAACTAGGAAAGTTCTAATTTCCAAGAACCTGTAAAGGTACTGACTGAGCTGAGCTGAGCATCACTTTTCTCTCTGATTCAGTGTCTGTGGCTGCTCCACAAATAATGTAATGAGAAAGAGCATTAATTCCTTAAATCCCTTCTGAAAACATGGGGTTTTTGTTTCAAACCCACAGGAGGAGAAAGGCATTTGTAGGGTGGTGTTGGGATATTCCTTTCAGATCTGTAGCTGCTGCCCTCAGTGCTCCCATCCCACTGGATTTGCCTTTCCCTGTGTTCTCCTCCAATTCACTTCAGCTTCTTCCATGTCTTACTGGAAATTCTTGGAGGAAAACACAGAGCATGTCCCTGATCTCCTGGGAAGCCTCTATTTAATGTTCCTTGGTTTTAGGAAATGGTAACAAAACAGAACACGAGATGGCTTCAGACACTGCAAAAATAAACTCCAGGCAGAAGCCACAGGTTTCCCTGAAAACAACCTCACTGGGTGAGTTCCACCAGAAAAGGGATTTGCTGGATATTTGTTTGCTCACCACTTTTTAAAACATTAACCTTTCAAGTAGGAACTAGACCCTGGTTAGGGGCTGCATGAAGTTTAAAAAGTATCATAGCCCTGCTGAGCTAATTCTGCCTGTGCTTTACCCACCTGCCTTTTATTATTCTGTGTAACTTTATAGATTGATTTTTGTCATTGGGGCTCTACCCAAATATGACAGCTAACAGCAGTCCATGCCCTAAACCTGCTGAAAGATGGATGGGTGGTTTTTCTTTTTCTTTTTAAAATGGCTTGTATGGATGGTGAAGCAGCATCAATATATTTACAGCTCGGTGGCTATTTTACTAATCCTGTGTTTGTTTTCCCTCATTCTCTTTGTCTCAAAAAATGTTATTTTTGTTGTCAGGGAGATGGAATTGTGCCTTGTCTGGCAAATAAAGTGATGTGCAAATGGTTGAGTGCTCTGCAGAGCAGTTGGTGTTTGTGCTTGGTTGGGGACCACAGAGTTTTGGGGGTGGTGGCTTTTTCTGTTTGTTTTGATGCTGTGCTGACAGTCAGACTGGGGCTTTTGGAAGTGTTTTCCTCACTGCAGTGCATTTTAATCTTGAGAACTGAGGGAATGAGCCAGTTAATTTTACTTCTTATGCTGTGCTTGGTTTAGAGTCTTCTCCCAGATTTTAAACTGAGTTGCCTGCAGTTTCAGATAAATAGAAGTCTCTTAAGTGGATTTTTTTCACTACAAAGCTAAACTGGAGCTTATCTCTGGCTTGGAAACCTGACTCCATCCTACCCTGAGCTGTGCTTTGGGTGCTGGGTCCATCCATCACTGTCAGACCCCACCTGTGCCAGGCATTAGATGCTGGTGGCCCAAATCTTCCCTGTCCCAGCCCCCTGCTCCTGAATCCTCTCATTGCTTCCTGATTTCTCTCTCTCATCAAATATTTGTCCTGTTGTCCAAAGCTAAGAGCCAGGCAGCTGGAGTCATTAAAGGATATGTGGAGGTACCACAGAAGGATTTCCTAGGAAGCTGCAAGTGCTTTGACTCAGCCAGGTACTTCAAGAGCTTAGGAAAGCAAGAGTCTGATACTTTGGGAATGTGTGTTTGGAAAACAAACCTCAGCTTCCTCAGGACTCCATCCAGGGCATCCCCTGCAGGCTCAGATTGCCCAGCTTTCCTGAGGAGATGGATCACCAGGTGGTGATCCCTGCAGATACCAGGATTTTCTCTGTCTAGGCTTTTGTGTAGCCAAACAGGGGGGCTGGGGAGGGTTGGGAGCAGGAATGATGTGCCCAGGATTTGGGTGTTGCCAGAGGCCCCAGGGATGGTTCAGGGCTTTGTGCTCAGCCCCTGGCAGCTGCACTGAACCAAAACCTGAGCAGAGCTGCAGGTACAGCCAGGCAAGTCTCCAATGTCTGAATAATTCCAAAAGAACCTTTAGAAAGGTTATAAATAAGCTTTGAAATGGTAGAATTAGAGAATCATCAGGGTTGGAAGAGACCTTTATCATCAAGTTCAGCTGTCAACCCACCCCTGCTGAAACCATTAAGCCACATCTCCCAGCTCCAGATCCAGGACACCTCCAGGGATGGGGACTCCACCACCTCCCTGAGCAGCCTATTCCAATGCCTGACCCCAAACATAGTGGAAAAAAATATTTCTAGTATCTAACCTTAAACTCCTGTCTCAGCTTAAGGCTGTTTCCACTTGTCCTCTTGCTGCTGTGGAAAGTTTCAGGAGAAATCAAACTCTCTGTTGGGAAAGATGAAAGTTTGACAGGAAAGTTTCACAGATGTGTATGCTTGGCAGGAAGCTCTTTGAATGTGGAACCTGAGAGTGGAATAGAGACAGAAACAAGTTTTGATATAGAAGAATTAAAGATGTCTGAATTAAGAATTGCTGAGCCAGTAGTTACTGGACAACTAGGAAAGCAGAAGTTAAATTGAGCTGGAAGGAGGTTTTATGGCTGGAGCAAAGGATGTGTTGACCACAAAGAAGGTGTTTTTACCAAGCACAAATCTTAAGAAAAAGCAGAAGATACCATAGGCAAACAATACTGATGTAGCAAGTAGAAAAAAGAAATAAGAATTTTCTGTTGCAAGAAAACAGAAAAACAACTTTAAGCTTGAACTGTGATTGGGTAGGAATGACCATCATATGGTAATGATAATAGCTGTGATAAGTTGTAGATAATGGTAAAGGTCTTGTGCATGATGCTGATTGGCATCCATTGAGATGCTCAGCAAAGAAAAATATAGAATGCATCATAACCAGAACTGAAGTGCTTCAGGCTTGCCTACAAGCTGTAGCTGGCAGCTTTAGGCTTGGCTCTGTCACCCACAGCCCATGACTGCTGTAACATCTTCCATACAATAAACACCTTCTATACATCTTCTGTAGAATACACAGCATTCTGAAGAGCTGCCTGTTAATCCAAACAGCCTTGGTTGACATATTTTCTACAACTCTCCAACGCTATTTTTTTAGTATTGGAAAGCAGACATTGCTTCAGTCACAGCACTGGGATAGTTCCACCTGGATGTAAAAATAAAGGGTTTTTTTCCCAGTTAATTTCTGCATTTGCAAAGGCAAATGAAGGAAAATAAAATAGGGTGGCATTTGAGGGCTTGAGGATGTGTGTGCTGGGATGTTGGGAGTGATGGTGGGGAGGGAGATATTCCATGGAGATATTCCATGTCTGGTGGAGGGGCAGCTCAAGGGAAAAGGCTGAACTGGGGAAGGGATAGATGCTGAGCCTGGGGAAACGCTGGGTGCTGATCCAGAGGACAGGCTCGATGCAGATCCAGAGGAAAGGCTGGATACTGAGCTGGGGAAGGGTTGGATACTTAGCCTGGGGAAAGGCTGGGTGCTGATAAATGCTGATCCAGAGGAAAGGTTGGATACTGAACCAGGGGAAAGACTGGGTGCAGAGGAAAGGTTGGATGGTGAGCAGGGGAAAGGCTAGGTACTGAACCAGAGGAGAGGCTGGGTGCTGATGGGTGCTGATCCAGAGGAGAGGCTGGGTGCTGATGGGTGCTGATCCAGAGGAGAGGCTGGGTGCTGATGGGTGCTGATCCAGAGGAGAGGCTGGATGCTGATGGGTGCTGATCCAGAGGAGAGGCTGAGTGCTGATGGGTGCTGATCCAGAGGAGAGGCTGGATACTGATCCAGGGGAAAGGCTGGGTGCTGATGGATGCTGATGGGTGCTGATCCAGCACAGCATTCCCACGTTGGGAGAGCGAGTGGTGATGGGTTGTGGCAATTAATGCCGGGCAAGCATCTCATTAAACACGGGTGGGATTGTTCTGTGAGGGAGCTGAGCCTGCTGCCATCTGCTCCACAGAGCCAATTAAACACGAGGGGTGGGAGGAATAAAGCACAGATGCTAATGGGCTGTGTAAACCGCAGGGCAAGTTCTCCTAAATATTTAGACTGTTTTCCTGAGGTTGTGTGTGTGGGGCTGAATTGTGAAGTTCCCTCAACTTCGTTTGAGTTTGCCACTTAGCTGTGATTTTCTGCTTAAAGTTAGGGCACTTTGAAGTCAATGAAATTAGCTTCAAGATGTTTTGTTATTTTTTTTTTCCCCCAAAGTGGAATTGTGCCCAGGAATTCTTGAGTAGGGGGCAGATAGGCTGAGTAGGGACTGGAACCCAGGCAGGGGCTGAGCAGTTCATGTGTAACCTCGGGGTTAGGTTCTCAATCCTTACTCACTTTTTACTGTTGGTTTACTCATTATCTGTGCTTAGTTTGAGAAATTCCTGCCCCCCACCTCTCTGCCATGCACAGTGCTTTTAGTTAAAACAACAGAACATACCAGAGCATTTTGAAGAAGTTAGTTAATTCAAAATCAAGCAAAAATAGGTTAAAAACCAAGCCAAATAAATTCCTGCTGGCGCTGTGACTCTTACATAACCACGGATGATGTTCTCTGGCATTATTTTGCAAGTTCATAAATGGGCTACGTGTGAAAAGGGTGGAAGAAGGGTCAGCTTTGTGTTAGGGACAGAAAGCTCCATTCTCAGGAGCTGACAGTCGATTTCCTCCTCATTCCTTTTGATGTCTGCACACTAAACGCTGCGTGGACAGAAAAATTCAATTCATTTAAAACATTTTGCATCAAAATGACACGCTTTAATGTATTTCCTTCTGATGTTTGAATTATCTTTTCATCTCATGAGGGAGGAAAAAAAAAAAGCCAACATGTTTGTAGTTAAAGTACCCAAGCAGAACTTTAAACAAAGGTCTCGATGAAGAGGAAGTTTTGATGTACAGGCAGCTTTTAAGAGTAGATACCTTATTTTCTCCCCTCCCCTGCCCCCCCTTCTTGGCTCCTTGAGCCTTGTAAGCCAAGGAGATTTATTGCTGCCCTTCCAAATGCTTCTTCAGAATGAAGAGTTCACATTTCTGAAATTCCTCAGGTCCTCAGGGGGGAGAGGGATAAGGGGAAGTGATGATGGTGAGCACACCAAAGGATTTTCCAGGCTGGTTTTGCCAGTCGTAGCTGCCTGTAACTTAGCTGCTGGGAGGAAATCAGCTGAATCTGCATCAAAAAAAAAAAACAACAGCCTCTTGGAGCTGTGGACTCCAAGAGTTGTCAGGGAGATGAATTTGGATGAAATGTAGATGTTTTAGTAATTGCAGTTATTAGTGCTGCTGAAGCAATCCAGGGTGTTGAGGAATCCCTGCTGTGTCACCTGTGCAACTCAGCACTGACAGAAGTGGGACCCATTCCCTCAGTGAAATCCCAGCTCTCCTGGAGAAATGTCTTCACAGCCTAAATAACCTCCATTTATTGCTATTACAGCTATTGATACCACTTATTGCTGCTAAGAGAGCAAAGGAATATTTTAGGGATATTGTACATTTTCTGGTGGGGACAGCCCCACTGTCCCTGAGGAGAAAGTGAGAAGTCTTGGAAGAGAAGCTTAGGTGATCAGGCAAACTTTTTAGGAATGCTGTTGGTGTAACCCCAAATCTTTCCAGTCTTATTTTTCAGTCTGGAAGCAGAATATAACAAGGTGTTGAGTCTTTTTTCATGTGTGTCTGTAAACAGGGGTGGCAGTGTGCCTATCCCCTGTCCCCTGTGGGAGCTGAGCTTCCCATGGGAGGACACAGCTCTCACTTCCATCTCCTGATACATCCTTTTCTTTTTTTCATTTTTTTTCTTTTTTCTTTCTTTCCTTTTTTTCTTTTTTTTTCTTTTTTTTTTTCTTTTTTTTTTTTTGCTATTAATGAGGTTGTGTTCCAATTGGGTCTCACTTGTCTTTTTTCCACCTACTAAATTTGGCTCCCAGCCTCTCCTGTTTTAGTTGGACACAAGTACTTCTAAAAGTAGTTATGTTGGGTTAAATGTTTAGCCAAAGAAGGGTCATAGTTTGCACGTGGAACTATTTTTAGCACCTCGTGTCAGTTTGGTAAATAAACAGATGCTTGGAAAAATACCCTGTTATGTCTTTGCCTGCCAAAGTCAGCCTCTCCGTGCGGATCCCCACATGGAGATGTGATTCTCCTTGGGAAGCCTGGCACTGGGAGACTCCCCAGGGCCTTCTCTGAGCCCATTTCCTCACCCATCCACCTTTTGGAGCTGATTTCCTGTGGCATTTATGACAAAAAAAACAAGCCTCTCACACATCCTCTCTGGTTTTTCTTGCAGAGGATATTCAACTCCTTCGTGTACACGGAGAAAATCTCGAATGGAGAAAGCGAAGTTCAACAGGTGAGTGAGTGAGTGAGTGAGTGTAAAACCCCTTCCCACCTCCACTGGCAGTGTGAGCTCAGGGAATTCTTTCTGTCTGGATTTGTGGCCTCTTTCTAACCTCAGATCCCAGCCAGTGGAATAGGATATAAATGGGGATGGGCTGCATGCGCTGATGATGCTTTTGAGAGTTTTGCATTGCCATGAAAAGCTTTTCCATCTACTTGGTGTGGGGCTGTCCCTTGGAAACAAAAGGGCCCTCATGAAGTAGCTCCCATTAATTGTCAGGCTTTCATGTTGGAAGTGTCTCTTTTTAAATTTCAAATCCAAAGTAAACCCATTAATATTATTGTGATGTGGAAATATGGGACAGCTACAGCCTGATGTGGTTGAGGGGTGCTTGTAATTTTGTGGGATTTTACAGGAACACATGTCAGCATTTAACTCTTCAGGTTAACATTGAGATAGCACATGGGCAGTTTCCATTTTAGTGTATATTTTTAAAATTCATTTTGGATCAGTTTTCAAAAGGATCAAATAGGTCATGTTTTATTCTTTAAGAAATTGAAGTACTAATTATGTTTGTGGTAAAGGTGATGGGTTTTGGTCAAAGAAATGGAACAAAAAACCAGCTTTTCTTCCCAGTTTAAGAATGAACTTGCTCAACCTTCAGGAGTAACCTGACCTTCCTAGACCCCAATCAAACCACTTTTAATGTTCAGGAAAAACAGAAGCTCCTCAGAGTGGGGCATTCCCTGGGGAAGAGGGAGTTGCTGTTCAGCCTGCAGGCAGCCCCACTGTGCTGTCCCAGAGCAGTTCATGTGGATTCAAGCTGCTCATGGAATACAGAAATAATGAAAACTCCAAGCTGTGCTTCCTGGAAATGGTAACATTCCCAGTCTTTAATATTTTTTACTGAGGAAAAAGTCAAAGCAGAGCCGGTTCAAATCGGATTGTAAAGGAACTTTTAGGTTGGAAAAGACCTTTAAGACCATTCCTCAGCACTGCCAAGGCCACCTCATGTCCCCAAGTGCCACATCCAGGGATGGGGACTCCTGGGCAGCTGTGCCAGGGCTGGACAACCTTTTCAAGAAGGAGTTTTCCCAAATATCCACGTTGAGCCTCCCCTGGCCCAGCCTGGGGCCATTCCCTCTCCTCCTGTCCCTGTGCCCTGGGAGCAGATCCCAAATCCCCCCCTGGCTGTCCCCTCCTGTCAGGGAGCTGTGCAGAGCCACCAGGGCCCCCCTGAGCCTCCTTTTCTCCAGGCTGAGCCCCTTTCCCAGCTCCCTCAGCCCCTCCTGGGGCTCCAGACCCTTCCCAGCTCCCTCAGCCTCTCCTGGGGCTCCAGATTCTTCCCCAGCCTTTTGGAGGCTTTGACTTCCCACCACGGGTGGGTGCTTGCAAGCAGAGGGACCATGAGAATGTAATTGTCACCTGATTTTAACAATTTAACTCCCAAACCATCCTGACATCCCTTCAGGATGGGTTCTCTGGCTCTGTGTTGTGCAGGGCAGCATTTCCAGGAGTGTTTCTGGGTGGTCTGTGCACCACAGAAGGGCCATGTGGGCTGGATCAGATGGATCAGATGGCTTTTGAAAGGCAAAAGTGTTTTTGGGAAACCAAGAAACTGGATTAAAACTTCTTTGAAGTCCTGACTACGGATTCTCCACTGAGGAAAAGCCAGTCCTTGTTTCCCAGAGCAGATGTCTGTGTTCATCCCAAGTGGATTTAAAGAGCTGTCCAAACACTGGAGGTGGGGTGATGGATTTGGAGCTGTCAGGGGAGAAAACAGGGCTCTGGTAAAGTGTAATTACCGTGGTTAAAAGCTCTACAGTGAAGTGGATGGAAGAATAATTGAGCACTTCTGCTTCATTAATAACCAGATCTTTTAACCCTAATGAATCCCCAGCAACAGAACCTGAATTTTATAAGAGTAGGACATTGAATGGAATCATCTTGAGCAAAGGCAAACAAACGTAAGCAAACGAAATCCCTTGCCAGAGAAATCTCATTTCTGCTTTGGTCATTCATTAACATTTTCGTAGCAACTGATACCCAAAGGCAATTAATTACAGTTTTATGTCAGCTGGGACTTTTTTATTTTGGCAGAGCGCTGAATTGTTGCGGGGGTGGTGGGTTTTTTATACCAATCCATGTAAATAATGACTCTCAGTTTATTGAAAAAGTGAAAGATTCCAGCTGTTGGCCTTCAGGCCTAACTGTTCAATCCCTTTGGCTTTCTTTGTGCCACACAAGGAGCAGTTTTACCTCTCAGCATTGAACTGGTTACGCTTTTAAGGTCTGCAGTTCTAGAATTACTGCTGTACCTGACAGATAAAACCTTTTCTGCTTTGAATAGCTCATTAAAAATGGGATGGCCATGGCCAAAAATAACTTGGGTTCCTTCCCTGTGAGTTATTTCAGTACCAGAGAACTCTCATATGATATAAGAATGCAGTGGTGTGAGTTAGTGATGTAAATAAAAGTGGGAGAGGAGGAGTTTTATGAGGGGAAAATCTCCATTAGCTGATTTCAGGGGAGTCAGTGTGTGTTCAGTGTCCTGCCAGACATCTGCTTTCTGTGATGTGGAGAGAAGGGATCTGGGCTCCACAGAAGAGAGAGGCTGAAATGCCCTCAAGCAGGAGTAGATTTAGCAGCTTGGAGGAGAAAAGGCTTGAAAAGCTCACACCATGCTGCTGTGGGGTTGGATTTTTAGTTTGGTTGGTTTTTGGGCTTGGCAAAGAGATCTTTGGGGGAGGAAACAGATCTGAAACGTGCTGAAAAAATTACATTCAGCTGTGGAGCACAACACATTCCCTGGCTGTGAAAAGTGGCATGTTCACACACATTAATAAATTGTGAGCCTCACAATAAAAGGCAATTATTGTGTGTTTAATGTACTTCCAGAATGATTCAGGAATTGTGGCCCTCTCTCTAGGTTTTGCTGTGCATCCTGTTTGACATCTTCCTTGGAATAAGTCTTGGGGAAGCTTTGCCAAAGGTACTGGCCAGTAGAAAACCTCAAATGAGTGCTGGTTTCCGTGACAAAATGCACATTGGAAAGTGGTTTCCTGCATCCTGATTGCAATAATGGAATATATTTTCAGTGTCATCCAGAGAAGCAGGAACAGGAACTTTCCACAAGGGAGAATGGACTTAAGTTGAAGGAGGGGAGGTTTAAATGGGATTTTGGGGAGAAATTCTTCCCTGTGAGGGTGGGGAGGCCACAGAAGCTGTGGCTGTCTCTGGATCCCTGGAAGTGTCCAAGGCCAGGCTGGAGCACCCTGAGATGGGAGATGTCCCTGCCCCTGGAGGGATCCTTAATGTCCTTCCCAACCCAGACTTTCCCAGGATTCCATGAATGGTTAGAATCCCTTAAAACAGAGGTGGGGGATGAAGCTGGAGGTGATTCTGTGATCCTCCCTTGAGCCATGTCCCTGCTGACCTCTGGCTCCTCAGGGCTGATACAAAACCAGTGGTTTCTTCAAGAGCCACGTAGATGAAAAATAAATAACATTAAAAATTCCCTAGATTAGGAATCTGTGGATTCACAGTTGTGATACAGCAGCAGGATAAATGCCTGGTGGATGTTGGAGAGAGATGCTTTTTTCCAGATTTTTCTGGTTTACAGAGGGAGTTTAAACCTCAAAATTCTAACTCAACTCTTCCATGTGTAAGCAATCCTTTTCAAGGAGCTTGACAGTGTTAAATCCCTGGCTGTGAGTCCATCCTGGCATCCCTGCCTGTCAACCCCACTGATGCATATTTTATATACAGGCTTGGAAACATGAAAAATACCTTGGCTTTCAAGCTACAGCCAGAAAGAAAACCTCACCTTGGAGCTCTGCTTTCCCTCAGAGCTCCCTGCAAAGGGAAGACTTCAGAGCTGTGGAGCTTTGAGGGGGAAGAAGCTTTAAAAAAAAAGCTCGAGGGAAACGATGCAAATGAGGGAAATGTCTCTGGGAAAATTAGAGGAGCTCAGTGATGTTGTGATGAAAGGTTGTCAGTGGAGATGGTGACAATTGAAGTGCATTACCCAGGGGTGCTGCAGTAATAGAAACAGGTGTTACAGTCCAACCTGTCTGCAAACCCAAGGGCTTTGGCTGCGTGTCAGCTGCCAGAGGAAATCCAGGGAAAACAGGGCTAATGGCTGCATTGTTCACAGAGAGCACTCACTGCTTAGTGGTTTGTTTAGTAAAATTAAGGGGAAAACACAGAAAGCTGAAAAAGGCTGTTGTTTTTGAGAGGAGGCGAAGAGCACTTCGTGTAGGATAATAATATTTTAATTATTATAATATATATATTATAGAATATATTATTATATTATTATATTATATATAAAATAATATATTATATAATATATTATTATATATAATAATATAATAACCTCAAGGTATCCAGGTTTATTTCAGTCTCCATTAAAATGGGTGAATTGGGGCATTTCTGTGGGAGCAGGAAATGTCTGTCACGCTTGGTACCCACCCAGGTGTGGGACACCCCTGCCCCTTTTCTGTGCCTGATTGGGGGCACAATCTTCCATTTTGCCTTAAAAATGCTTCAGCAATTATGTCAGCAGGGTTTCATAGTTCAGAGTTCTGTCCTTTCATTATTTGTTATCTCTCTTTCTCTACTTTGGAGGTTTTGTGACCAGTGTGGGTCTGGCATCCATCAGCATCCAGCAGCTCTCCAGCTCCAGGCAGGTTAAAAAAAGCAGGGTATGTGCTGGATTAAAAACTTCAGGTTTTTATTTAGAAAGAGGAGAAGGTGATTTAAGCCTGCAGCTTTTACTGTGACAGGCTCCAGCAGCTGAGTGCATCACTCTGCAAAGGGAATAAAGTTTGGGAGGGAAGTGAAGCCCAACTGTGGAAGAAAAGTTTATTAGGCTTCATCTGGGTGATACTTCTCAATTTGATCAATTAAAACCATTTGTTTCTAGTGCTTCAGTAGTGTGTTACCCTCATATCTTAGTTTAGTTTCTTATCACAGTTTATTCATTTGAAGAAATTTTCAACAGAAATTTATTTTTGGATCGTCCTGCCCTCGGTGACTTTCTTGAGTTCGTTGGTTTTGAATTGTTGGGAGCATTGTCTTGTTATCAGAGGGCAATATTTTTAGAGTTCTTTAGATTAGACAAAAGTCAGTTCTTGCAGCCGTGGGCAGGGAATGGTGTCTGGAGCTCTGGGAGGTTTCAGATCCCTCGTTGCTGACATGCACTTGACTCCCTGCCCCGACCCAGGCGCTGGATCCCATTTCAGAGAAATAACAGAATGACTTTGAGCCATTCAGAGGTTTTTCCATGGGAGACGCAGTTTGGGAACAAAGCATTTGCTTTTTGTCGGCTTCTGAAGTACAGGATCTTCTGAAAAACAGATTTGTCAGATCTTTAGACTCGGCACAGCAGGGTGGAATTCAAAGGCTGTGGGGTGCTTTTATCGTTCAACCTAGAAGGTGAAAACTCATCAACACCAAACCCTCGGCTTGTACAGCATTCATTTATCAGAGAGCAGCCCTGATTCCAAACCAGAGGCCTTTTGTTCTGGGGCCCTGTGATGGTTTTATGACTGCTAATGATGCTCAGCAAACTTCAGCTCTCTCCCCTCTTCCTGAATTCAGGTAAGGAGACCGGGAGAGAAATCTCAGATTCAAATATCTGGCGTTTCATTTGTCCAGACTGAGAGGAGAACTTTGTACCCACCAAATCTAAGTGCTTTTGATTTAGGAAACCTGGCTTGTGTTTGTTTGAGACCCTCCAGAAGAATCCCACTTCTAAAGAACACATCTGAGGGGCGCAGCCAGACAAAAAGAAAGTTTACTGGAAACCAGAAAAGGATCTCCCCAACAGCTTATTATCTCAACAACTGGGAGCAATTTAATAGCGCTGGATGTCTAACATGGAGGAGCCCATTAGCAGTCCTCTGGTGCCTTGGCAATAAATCATTCCACAGAACTAATTAGGTGTAATTCTGCAAGTCATTTGAGCGGGGTCCTGTTAAAGCCGTGCTCCTTGGAGACCTGTCAGGGAGCCCAGCATTCCCTGGGAACAATGGAGGCAGAGCAGGGCTCTTAGCAGCGAGGCCTCCTTCCTCACAGAGAGAGGTAAATCATGACAAAACGGCCTGTTGGTAACAGTCAGGAGAGACATTTGTTAGTCCAGGAGATCTGGAAAATCCAGGGCTGTTTCCCCAGCAGCAGCTCTGTTAAATCTCCCCTGTAGGGTTTGGGGTGTGCAGGAGAGAGGAGTGTTACGGATTGAGGAGTTGATTCAGTTCTGGAGAAGTTTGCTGAAATGCAAAACAGTATTTCTGATCACTCAACACCTCTGTTTATTGCTTAGAGATGATTCTTTCATTTGGTGGGATGTGTCTGGCTGATGATTAAATATATGATTGGTTGGTGTGAAAGGGATGCAGAATATGCAGAGCAAAAAAAAAAACAAAAAACAAACCCTGATCCATTTCATCCCTTTGATGAAAGACCAGGAGGGAAAGTCTCAGTAAATGTTCCTTGTAAAACCTGGTGTCTCCTGGTAACTGTGTTTACTGTCACATTTGCTCCAGGAACAGCCACAGATTTTTCCTTTCCCATTTTCCCTGGCAGTCATTAGTCAGGCTCGTTGTGAAGTGCTTGTTGAAGGGACACAATTTCTTATGTGACAGCACAGTCACTCCAGCAGCCTGGGATGTGCCCCAGCAGGCTCAACCCTCCCCAGTGCCTGGAATCTTCCTGGCATGGACAGGGCAGAGGTGCCACAGGCACCACCAGCCCTCATATCACGCCAGCTTGGAAGTATTTGCCAGCAAAAAATTCATTAATTTTACTTTTATTTTAATTTTTTTTTCAGAAGCATGTAAAAAGAAGTACCCAATTTGCTATTCCCCAAGTGAGGCACCCTAATTTTTTTTAATGGTCTGAGAATTGCATGGGAGGGGCCACAACCTGTTTGTTTTCACTTTCTGAAAGGAGCGAAATTGGCTCTTACAAATCCCAGGGTAACCTCTAAACCTTGTCCTGATTTATAAGGAGTCCCTTCCTTAGAGGGACCTCTGACAACAAAAGGCTTCAGGAGGAATTCCGCTGGTGCGAGACTTTTTGTCATTATTTTCTTGCTGCTGTGTTGTAACATCAATTAGAGATTTTGCAGTTTGCAGTCGAAGCTGTGGGTTGTGAGTAGGCACAGTGAGCTTTAGATCGATGAGGAGAATCACTCAGGCAATGCTCAGCCTGTGGAGCCTCCCAGGAAGGCAGCAGGGAATACAGCAGAAAAGCAAAATCTGGCCTGGCTTGTTTTGCCCAAATCTCCGTGAAAAAAGTGGTGAAATAGTTGTGCACAGATTCCCCTGATGGAGAGGCTGCTGAGGAACAGAGAGATATTCATGGCAGTATTTGGGCTTATTTGGGTTCCTTGGATCCTGAGGTTGCTCCCATCAGCAGATTTGCTGTTGGCTCTTTGCTCCTGGGGTAGTTGGAATTCTGTGTAGGTGAAAGCATCTCTAACACCATTATTTGGGCTTTCCTGAAGTCTAGAACTTCGATAAATTGACTTGTGGCCTGGTTTATTCTCCATCATATCCATGTCAGGCCTTGGAGCAAGCACCTCAGTGTCACATACAGTGAACTGGATAATAGAAAGGGAAGTGAAATGAAAAATGAGGCCACACTGACAGTGAAAGGGAAGATTCTGTAATGGAAATCACACTTTTCACACATGCAGAACTCTGTTGAAGCACCCATTGTTAGATGGTAAATTTATTTTCTTGTATAGTCTCCTTGCTGCAGCCAATATTAATTACTGGACTTCTTGCTTTAGCCACAAAAATAAAACCACAGTGAACAAATCAGAAAACAGTTGTCTTTAACACAGGTTTTAATTGCTTGTTAAAGAATGGGGTAATACAGAGAAACTGGGATGATTTAAAACTTTATGTGTTTTTTTTTTTTTCAGTTGGCAAAAAAAATCCGTGAGAAATTCAACCGTTACTTGGACGTTGTGAATCGGAACAAGCAGGTGGTGGAAGCTTCATACACTGCCCACCTCACCTCACCCCTGACTGCCATCCAGGACTGCTGCACCATCCCACCATCCATGATGGAGTGAGTATGAAATTCTGGAATTCCTCATGCTGGCACTTAAATCTGTGAAGAAAATGAGGGCTTTCTTTTGCAAAACAGCCTGAGTTTTCTGCTGCTTTGGCTAAAAACGGAGAGGGCACAACTCCAAAGGTGCCTCTTATCTTGTCCTCATCTTCTTTTACAATTCTCCCACACCAGTGTTTAATGATGGGCTTTAAACAAGAGCTGAGAATCAGCTGGAAGCAATAAAAGGAAGAAAGTTTGTTCATAGTGTTCTATACAAAAAGAGTCTGTCTAGATCCAAGACACCGTTTTTTGCACTGAGGCACTGCTTGCCCTGAATAACTCTCCTCAAGCTGGTCATGGGACCTTTTCCTCTCCTTTGAAGTAACCAAAATCACGAGTTGGTCAGTCCATCACATGCCAGCAGCACCGTGTTCCACTGGAATCAGGCTGACATGCTGCTGTGAGATAGCAGAGGTTTAATGAAATTGAGTGCATTGCTTGGAAACTGGATTTGTTCATGTTCAGTTTGGTTTGGTTTTAAATACAGGAGTTTTGAACATGCTAAACCCAGACAATTGATTGTCTTTAATTGTTTCTATTGTGCTGCATATTTGCAGAATTTTCCTTGGGTTTTCTAACAGTTTTCTAACAGTTTCTTCTATGTTCTTCTAACATAGAAGCTCTGATTTTTCTGTTAAAAGAGGATAATTTTCTTGAAATGCTGAACATATTAAACATCTACTTCCATGTGAGCTTGAAAAGAGCAAGAGTAACTTTCTATTTATGCAAACCTTGATTACAGACCGATTTTTTTATTCTTTGTATCTCATTCCCATTTAAAAAGCTTTGAGAAGGAGGAAGGTAATTTGGGTCATCAGGTGACTCCCAAGGGCGCAGGTTTGGAGGTCTCTGTGCAGTTCCTGCTGGACAAGGTGCCTGTGGGAAGTTCTGGCACATCCAGGCTGTTGGCAGTGTGGACAAAAGGGTCAGGAATTCTTTGAGGATGAAAACCTTTGTGCCCTCTGATCACAAAATCCATGCAGGCATCACCAGGCAGCAGGAACACCTTCCAAGCAAGGGCTGGGGGAAGGAGAAATGGGATTTATCACCCCCTTGTCAGTGTGGCCTCATTTTTCATTAAAAAGAGAAGTCTGCTTTTAGTCTGGAAGCTTTGGTGAATTCCTCTTCACTTTGTCCTCCAAAATTATGTAACTTAGAAGTCCTTTAGAAATTTCTTTACCTGTGGGGAACTTGCATAAGAATCATTGCCAGGAAGTGGTTTAAAACACAAACAGCTGGCAAATTGCTGTTTGCACAGCTCCTCATGCAGGCTCTGCAAAGTGATTCTCATTATTTAGTTACTTGGATCAATAATTAAATGGTTCCCAGATCAGTTCATCAGCTGCAGGATTGTCTGGACCTTGGCAAGACCTGGTTGAGGCTTATCTGACCATTGGACCCAGTGCTGTCTGTAGGAAATCATCTGCAAGGCAAAAAAATAATGTAAAAATGTATTTTCTGTTTGAAACTTCCAAGTTTTAGCCCCATGCTTTGTTAATTGCCTGATTTGTCTAAATGCTTTTGCCATCATTTCAGTTTTTCTCCCCATTTTGCCTCTCCCATCTGCTGTTCTTCCTTTCATTTCTTTCCCTGTGGCATCATCTTTCTGGAAGATTCCACATTTTGCTTCAAATATCAGGGAAGAAGCTGATTCACCTGGATATTGTGATCATATTTTGAATTCTGCCATGTTTAATTCATGGACTAACTGGGCCTGCACTTGCAGGACATTAAATTGGATGTGCTGCTGCTGCTAACAGCTTATCCTGGGTGTTTAAAATGTTTAATGTTGGTGTTAAAGCAACAATAATTACAATTTTTTGGTTAAAGTATTTATGAACTGCTGCTGCAGAAGAGGTCACGTGGAAAAGACCCAGATTTGTCTGTGAAAATCACTTTTTCCATGAGATCCTTTGCCTTGGATTGTGCCTGGGCCGTGTCTGAGTCCCCAGGGCTGTGGTTTTCATTGCAGAGGGTTGTGAAATGTTTGTGTTACAACTCCTGAACTCTCTGTGTTCTTTTTCTCATGTGGCCTCTTTATTTGAGCAAACATTTGGGGCAAGAACGGTGTCAGAAGTGCATCGTTTTCAGGGGATTTTTAGGTATTTTTAGGCAGGTTTGAAAGTTTTCCCCATAGTGCTTAAGGCTGTTTATCACGTGGTGTTCAGCCTCTTGTTGTCCATCTGGTTGGCATTGAGTTGGGAATGCTGCAGGTTTGGATTGGTTTGGGGAAAATTAACTTGGGAAGGATAAACTATTCTGTAGGGAAAGGAATCTTAAATTATTGTTATTCTTCTTTTTTTTTTTAATGGATTGCTGACTTCAGTTTGTATTTGTTGTTGCCATTAACAAAATTATCCATGAGTTTGCTTGATGATTTCTCCTGAAAATCCAAGCATTGCTTTGTTATGTTGCTTGGGATAAACTGTGAGATTTCCACACCTGGTGACTATAAATAAATGATAGAAAACAGGACCTAACAATGCACAAACTGGGTTAGAAAATGAACTTGGCATTTGAATTGGTTGTTTAATGAGTAGTGAGACATGGCAGGGAAAACAATATTTATTTTATTGCCATTACATGGTGTTGGCTCTGGCAGTGAAGAGCCCAAATGAGTGAGTTTCCACGTGATTCCAGTCTGGATTTAAATTCCCAGCCTGACTTTTGGTTGCTGTTTTGTACCCCAAATATTCTGCTTTCACTGGTGTAAGACCAGCAGTTGTGTGTCCGTGCCCCCATCCAAGGCAGGGTTGTGCAGTGGAACTGCCTTGGTTTGGAAAGTGCTGAAAAGAAATAAATTGGGATATTCAAACCCAAGTGGATGAGGCAGCACAGTTGGTGGCTATCGAGTGGTTTTGGCAAGGCTTTAATCCAACAAACATTTCCTGATAAAATTACACTCAGCTGCTTTTCCAAAGGCTCTAAAAGTGCTTGGGCACAGGGCAATAATCCCACGCCTAAATCCACGTGCAGGGACTGCTGAGCAAGGCAGGGACTTGTGTTCCCCTTTGGTTTTTGCTGATATCCAGATATCAGATATCCCTTTCTCCAGATATCTCTGTTGGCATTTTCAACTCCCTGATCAAGCTTTGGGAATGGCACAGGGGCAGAGCAGGGAGCAGAGCTTTCCAAGCTCCCACATGCTTGGTGTGGCAATTGGTGCCTGCCCAACCATCCAGGCTGTGTTTGTGGCCCTGGGGTCAAAGCCTGGGGACCAGGGACCAGCTCCTTTTCCCAGGCACTGGGGAAGTGCCTGGAGCACTTGGGAAGAGGCTGCTCTAAGCACACAGAGTTAATATGGATAAAGTGCTCTGGGCTCTCAGCAAACTGATGGGAGATAAGGAAAATGGATGTCAAGTGACTGCATCTTCTAATCTTGGGAAGAAATCCCTGCTGGAAATCCCTTTGGGTTTCCTCACCAACACAGGCTGCTGAATAAGCCATGAGGAATGAATTTCATGCTGTCTCCAGACATTCCCTATCCTGATGGAATTGGGTGGTGATTTACCAGACAGTGTTTTAATTAAAGTCCCTTTCTTCTGAAGAGGATAAATACCTTTGTGTTCAAGTTGGAGTCTCCTGGTTTTCGTGCCTGAAAGACCTCAGCAGGTGTTGAGGGAATCTTGGGTCTGGAATGGGCTGATGGAGCAGCAAGAAGGGAGGGAAAGAGTAAACACAATTTATTTATCAAAAACCCTGCAGTGGGAACTTCTGGGGTACGTGTCAGTTGTGAGAAGTATCTAAATAGGGATTTAAGGAATGAGTTTTGGGAAGCAGGATTGGAAGCATTAGGGGGTTTCTACCAAGGTCTGACTTGGGAGTCAGGATGACAGGAATAACTTTATTCATGGAGATGTTTCTGGCCTGGATGGCAACAGGCAGATACAGAGGTGGTTTGTATTGAATGTTTGCAGATGGAAGGAAATTAAACTCCTTCCACTTTAGGAATAAGTTGGATATGTGGGTAATGTTTGAGTATTTGTCTTCTATGCATTACACAAAATGCCTTTTTCTGGAGAAATTGTGCTTGATGCTCTCTTGTGGGAGACTTCCAGAAGTGTCTTTCTATAGTTCCAGTTTGCCAGGGAAGTTGGTTGTGCCACAGAGCACCTGCCAGTGGCTTCTCAACACAGCAGTAGGGCCACTTTCCAGGGGGGAAAAAAAAATATTACACAGAGGCATTTGAGAGCTGTTCCTGCAGTTTTTCTGACAAAAAACAGATGATGCTTTTCAAGGGAGACAAGAAGTCTTCCCTGAACTAAGCTTGATCCTCCTCTCTGCCCAGATTTAAGACCCATCACCCTGATGTGCTTCAGCATTTCATGGCCCCAGGTCTGGGAGAGAAGGGAAGTGCAGTCTCCATGGGATGTGAGCAGGGAGAGAGTGGCAGCTCCAGGAAGTCCCTCACTGCACCTCCTTGTTGGACTCCTTTGCTGCTGGAATCACCCCCCTTCCACCCTGGAGGCCACAAATGAATTTCACTGCTGGCTTTTCATGGGAAGTTGCCCCAGGTCTCCAAAATCCATCTGTTCAGGGGCACTGGCATTCATTAATGCTCCCACTCTGGCTGCCTTGCTAGGCAGCTGGAAATCTGTTTTTGCTCTTTATTTAACTATGCTGATAAGAGCTCAGGGAATGCATTTATCCAAATTTGTGGAAGGAGCTGGAATGGAGAAATATTTGTTGGTAAAACACCCTACTTGGCAGTGGTGCATTGCAAACACTAATGGAGCTGTTTGAATAAGGGAGTTTACAAACCTCTATTTGAAAATCATTTACTCCCTGACTGTGATACTGCCTTCAGAAGTGGTCTGGTTTTTGCTGCCTTTTTTTTTTTTTTTTTTTTTTAAACAGATGGTTAAATATTTGCTAATGCAGTTCAATTTTATCACAGCTCTTTCTGTGTTTATCTTTCCTCTCTGGAGCAGTTAAGTGGGAGATAACGGGAATCCCATTCAGTTCCTTGGGTTGCTGCAGTATCTGAAGAGCTGCACTTCCAGAGGAGGAGTGGGGAGGCCACAATAAATCAAATTTGAGTTGTATTTGCTGTTCTAACAGAGTTTCAGGCTGCAGTAAAGCCCAGGGGGGTTCTAGGAGATGTAGGGACTGTGCAAAGTCCTGGGCTTGGCAGCTTTTGTCCATAAAGTGCAGCAGGTTATTTAGGAAATTCCTCTCCTGAGCTTTGCTTTTACTTCTAATGTGACCAAATTCCTCTTGAAAAAAAGAAGGGTTTGGAATATAAATTCCTCATGAAAAAGTGAGGTTGGGCATAGTTTGTGTTCCTGGGTTGAATCCTCCTTCCAATAATACATTCTCTTTACATCTGAGAGCAGCTATACTTGGATTTTTCAAGAATTCTTGAAATAATGGGAACAACTTTGGTGCCTTGCCAAAAGAAATTGTGGAACTGAACCGTCAGTAGCTTCTTTTCTTCTTCTTTTTTTTCTTTTTTCCTTTTTATTTATTTAATTTTTTTTGGTTGAATTTATTCATAAAAACATTGTTTTCCAGCCTTCTGTTTAGCTACAGTGGGAACCCTCTATTTAAGCATTAATGTAAAATACGAGGTAAAAAATCTTGCCTTGCAACCCAGCAAACGAGGCCTAGTTGGGGATTTCAAAGGAAACGCTGAATTTTGAGTGAACTTACGTAATTTCATTTGCATATTAATGTCAGCTCGAATTCATACGAACTGCAAGAAAAGGAAAAAAAATGATAAAAACAATATGAAGCCCCGAGCAGCTGCTCAAGTGCCATTTTCATCCCCAACTCCCTCA
The DNA here is from genome assembly GCA_016584745.2 of Phylloscopus trochilus trochilus. Lineage (NCBI taxonomy): Eukaryota > Metazoa > Chordata > Aves > Passeriformes > Phylloscopidae > Phylloscopus > Phylloscopus trochilus. The sequence goes on along the minus strand of WQNJ02000093.1, from coordinate 1,960,823 downwards.
TTTTCCCCCCCGAACTCCAAACGCACAAAAGAAGTTGATTCTCACTGTAAATTCAGGCCAAGCAAAATCCAATTGGAGCTCACTCCAGCTCCGGTTTTTTTGATGTCAGACTCAAAGCTCCTGCAAATTTTCATTTCATCTCCTCCTGCTCGCCCATCTCCCGCTCGTAAATCCTGTTGAAGGAGAATGGAAATGAGCGCGGGCCCGATGGGAATTTGGCGTGTGAAGTTCAAAGCGCTTTGCACATCAGAGCCAACGTCAATCAAGGGAAGATCTGGGGAGGCGAGGCAGGGAGCGTGGAGCTCCGTGGGGACCGGATCAAAGTGGGAGTCGCGGCTCTGTTTGCTCCCTCGGGATGCAGCTTCCCATCCCTCCTTCATTAAAGGGAATCCAGGAGGAAGGGAAAGAAATGGGGGATGGGATGAGGGAAGCTGTCTTGGAAGTGAAGCTCAGCCGATGTCTTTTATTGGCTTTAAATCCGTTAAAAACCAAAATTATGTCGTGATGATTTTGGTGTTGGGTTTTTTTGATGGGGAGTCTGGAGGGTTTTCTATGTGTTGTCACTTGGAACGTTTAGGGTGAAATCTCAAGAGGTTTTTATCCACGTTGTAGTCATGCTCTTGGCAAAAGTGGGAGGCACTGGTGAAAACCAAGGGAGGCAGTGGTGAAAACCAAGGGAGACACTGGTGAAAATTTAGGGAGATACTGGTAAAAATTAAGGGAGATAATGGTAAAAATTAAGAGAGGCACTCGTAAAAGTTCAGGGAGATAACTGGTAAAAAATTAAAGGAGACATTGATAAAATTTAGGGAGATACAGGTGA